>PVLA01001793.1:0-207575 GCA_004027455.1 Hydrochoerus hydrochaeris | reverse complement strand
CTGTGGGGTTTTGCCTTCTGTGAGTAGTGTGAGAGAATTTATGCGGGAGCTTTGGGTGGGAGAGCTCATGGAGGAGGATTTGCGAGGTTCCTGTGAGACAACTGCCCTGAGACACTGGACAGGCAGCCAAAGATGGGCAACTAGGACACATATGTTACGCCACCAGCCACCTAAGACAGGCACAGGACCAACTGCTGTCCTGCAGGCCCATGATGGGTAAGGCCTGGTTGGGTTCATATGAAGAGTCCTTGACCCAAGACAGGCGCTGTCCTACAGGCAGCCAAAGACGGGCAACTAGGACACATATGTTACGCCACGAGCCACCTAAGACAGGCACAGGACCAATTGCTGTCCTGCAGGCCCATGACGGGTAAGGCCTGGTTGGGTTCATATGAAGAGTCCTTGACCTAAGACAGGTGCTGTCCTCACAGGGACTGTCATGCTCCCATAAGTGATAAGGGAAACAATATAGGGAGCGGCACAATAGCCTCACACATCTCTCCCTCCTGCAGGCATTCAAGTGCATCGGCTTACATTTCCCAAGCTAACTAAGTAACAAGATTGAGATGTTAATTGATACCTATTGCCCTGAGCCTGGGGCGCTTCCTGCTTGGGGCTGGGGGTGGCTGCCAAAGGTTAGCAAGTATATATTCCAGCTTCTAAAAAATAAAGCGGATTCAGATTCACTCACAGACTGGTGTGCAGTGTCTTCTGTCTCTCACTCGCCGACTCTCTGTCCACCTTTGGGAAACCCTAGCCCTGCCGCAGCTGGACTCCAGCAGAGCCCTGAGGAGCTGGTCTGCCTGTCTTCTCATTTCCTATCTAATTGCCCATTGCCCACCAGGCAGCAAACATCACTGCCCTCAGAACCAGAATATATCAGGCATGTGGGTGTTCAGAGTTTCTTTCAAACTGAGTCAGTAAAATGATGAAACAAAACACCAGGTCTGTCCATCCTGGCTCTTGGCCACTCTTCCTGCTGGGCTGGTAAGACCAATTCATATCAATGATATCCTTTGCAAGGCACAGGTTGTGCAAAACCTACCTCTTCTTCAGTTTCTTGCCTTCTTCCTTGGAGGCAGGAAGGATCATGGCAAGGTAGGGTCCATCAACCTCAAAAAAGATGCTATTCTCCGAGCGGGTGACATAGGTGAGTGAGGAAGGCTCGGCCAGCTCCTGGTACTGGTCATTGGTGAAGCCTTCCTGAGAAGGGAAAGAGAAGAGACAGCTTCATTCACACAGGTCCACAATGGGAACCACCCAACAGGCCTTAAAACTGGGCTGGCCAATAGGCAGAGGCCCCTCCACATCAGACACAATCCAGCAGGCCATGCTTAGGCTGCACACTGTAAGCGTCCGTGTGTAAGACCTTCAAGAAAGGCAAAGGTGCTGCACAAAAAAACCACACCAGGAGCAGCCACGATTTTGAGAGAGAGCAGCAACTTGGGGAATCACCCAAGTTCAGGCCTCGAGCAACGAAAACACATGTAACACTGGAGTGTCACACGGTACCAGGAAGCCGGAAAGCACTCCCAAACAAGAGTACAAAATAGAAAGAGACCAGGTATGGTGGTGCATACCTATACTCCCAGCACTCTGGTTAGCTGAGGCAGGAGGATCACAAGATGGAGCCTAAGTTGCTAGACAACTTAGCAAGACTTTCTCAAAAATAAAAAAAGGGCTGGGGATAGAATTCAGTGAAAAGGAAGGACCTAGATTCAATACTCAGTACCATGAAGAAACAAACGAACAAACCCAGACACAGGCTGTGTTCCCAGAACACACAGCACACATGAAGGAGCCCCAGTACCCAGTGGAAACCAAAGTGCACAATATAACACATGAGGCTAGAACTATATCATAAACCAGATACAACAAATACCCACAATCCATGTTGATACAAATAAAGGAGTCAATGAACAAACAAAGGAGTAATAGGGAAAGTGGTGGCAACTCATTCAGGCTAATCAAAGCAGAAGGGCTGGGCACGGTGGTGCACGTCTGTAATCCCAATTACTGGGAGACTGAGGCAGGAGGACCTCAAGATTGAGCCCAGCTTGGGTGACTTAGTGAGTGAGTGAGTCTCAAAATGTAAGGCATGGGGATGCAACTTGGTGGTGGAGCACTTTGCTGGCATGTGCAAGGCCTTAGGCTCAAGCCTCAGGACAGCAAAAAAGAAAGGAAAAAAGTAGAAGGGATGAAAGGTATAAGGGATAACAGGGTATTTGCAGAACTCTAGGTATCTTCTCCATAGCACTGTGGCCCATGTACACCCATGTGCTCTGATGCTCTTTCCTCTAGGACAGAGCTGGACCTCCACCCACAAGTGCACTCCCTGGGCAGAGAACAGGGTGTTCTAGGGGCACCAGCAACCTCACAAGAGGTCAGATAGGTGCAGACAACACTTTCACCCATCAATCAAGCAGAAGACACAGGCCTGACAGGATACCATGGACACAGTGGACGTGCACTCCAAATAAACTCAAACCTCAGCCTCATGACAGAAACAGTCAATAACCACCAACAAAGGGCAGCCGACTACATGCCTGACAAGGAAAGGTGAAGGGACTGTCTCGGCTGCAGGAGACACAGAGGGAGGGCAGTGACATGGTTTCTTCATCCTGAAGGCTGTATCTCGGTTTGTGTGCATGTCCCCATTAGGGGAAGCAGGTTGAAGGATTCAGAAGCCCTCTGTACTATTGTTGTGGTTTTTCACAAGTTTAAAATTATTTCAAAATGAAAGTAAAAAGCAGGTACTATGCTGAAGAAGTCCAACCCTGGCCTTCTGGCAACAGAAAAAACCTGACTGGCTGAGGGACAAGGCTGGGATTAGGAAGGTGGCAGGGGCTCTGCCCTGAATGCCCTCACTGGCAGCCCAGACTCACCTTGACCATGATGTTCAACATGGCCCCAGGGTAGGAGATGGTCACTTTGGGCTTCTTCGAGTTGGTTGTCTTAATGACAAAGTTTTCTGGGAAGCTATTTGGTAGGACGCACCATATTCCATCTGTGTCCAGTTCTAAGGGCCGCCTTCAGAGGAAAAGGAGTTGGACCTCAGACACTGGACCAGGGGCATGAAATCCCAAGTGTGAGATCACCACCCCGGCTCCAGCTTCCCAACCCCTGCTCCTCCCCACAGCTGCTCTTCCAGTGGGACTCACCCTATCTGCTCGATCAGCTCCCGTGCCTGGGTGATGATGTTGGCGCCTGTGAAGCAGACAATGCCAGCCATCTCCATGGAATACCAGCGAGCCCTGGGAGGGGCAGTTGTGGGTGAGCTGATGCACAGCTCCTTCCACAGGGAATTGAGGACGGAAGGAGGGACATCCAGGAGGGACGATGTAGTGGCTAAGATGCTTCGTGGAGCACAGAGCTAAGGCGGACTGTGCCTCTGCCCTGAGCCTCCACCTCAGGGAGCCGCAGGGCTTGGGAAAGCTGCCATGGTATCAGTTGCCTAGTGCAGCCTCAGCAGTGCCCAAACACCACTCCCAGCAGCCTCAGGTCTCCCTCACTCTGCATTCCTCTGGCCTCTACCTCCCGCCAGGCCACCTGACTCTCTGCTCTGGGCTTTGCCCTCCTCTCCCTGGCAGCCTCTCCATCCTCTATCCGGCAGCATTCAGCATGGCTCTGTCTCACTGGAAAGTGAAGATATACACAACCTACCCTCAAACCAACCACAGAGCTCAGCCCCCCTTCCCCTCCCCAAAGCTGTGGCTAATGGCCCCTGTACCCTCTGGTTCCAACCCAGAGAGGTCAGACTTTACCTCAGCCACTGACCCACCTTCTCCAGAGCCCTGACAGCTTGGTCTGAGCAGCATGGCTCAGACTCACCACGCTACCTTGTTTCCTACTCTTTTCCTGGGAACAGTCTCTGCCTGGCTTCAAACCCCTATACATCAGCTGGCTCCATACTCCGTGCTGGCCTTGCCTCTGACCACCTGAACACATCTGCTACTGCTTAGCAGCCATCCAGATCCGTCCCATACCCATCACCCAGTGATGCCACACCGCGCGACATCAACATGAAGATAGGGGTTGGGTTGTGCCTCCAGCCAGGAATGTACAGCCCAGGACGTCCAGTAACACAAGTCTCTGGAGACCCAGCCCTCCAGCTTGCATGGCCCCCACTGTCCTCAGGCTCCCAGTCCCACTCAACACTCCCAAGCTAGAAGCACCCTGCCTGCTTACCCACGCCAAGCCCCCGGGTGCTAGGACCCTGGACCTAGCCCCCCCTCTGCATTTCCCATGGGCCGCACCCCTTGCGCATGACGTAGCCATAGAAAGAGTTGAGGATGCACTTGTGGGCCAGCTGCAATGAGTCATACAGGACCTCCATGTTCCTGCAGCGCTTCACCTCGGCCGCGTCACCCGCCTCCACGGCCGCAGAGAGCTTCTTCTTCCACACCTAGAACCACGTTGCCATGAGCACTGAGGTTTTCCCCTCATGGTCCACAAGTCAGTCAACAGCCCATGTTTCCAACATGCGACAGGAAACATGGAAAAGAAAGTGACAAAGAAGATCACGCACTCTCATTCGCATCCAGCTACTTCTCTACTGCACGGCTCCCCCGTCCCCTCCGCTCTCCTCACCTCTCCCTCTGCGTGTGCGTGTCTCCAGTGGCTGTAGGACCCAAGGCCTGCAGACCTCCCCTACACCTTCAGGGTGAGGACAGCCTCTACAGCCATGACACTGGGCTTACAGCATGTGCATGGCAGCCATGAGGAGCAAGGTCCACCGACGGCAAGAGGGAATGTGATTGTGGTAAACCCTTATGACAGGCCAGTCACACAGACAAGCACCGTGCATGGAGGAGCTGCAGAAACACTCGTACACTAAGTGAAAGGACCAAGCACAAAGAGTCCTTCTCTCTGATACACCCAGAGAAGCTGAACTGGAGGGTGGAGGAGAGGGTTTTTGGAGAAGGTGGGGACCACTACACAACAACGTGAATATCCTTGAAACTACTGAACTATGTTTTGGTTTTTCTGAGACAAGGTCTCACTGTATAGTCCAGGCTTCCCTTGAACTCACTATGTTCTCAGGCTGGCTCTGAACTTGCAACAATCCTCCTGCTTCAGCCTCCCAAATGCTAGGATTACGGGCCTGTGCCACATGCTTGTTAAACTGTACGTTTAAAACATTAAATTTAATGTTATGAACACCTTGCAACTGAGAGAAAGCTGTTAAGAGCAATGATATGCTGACATCAGTGCAGCACAGGATACGAGAGGACCCCAGCAAGGATCTTTCCATGCTGAGGAGCAGGAGGTTTCACAGAAGCAATCACTTAATTGGACTTAACATAAAACTGTTAGCTCCTGAATAACAGAGTTGTCACAAAGTTTCCTTGTTCCCACCAGAAGTGTACCAGTAACTGCTCTAAACCAGAGGTCAGCAAACCAAAGACCAGACAGTTATTCCTGTAACTGGATGCAGAGTTTGTCAGAAACACACACTTCCCACAGCTGCCAACACTTGAAGGCCACTGGGTTCCAGCATAGCTGGCCCACTTCAGTGCGCAGACCACTGTCCTCTGCAATTCCTTCAGAAACAACATTCAGGCTGGTTCCCAGCCTGCAGCCAAGTGGATGACACCCACCCTCTTTCCAGCCATCCAACTTGTCACCCACAGTGACCGAGTCCCTGTGCCAGCCGGTGGGTGGCTGAGGACGTCCAGACACAGCCAGGAGCTGGCCCTCACTTCGGACTTGCCAGGGATCCTCAGAGGTCTGCTGGCCTCACCTTGTGTAGCCCTTTAAACTCATAGCGCCTGTCCCGGAAGGCACGCACTGTGTCCACATAGAAGGAGTTTTCCCGCTGGCAGATGGTGGTGAGGCGTTCCTCCACCTTGGTGATGTGGATCTTCTTGTAGGCTTTGCGGCAGTAATCTACGCACAGTTAAATGGTGAGGCAAGAATGAGACATTTTCCCAACACGGATGAGCAAGCTGGGACGTGGGGACACAGAGGAGCACGGTTTTCTAAACCAACACCCAGGGACAGAAAAGCCTGGCTGCAAGTCCATCATAGCAAACAGAGTGGGTATGAGCAGGCAAAGACCACAACTGCAGAGAGTGGTTTCTGAGCACCTGCTCAAGGGGAAAGGAGAGAGGACCCACAGAAAATCTCTGGCTTCCATGTGTCAGCACCTGTGGGTAGCAAGGAGCTATGGTAGCAGCAAGCCACTGCCCAGGTGCACACCTGCCAGCCTCCGCTTCTCGTATTTGGCCTGCTCTTCACGGGACAGCTCATGGAAGGCCCGCGCCGGCCCCTCTGGGAACAGCGAGGGGAACTTCTCTGACTCCAGTTGGTGCTGGATCCGATGGTACTCGCTGCGACTGGCTGGCACTGGGAGGGAAGCCACATGACAGGGTTCACCAGAGATGTTGCCTGGCCCCCACCTCGCCCAGGGTCCCAACACTCACTGAACTCGCCCCTCCATTGCCAGGCCATCTTCCTCTGGCAGTTTGCCCCGGGCCTGTTGAAGTCACAGGCGGCACAGGTGGCCTCGTCCACCATGGCAGAAGGCTGAGAGGAAGCAGAGCAGGGCAGTGAGAGCCAGGAAGCAACAGGGTCATAGACAACACAACTCTCCAACTCTGCTGTGGGAAGAGCAGTCTCACCTGCAGGCGGTTTGTCAGGATGATGTTGGGGTACATGGCCCCCACGTCCAGGTGGTAGATGAGAGGACACTCAATGCGGTTGGGAACGTCTTTCAGGGAGATGAGCTTGGTCTTAATCTGCTCACACACCTTCAGAGAAAGGGGAAGAAGGAACACCGGTGGTCTGGTTAAGACTGGGACCACTGGACAGTCACAACAGCAACAAGGGCCCAGCAATGGCGGGGCATCCACCACACCCTATAGCTTTGGAGAAAGCAGAGCCCACCCCTGCCACTGGACAGTCACCTCTTGGAAGTTGGTAGCCTGCTCCACTGGCACCTTCTCCTCCTCCTCAATGGCATGGCGCATGGTCTTCTCAACCCGCTGCAGCAGGAAGTCAAAGGCAGCGGGATTCTAGGGGAAGGTAACACAAAGAACACAAGTCTGAAAGAAACCACACCTACACTGTCCTGCCTCAGGTGAGATGCTGCAGCCACAAGCCCATGCAAAGCCTGGCACCACCCACACAGAGGGCAGGTCAGGACAGAGAACACAGCAGGCTCAGGAGCCCCAGGCAGAGCCCTAGCCTCCATAAGCCTGGGCACAGACTACGGGCAAGAACAGGACAAGGGGGCACCCAGGAAGACCCTGGGAGCGCACCATCCTAAACCGACAGGGGATGTCACTGCGAAACACGCCAGACTCCAGCGCCTCCACGTGGCCCCCCACATAGGTCTCAGCATCCAGCAAGTGGCCGTCATCTGTCAGCTTGTTGAATTCTTGCTCTTGCTTGTTGGGGAAGACGATGTTGGCATGGAAGGCCTGCACCATCAGCAAGGCCTCACACAGTGTGCCGGAGCCCTTCCGCAGTACCTGCAGGAGATGTCCTGTCCAGTGTGCACCTCCTACCCCAATCCCAAACTTCTGTCTCAATGCCTGGTTGAGTCCAGGTCCTACTGGAAAGGTGTCTGGAAGTGACTGCTGACCCCCTACTCCCACCCCATGGTTCTGACACGGCAAGGCCCCGAGCTTGCTGAAGGACATTAGTAACATCACATATCAAAGTCCTATGTCACTTTCAACACCAGCCCCCAGGCCCACCCGCTCTGAGCAGCAGTTGCTAACTTCAGGGTCTGACAGACAAGCAGGGGTGCTAACCTCATCAGGCTCCATGGGGATGATGGTGCACAAGGCAAAGATGAATGGGTGGACGTACTTCATGTACAGATAATAAGTGGCAACTGCATCTGACACGGAGTATGTGGCCAGAGTCTGTGGAGAGAACCAAGTTTCGCCACCAGGACCCAGGACAGAGTGGGAGGCCAGAAGGTGAAGTTCAGTGAGGGGCCGAGCCCTCAGGAGGCAGCAGGTAGGTACCCAGGGGAGGTACATGCAACTGGAGCAGGTGCTGTGCTTCTCTGTGGGACCCCGCAGGACTGCAAGGCTGCATGGAGAGCAGGGGCGTGGCTCACGTACCTGGGGCTGCTCGGTGGCCATCCGGCACATGTCCTCCGGATCTAGCTCCACGGGGTCATAGCCAAGCTTGGCTTTGGCAGCTGCCTTGAGGTTATGACTACCCACAGGAAGATAGCTGTCCCTCTTTACCCACCTGCAAAGGGAAGGAGAACAAACACCAGAGACAACTCTAACACGAAGGCTGGCAAGATAGCATGACCATGACATGGAAGTGTGCAGGGTCCTGACAGCACCTGAGACGCTGACCCTCTCCTCCACTGCAGGGCTCCCAGAATCCTTCACCTGGAGCTACTCTCACACACAGACCCCGAGACATGAGGAAATGCCAGGGTGGCCTCAGGCCTCCACTTACCTCCCATCAGCAAAAAGTCTGCCTTCCATCAGAGAGCTGAAAAGGCCTCTCCCCTGCTCCCTGCATCCTACAGTTTCTTTCCTCTCCTCCTCCCTCTATCCCCCACTCTGCACTGAAATGTCACAGATGCACAGGCTGCTGACATCCCCATGGCACCTGTAACAGCCGGTGAAGCCAATCTCCAGGTCAGCTAAAAGCTGTCTGTCTCTCCAGCTCTCTGCATTTCCACACCCACACCTGTCCCCAAACTCTAGGCCTGCTAAGCCCCAGCTCCAGAGCTTTCTGCCCCTCTGAGCCACTGACACTGTGCCCTGTGATTTGTGCTGTGGATCTCACCCCACCAGTCTCCTCCTGGATGCCCACCATGGCTGAGCACAGGACAAGCAGCAGTCAGGGCCAGCACACTCCGGGCCTGCAGAGCCAGAGGCTTTGCTTGGGGCCAAGCTGTTTCTCAGAGGCTGCCATCCTCCCCGGCTGAACACCAAAGACCCATCATGATGAGCACACGCAAACCCAGCACACAGCCCGGGACCCACCTGAGGCAGTCCATGTGGATGCACTGTGGTGCCTTGTACTCGCCCTGGCTGTCCTTCTGGAAGCCTATCTCCTGGTACATACTCAGGCCATGGGCCGCTGCCCTGGCCTCCACAAATGGCCTGGGAACAAAGGGACAGGTCTGTCTTGCTCTTTTTTGTTAGTACCAGGAATGAATCCAGTTTTGCACTGAGCTACATCCACAGCCCTCTTTTCATCTTTTTTTTGAGGGGGTACTGGGAACTGAATGCAGAGCCTTGTGCTTGCAAAGTAAGCGCTGTGCTGCTGAGCTGCATCCTCATCCCCTCCTTTTTATTGAGACAGGGTCTCAATTAGGTCACTTAATTGCCCAGCATAGGCCTAAACCTGCAACTCTCTTGCCTCAGCCTTCTGAGTAGCTGGGCACCTGAGCAGCTGTGTCACCATGTGTGCTTCAGGTTAGTCTCTGCCTCCCCTCCCCTGTCCTTTCTCAGACACAGGGAACATGGCTCCCAGGAGAGCCCAGAGGAAGTTGGAACCTCTCAAACCACTCTTTCCTCCATGGGAAGGAAAATCCACTGATGGCTGATGGCTATGATGCAGGGCTCCCCGGCTACCACCCTCCCTGACACTTCCTGGTTCCCCTCAAACAGGACATGAGCCTCACCAGTCAAAGAAGTCTCCATTGTAGGTCACCATGATGGTGGGCTTGGTCTCCTGGATGTGCTCAAACCATCTCTGGAGCAGATGGACCTGAGCTCAACAAACCAAGCAGTTAGTGCATCACTTCTCTGCTTCCAGCTACTTCCACACATCTCCTCCAGCTTCAAAAGAACCTTGCCTGGAAGCCAGCTGAGCTGCAGCCCTTATTCCACAGGCCTTTAAGAGGCCAGCATGTTGCTTCTTCCCCCTCCTCTCCATCATAGCAGTCACCTCATCTGGTTCATTGAACACACAGAAGGGTCCTTCATATTCTGGCTTGGGGGTGAACTCAAAATCCTCGATATCTTCTGAAACAATCTCCCTGTTAGTGATAAGGTAGCCCTGGAGAAAGAAGGTTATTAGCAGTCAACACAAGTCAGACACAGAGAAGCTGAGAAACAGCTTCCCATTCCACCCAGCAGCTCCCTGGCACTCTCATCATGAAGAACTCTGCAGCAACTTAAGCGATGTCATGTGTCTCCAGAAGAGCCTGAGGTGCCCCAGAATTTTGTAAGGAGGGAGAGCTGTGGCTAATGTCAGAATGATCCGTTGTTCACATTTCTGGACTCTATTCATGCACCATCCCCTCAGCACAAACTGCTCAGATACAGGGACAACACAAGGTCCCCGTTGCAAGGAGCTGATTTCCCAGGAGGCACACTGTCACCTGGCCGTCGATCATGTAGGAAATCATCATAATCTGGTCTGTCTCTGAATCAGGAAACTTGAGGGGCAGTTTGGTTGTCTCAATGTCAAATGCCAAAACCACAGGATCCTGGTGGAACAAAAATGTGGCCTGAATCACCAACAAAAGAAGCCAAGGGTCAGGAGCGGTGCAGACACCTGCAATCCCAGCTACTGGGAGGCAAGGACAGGAGAATCCCATGTTTAAGGATAGCCTGGGCAACTTATGGAGACCCTGTCTCACAATAAAATACACTATAATACCACACTGTGCAATCAAAAAGAAGGGCTGGGGATGCGGTATAGTAGTGGAGAAAAAAAAAGCCAGCCAAGATTTGGACATCTCCTTGGACTCCCATAACTTATCTGCCCCATCTCTGTCTGCTAAAGGCAAGAGTTGAAAGGGGCCAGAGGAGCTGAGAAGGGTCATAGATTGACTGACCCATCTTCAGAATACCACAACTCACCAAGTGGGGAAACTCAAACATGTAAGAGACAAAGGCTAAAGCTGCCTGAAGGGCACTTTACAGAACACCGCTCTCAACTCTCCTTAAAATGACTCTCACTTTGACCTTCACAGCCCTGCGATGCAGCTGACATCATCTTGGGAATGAGAAGACTGAGTATCAGGACTTTCCCAGGATCATGAAGCCACACCTGAGCCTAGGCCCTCCAGGTATAAATCCCTTCTCATTAGTCATCCACTACCATCTGCTCAAGCAGAAGTCATAGCATCCCCTCAACAGTTCAACTCCACCTGGCTCAGATACTGATGTCACATGGTATAACACAGGTGAGAAACAGAATTACACTCTCAGTTCAGAAACTGATGAGAAAAGTTTTAATTCTGTAGTTCTTTTTAGAAAGCATTTGAGAAAAAAGCAAGAAAGCCCTTGAATTGGATTCTCCCGTCTGCTCTGAACCTGACCTCTCCAGAAAACAAGGTGAACTTGCAGGATGGAGGAAACAAAGCAGTACTCACGGGTCGTTCCACAAGATCATCTTGGCGGGTGATTTCTACGGGAAAAGCATTTCCTTGGTATCTCACGTTGTACCAGTGAGCCTGCAGGACACACAGTGCGTTAGCTAAAGACAGACTCTGTCCAGAAGTCTATTTCGCTGTGAACCTAAATGTACCATGCCCTGGCTGGTAGGAATTCCCCTCACCACATGGATCTTGAGGTCGATGGAGAGGCGGATGTGGTAGGGGACATCGTACTCGCGCATGTCTACTATGTTGTCCAATTGGTCAGCTATCTTCTTGGATGTTTCCTCTTCAACAGTGATTATACTGCCTCCTTGCAGAACACTAGGAAAGAGCAGCTGACTCAACTACACTGCCAGGGGAGGGAGAGGTGAAGACCAGAGAGCATGTACACACAAGGCCCCACGCTGAAGTGGCCACAATGACCAGGGCAGTGCCTCAAGGTGCTACCTGCTCTGTGCTCTCCTCAACAGTTCAACTCCACTTGGCTCAGATACTGATGTCACAGTACTGATGTCTGAGGGACCAGAGACAAGAAACTTTAGCATGTGCTTGAGATGTGTCCATTGTACATGGCGCACGTCACACTCAGTGCTGCCAGCCAGGAAAGCACACAAACAGCCATTCCTACCACATCCTCTCTGCTACTCAGGAGGCTGCACCACACAAGGCCCAGGAGAGCAGATCCCACCTCACAGCAGTGTCTGCTGGGGTGACAGACAGGACCCCCCGTACCCTGCTTCTTCACCAAGGAAACCAGGGAGAGAGCAACTGGCCTACTGACAGGACAGTGAGTGCTAAATAAGGTCTCAGTTTGGCATAGTCAAGCGACTGGCAAAGGCCAACGAACTCTGCAAGCCTTACATCCAAGGGGAAATCTGTCACCAGAATGTGCACCATCAGCCCACTAAAGAGGAACACTGAACAGCTGATTAAAAGAGCAGACAATGAGTCTCCCAGACAGCTAGGCCGCATCTTACAACACTCAGAAAAGTAACTTATGGCACTGTGGGGGAAGGCAAGGCCAGGGAGGAACTGCAGAAATTTCTTTGTTGGAAGAGCGTGGTTAGTTCTTCTGAAGTCACTGAAACTGAACTACTCAAAGCTTGTTCTCCTTAAGCTCTTATTTCCTATTATTTTTACTGGTGTATTTATTCCAGTCAAAATACAAAGGAGAATCTGTGGCACGGCTGTATCAAAAAGACACCAGTCTAAATGCAACTCTACACAGAGTAGAATTCAGGACAATTACACACAAAATTTCACTAAAAATCTGAGTAAAAGCAAATAACCCTTTGAAATAAACTGCCCTATCAATACAGACAGGTTGCAAATAGATTTTTTTTTTTTTTTTTTGGTACCGGGCATTGAACTCATGATCTTGCGCTCACCAGGCAGGCACTTAGACCCCTGAGCTAAATCCTCAGCCCTTGCAAATAATTTTTATTCGCATTTTACTGCAAGATGGACGAAGCTCCAAGGTGCCCACTTTCTCACTTTATGGGCCTGGCTGTGCCTTCTGTCTTCGGTCCTGTCCCAATCCGACAGGCCTGTGCACTTGGCGCTTGAGGACACGCCTCAGCCCTGAGGCCTCAGCACAGAGCTGCTACTGGGCCTGCGCGTGGCTTTCACTGGAACCCTCAGGACTCAGGAGCCCAAATGCAGAGTGCAGTGCCACTTCTCTAAACAACAGTGCTAACAGCCAGGCTGTTCTCACAGCAGACAAGCCACATATATTTCTCAGGCCAAAATATCGTCTTCATATCTATTTTTGCAAAAATGTTACAGAGACCATCTGAGTGAGAAACAATGAAAAATTAAAGTTCAAAGGGCTTATGTCAAAGAGCTAAGGGGTCCTCCTCTGCAGTCTCCCTCTGGTATCAGAGCCACAGGGTAGGTGTATTGAGGCGGTGGGAGCCCTTCTACAGCCTGTACCATGGGGCCTGGAAAGCGTCTGGCCAGGGAGGCCCTGTGTCAGGTGAACAGCACTTCACCAGGTTTCTGGAAAAACTTGCACTGCTCTGGAACCTTGCACTTCCCAGCATTATCACGTGCAGAGTAACTGCAGGCTGATGTAGTGGGATGCGGCAAACACGAAGACAGTGCTGTGTGAGACCACAGGCTTTGCTTCCCACAGACCACAGGCACCTGAAGCCATGCTGCAGTCAGTGTCCACGTGAAGCCACCAAACCTCTAACACACAATTCCCAGGTGCTGGTTTCCTGCAACCATGGCCTGTGTGACCGAACTGCTTCCTGTCACTGTGGACGCCTCAACATCAGGTTCACAGTGCTTGGTGCTCTGTACCTAATGTCTGCATCATACCTAATTTCCCTGGGAAGATATGCTATGTAAATTGGTTTACTAGAGTGCTAGATGAGTGAGCCCTCCAAAATGCCCACATTGGCCAGGAATTTAGCTCAGGGGCATAAGCGCCTGCCTGGCAAATGTGAGGTCGCAAGTTTGATCCCCAGTACCAAAATGCCCACATTGTTAACAGCAACTCAGTGTTACAAGTGTGGTGATGCACACTTGTAATCTCAGCACTCAGAAGGCTGATGCAGGAGAACTGCCATGAGTTTAAGGCCAGCCTAAAGTATACAGTGAGACCCTGTCTCAAAAAAAAAAAAAAAAAAAGGAAGCACAAGAGCCATGAGCCAGTTAAAATATAACATAACCACATGAACATGAACCACGTGAACATGTTAAAACATGAACCACAGGAAGGCACTGGGCAACTTTACCCACCTGCTCAAGTGTTTCCCCAAAGAACAGAACAATTACTGAGGCAACTCCCTACAGTCTCCCACCTCCTACCATCCTGCCAAGCTGGACCAACTGACGCCTTGCACCCCAGAAGTTTACCTGGAGAGCATAGAAGTGTATGCATCGCTGGTATGGTCCTGCTGCCAGTTCTTCTTCACAGCAGGGGAAATCTCCTTCCTCACCTTGACAAGGTCCTCTACAGTGTGGAAGGACAGTTTGATGTAATTTCGCTTCAGACCTACTAAATGATTGGGCTGTAAAGAGACCATGCTCATGAGTTCGAGAGATAAGACAATGCAGTGAAGGCAAACAAGAGAGCAAAAATTCACAGGTAAACACACACATACACACACACACACACACACACACACACACACACACACCCCAGAGTAGTGGCACCAAAGCATCCTGTCCACCTCTGCATGTGGCACTAACCAATGCCATCAGAGTTCCCTGAACAGACAACCAGCATTCCCATCACCCAGACCCCCACCCACCCAGTACATGATTTCTCTCTTCCAACCCAGCCTGCCTCAGGCAATGTATGCCCCAGGCCTCATAGCCCCGCATCCTGGCCCCAGGTCTGGATAGGACTCACCAAGTCCAGGTCCTCCTTGGGGACAGTCTCTACTTTTGCAATTTTACCCTGAAACTTCTTGGAGATAAAAGATGAAACTTCTCGCTCACAACCCTAAATCAGGATCAAAATGAAAGGACTTCCAGTTACCTAGCATGGCCTTCCTTCCTGCCTACGTGAAGCCCACCGTAGAACAAGGTTCAGGTTGTCTGACCTGATTCTATGAGAGACATACCTTTCTGGTTGCAATGTAGAAATAGGGCTTGAAGGGCAAGGCCACCTGCAAAAACCAAGCCATCCAAGGATGATGAGAAAGGCAAAAGGGAGAACAAAGTGAAGACAGACTATTTGCAGATAGAGTCCACAAACAGCCTGGATCCACAGCTCTGAAGAGACAAGCACTCAGGAAGTGGATCTGAGCTGACTTCCCTGAGGACATCATCAAGCCACTGAGGTGGCTCTCAGAGGCTCTACTCCCAGGAAGCGGGGTGGGGAGCCTCCCATGCCCACCTGCAGCTTCAGAGCTAAGTGTACACCCATCACTTCCAACAACTGTGGCTCCACAGTGGGTTTTAGCCTTACCTTAAATCTGCTGCCATCATCTTGAATAAAGTAGTAATCTACAGCACTGACTAAGCGTTTATCTTCATCCAAAATCTCAGTCTGCAAGAGAACCAGGCAACATGGACATGGACTACTCTCTACAAGTCTAGGAACCAGAGATGGCTAGTCTTGGGAAACTGGGCACCTTAAAAACAAGCCCTCCAGGCTGGCCTTTAACGCTACCACCTCACTCACAAGTACTGGGTTGTAACACTCCCAAGCAAGGGCTTCTCTGAACCTTTCTTCATGACTCCTGGAAGCTTTATTTATTCTGATGGCTCACAGAGACGATCCTCACCTCTGTTTTTCCATAATGGCCACTTTATGACTCGCAATAATGTGAGAGAACAAAGGGGGAGAGCTACGAAGTACCACAGTCCACCTACACCACCCCTGCCACCCACTCCCCAGGTATGGACCGAGGTGCAGAGGGGCACGGCTGGGCGCAGCTGAGCGTGCACGGGCTTACAGGGTGCATGTTGATGAGCCAGCCGGTCTTCTCACCAGGCTCCTTCAGCCTCTCAAAACCAAACCGCATGTCCATCTTATCCGTCCACTGACTCCGCTCCAGGCGCCTGAGCGCCGAGGCTGAGGAAGAGGGGCCATCATCCCTGAGGGGAAGCAGGGAGCCCGGTTCACTAGCCCTGAAACCACCAGCCCAGAACCTTAACCACAATGCGAGCGGCAAGCGCACCTTAATGCCCGTGTCAGTGTTCCTGATGTGTCACAGCACACACAGTCCTTAAAAACCTCAAGTTTGGCCAAAACCCAATGACAGGATAAGATGTTTAGGAAGAGTAAAGCCCAGGGAAGCCTCCTCAGGCTGTTGGACTTTGCAATTAGAATATTAACCAATCAGCAACCATATCTCATGGGACTACTAAAAATACGCACAACCCAGCATTATATTCTTGGGCATTTATCCCAGATAAAAGAAAACTCATGTTCATACAAATATTGGCAAGTGGATATTCATAGCGCCTTTTTTCATAATAGCCAAATCATAGCTGGATGTGGTGCCACATGCCTGCAACACTAGCACTTGGGAGGCTGAGACAGGAAGATCTGTGTGAATTCAAGGCCAGCTTGAGCTACATAGTGAGTTCAAGTCCAGCCTGGAATACACAGACTGTCTCAAAAAGAAAAACAAAAAAAGCCTACAAATAACACAAGATAATCTTCAACAACTAAAGCTAACTGTAGTTTATTCATATTCAAATATTACTCAGTAGTAATAAGCACATTTAGATTTCAATAAAGAGCAAACCTCATTATATGTGTCACAATTGGGTTTATATCGCATTTCTGAAGGAGAATTACAGACACAGAAAAGAGGTTATTTCCCAGAACAGGAACAGGAGGAATGACCGTGGCTGTAGAAGGCAGGCACTGTGTGTACTGTCCTGCAGCTGACTGGTGGCAGCTATACGAGTGCCCGCGTGACAAAGCTGCAGACAGGAGTACACACTTGTGCACCAGAGTACACATAACACAGGTACGATCAAGGTCTATTTTCCAGCCATGACACTGAACTCTTAATTATACATTACCACCAGGGCGATCCAAATCTCTATTACTTCTGACGAGTGCAAAAGAATCTCTAATTACCTCAAAATTATAAGGTGTTTCTTTTTAAGTACACAAAAACAAGAGAGTAGAGATGCTGACATAAGACTGCTGAGACACCAAAGACGCACAGGGAAGCGTGACTGGCCACAGGCTGAGAGCCATGCCAGGTCAAAAGTGACCTGGGACAGGGAGGCCCAGGGGTTCACATTACATTTCTTACAATACAGCTACCAAGGGCTGGGGATTTAGCTTAGTGGCATAAGCACCTGCCTGGCAAGCATGAGGTCATGAGTTCAATCCCTGGTGCCAAAAAAGAGAGCTACCAAGGTGCACTCTGGTGCAAGACTCCAGCCAAGAACTTTTTCCTTTCCTACGAAAGATGACACTTCTACTTCTTTGCTGTTCTTCTTGACTGGGAAAAATTACAGACTAAGCAATACAACTTCTAAGCTTTGTCGGCATCAGCCCCTCTTTATGAAATGCATATAAACTGATTTGGGTTATAGAAACACCTGCTGCAGCAAAAGAAACTTGGCTTTAATGCTATCATACACTTCTGGGGCCTCCAGGTCTAGATCCCAGTACAACCAAGCACTGACAAATGGGGACATGCTATTCTGTGAGGGCTCCACCAATGTAGACAGAATTTGCTCGCTTCTCAACCCTCGCTCCAGTTATGATCTCGTAACAATACTTCATACAAATTTTAGTATAAATCTTAAATTCTGTGCCCGATAAAGACATTCTGCTGTGAAAACTATCAAATCAGGGGCTAGGGATTTAGCTCAGCGGCATAAGTGCCTGCCTTGCAAGCACGCGGTCATGAGTTCAATTCCCGGTACTGATTAAAAAAAAAAAAGAAAAAAGAAAGAAAACTATCAAACCTGTTGATTCCAGGGCTCTAATTCTCCCAAATCACTCATAATCTTTAAGCCATAGACTCCCACCAGGACGGCCCAGTATAATTACGGCTCAGCAATCTTCAAAATAGAGCAACCCTACAGTTCATTAGCATATCAGATTTCCTTTAACCATAGTTCTGAGACTCTAGATCCTTTATCCTTACAGCCAGAAGGCCTATCAATTTCCTAAGCTATGTTGTTCAGTCTTCAAAAATGTAAGCTAAGCACCAATTCCTGTGCCTTGTTTTAATGTACATAAATGAGCTACTTTAGAAACCAATGAGCAGAGCCTGTCATGGTGACATAAGTGAGTAATTCCAGCACTCTGAGAGGTTGAGACAAAGATCACAGGTTTGAGCCCAATGTGGCTTTCAATTTCTTCCTGTGTCAAGAGGATCCATTGCCCTCTGTCTGGTCTCCAGGGTGTTTTATTCTGGCATATGAGTTGTTTCTCCAGGGAGGCTTTGTATTTTGTTGCTCACTGATAGGCCATCTTGTCTTCTTACCTCCAGTGTGGCTTTTAAAAAGAAGAGACAAGACAAGACAGCTCAGTGTGAAGGCTCTGGGTTCAAGGCCCAGTACTGGGGTGGAGTAGAAAGACAGATACAGATATGTGGTGAGAAAGGCTAACATTCAGGTGGGAGATGGTAAATACACAGTCCTCATGCAGACGTGAGCACATTTTCTACTGATTCTTGGCCTTGGACACGCAGGATGACACTGACACCCAGGCCTGGCTCCTGCTAAGTCCACTCTCCTGACCTTATTGCATGTGCTCTTCCACACAGGGCTCCACAGGAACCCAAAGACCTTCCCCCAACAACTAGTCACAGGTATCGCTCCTTTCACCCACCACCCCAACCCCCACCCCACGCCAGGATCTGATTCTAGCTCCCTGTAGCATTTGCTAGCAGGCAGGTATTTGTTTTCAATCTGGTCTCAGAATGTAGTCCAAGTGCTCTTAAACTTGCTAGTATCCTAGGCTGGCCTTGAATTCTCCCTACTGCTAGGATTACAGGGATGAGGCACCAAAACCAGACTAGAGTGCCAGTTTTTTTGTTTTTGTTTTTTTGGATAGGGTTTCACTCTGCAGTTGAAGCTGGCCTTGAACTCACTATGTAGCCTAGGCTGGCCTCAAACTCAGAGCAATCCTCCTGTCTTAGCCTCCCCAGTGCTGGGGGTGCACCACCATACCAGTACCAGTTACTGATGAAACTACATGACCACACATTTGTAGACTTTGGGAGACCAGACTATGTAATCAGATTGTGTGATTGCTACATTGCCTTGTTTTACTAATAAAAGTGGGACTTTCTAAACTCCCAGGGCTCTTGTCCTCTTGAGACAGGAGTTCCCTGGTCCCCCTTGCTTAAAAATTTGGTTTTTCTTTTCTGTTTTGTCAACCCCTTAGATCAGTTTGCTGGCTCCTGCAGTGGACAGTGTTAGATGTCTTCATAACATGTTTTTAAAATATTGCTGTATCATTTCACCCTGCAATTCTACTTTAACTAATTTATGGCAAGGAAAAGGAATTGCAGAACATAATCATTCTACATGTGAATGTTCAACACAAATGTTTATAAGAGATTAAAAAGAAAAGTCATGAGCCAGGGATTTAGCTCAGCGGCTCAAGTGCTTGCCTGCTAAGCATGAGGTCACGAGTTCGATCCCCGGTACCAAAAAAAAGAAAAAGTCATCTACATAAGCTACATGTAAAGAAAAATTTTTAAATGATCTTAAGTCTCTCGTGTCCTTCGCTACCGTAACTTAGCTCACCAGTTGTTAATTTAACGACAGAAGTAGAAATAGAACTGTTTAAGAAAAACCATCCCTTTGCCTGAAGGTATTCCATAGGTCACCTCCATCTGAAGAAAGAATGGCCATATTCCAAAATTAAGGCCCTTACTTTCCATAACTGATGACCACTTGTGGCAGGCAGATTAGATTAATGCTCCCCCCACCCATGACTAAAGTGTGCGTCTCACTTTTTTATCCAGTAATAGTACAAAACCAGGAAAATACGGATATAGTCACAAAGCTGACACCGTTTACTAGTTGCTTATTATCGCAGACGCCGCCCCAGCCTTCATGGCAATTCCTACCGCCACAGAAGAGACGGAGGCCAGCAACAGCCCCTCCGCCGGACACCCTCGCCCAACTCGCGCCACACAGGGGGCAGCACCCCGCCCCCAGCCTGTCCGTCTTCCCGCCCAGCGCCGCCGCGCAGCTGGGCCGCGCCGACAGCCACGGAGGACGAAGCCCTAGCGCCGCCGCCGCGCGAGGAGAGGCGAACGATCCTCAGCGTCCGCCGCCGCCCGCGGACGCCCAGGAGTAGGAACGATCCTCACCGGATGCCCTCATCGTCCGCGCCGGGCTCCGGGAGTCGCCGTCCGCTGTTCCTCAGCACCATTGCGCAGACCACAGACTCCTCCACGTCTGGCACAAACTTGGCGCGCTCTGCCTGATCTCGCGAAGTCTGCAAGAGCCAGCGTCCAATCAGGAGGCGCAACGCCCACAGGCGGTGCTCCAATTGCTGTGACGCCTGGAGGGCGGGGACAGCGGAGGTGGGGCGGGCTCTGGCCGCCGTGCGCGCAGGCGTGCTGCCCGCCCCGCAGCGCTCCAATAGGCGCGGCGCCAGGGGAGGTAGCAGTCAGGGCCCGGGGAAAAGTGTGCAGAGGCGGCGCGTACCGCCAGCGGCAGTGTCCCGGGTGGCGCTGCGGCTCACGGCGGCGCGGGAAATGTCAGGCCATTCCCTCCCGGCGCCTAGAGCCTTGGGCCTCGCGCCCGGTCGGGCCGCCGAGGGGTCGACATCCCGGGCGGTGCGCGGCGCAGACCGAGACCGAGACGGAGATGGCGCCCGCGGCGTCCAGGCTGCGAGCGGAGCCCGCGATCGGGGCGCGCCTGGTACCTGCTGCTCCAGCGGCTCTACCCGGTGCACACCAAGGCGGCCACCAGGTGGGCGCGGGAGGGGAAGGCCGCCTGGGCGCCGGGCCACCCCTGCGTGTCGCTGTGAGCTGCGTGCTCCGTGGACCGAGCCTCCCTAGCCCGTGCGGTGCCACTGTCAGGACGGGTGGCGGCAGGACGGCGGTCAGGGATGCCACGGAACAGACTTGGAGCAAGTGGAGACACGGGCTCGGGGAGGGGAACAGGTCCTGAGGAGTGCGCGCTGGCCGAAAGAAATGAGAAAGAAGTAGCCAAAGGCGGGGCGTGGTAGCGCACGCCTGTCATTCGCCCCACTCGGGAGGCTGAGGCAGGAGGATCCCTGCAAGTTCAAGGTCAGCCTGGGCTACAAAGGTAGTTCAAGGCCAGCCTGAACTGCAGCGTGTGATCCTGTCTCAAAAACAAAGCAAAACAAAAAGTAGCAAGAAGTAGCCAAAGATCAGATTAAAAAGTCCTGTGCTTACTAAAAATTCTGGGTTTTACAGTTCCCAGAAGGCAGTCATAGAACTAGACTAAGAGGGAGTAACAGCCCAGTCTCCACCTTACAGAAATTTTTATTGCAGCAATGTGGATTCACACACCAGTGGAACCAAGTGTAGGAATCTCGGATATGAATTTTTTCCTTTGGAAACATTTTATAAAATCAAGATCAGTATCAGAGGTGGATGCAGCCTATGTGCACCCCAGGGGTTTTGTTCAAATTTCCCTCCCATTTTTCCTGTACTCAGTACATGTTCATTTGTGCAGTTTCATCATATGTATAGTGACGTGTCCACACCACAGACTGTTGCCCAATGCCTTGGTGACACTCATGCGCAGTTACCAGCATCCTGTTGGTGTGTGGCTGTGTTGGGTTCTGGAACTGCTGGGATGAGGACCTGTCCCATCACCGATCCAGCGATCTTAGAGCAGCCCTGCCAGCTTCAGTCCCCCACAGGAAGAGGGACACCCTAGGGCGGCTGCCCTTGTTTGCTGATTATCACTTTGTCCACAGTGGCATTTTGTCAGCTCTTGGGAACTTCCTGGCCCAGATGATCAAGAAGCGGAAGACAGAAGACTCTCAAAGCCTAGATGTCAGTGCGCCTCTTAGATACACAGTCTATGAGTGAGCACAGCAAAGGGCCGGCCCAGCAGAGCATGGCTACTAACACAAGGTCTTGGAATAGTCTAATCTAGGAAAGTGGTTTTTGAAAGAACAGTTAAGTAATCATCAAGGGAAAAAGTTTACACTGTTTATGTAGTATTCCTATTCATATCCATTGTTTTTTTGTTTTTATTTGCCTTTTAGACAAGGTTTTCTTATTTAGTCCCAGCTGGCCTTGAGTTTTTGATCATCCTGCCTCAGCTTCCCAAGTATTGGGATTACAAATGTGAGCCACCGTGCCTAGCTTTTTTTTTTTTTCCTACTCCCAGAGTCCAGAGCTGGAGATCAAATTCAGAGTCCTGTGCATACTGTTTCTAAGCTACATCCTCCAACCCTAGACTAATTTTTTTTTAATTCAAAATTCACCAAGACTATTTTTGTATTTGCAGGCATTCTCACTCGTTTTCCCATAGAGCATTTAAAGTGATGCTGCCCCTGGACAGTGGTGTGTGAGGAGACCGGGTGGGAGGCATCACCCAGCTTGTTTCCCTGCTTTGAAACAGCACTTAGCACCAGGGAGAACCATAGGACTGGGATGGATTGGAGGAAGGACTTGGGGAGGCCAGTGGAGAGAACCCAGTCCTGCTCACACCCCTGTGGGCTGCAGGTTCTTCGTCACAGGCCCCCTGAGCCACTACTTCTACCTTTTCCTGGAGCGCTGGGTTCCTCCTGAGGGTCCATTGGCCACCATTAAGAGGCTGCTTCTGGACCGCCTGTTCTTTGCCCCGGCCTTCCTGCTATTCTTCCTTGCCATGAGCCTGCTGGAGGTAGGCATCTGCAATCCAGCCTAGCACCTGCAGGACTCACTGGGTCTGGGTCCCTCGCTACACTCAGCTTGAACTAGTCCATCTTTGTTCGTCATTGACCATCCTGTCAGCAGCACCCCATCCCTGGGGGAACCACAGACACATTAGCAGTCACAGGCACCCCAGGATGTGTCACTCTCTGGATCCGCCCTGAGGGCTCATACTGGGTGTGTTAACCAGAAGCCAGCACACTACTCTATCCTGGGATTGCTGTCCTGTTTTGACAGCTGCATTTGAGTATAATCAGCTGTATTTGAGTATGTTACTTTGTAGGTAATACCTTGTATTTTATTTTATACACTCATGAAACACAACACTGAGATGGTGTCCCCAGGCTTCACCAGGGTGTCAAAGCCATCTGTCACACGAGAATAAAAGACTGTGATACTGCAGAAGCCTTTTAACGTCTGGAACCCTACAGCCAGCAGAAGGTTGTTTGTATCATTGAAAGCCCTAAAAGGTTCACTGTCACGGCTATAGGTGAAAAATGTATTTATTTGTATATCTTTATTTGTAAGGCTGAATGCTTACAAATATGTTTATCTGCTATGTATATTTTTTTCCCTGAACTTTTTTTCCATTAGTGTTTTTTCTCATGGATTTGCATACTTGCATATATTAGTAATATCAATCTTTCACTAAATACAGATTGTAAATATTTTTCATTTTGACGTATTTATTTTATTATCTATTTACTTTTGAGACAAGGTCTCACTATGTAGCCCAAGCTGGCCTCAAACTCATAGTGATTCTCCTGCCTCAACCTCTGAGTGCTGGGATTACAGGTGTGTACCATCATAACTGGCCATTTTTAAATTTTATATAAAGTTAAAATGTTTGTCTAAAATTAAAGCTATATAAGCAAAATTATTGACACTTTTCTCCCTATGAAACTTCTAAAACTTCATGTGTCCTGGCCAGGAATGGCAGTGCACACAGGAGGCTTGGGCAAGAAGCCACAAGTCGAAGGCCAGCCTGAACTACACACCAAGATCCTTTCCCAGAAAAAAAAATACTACCAGGTTGGGTGGCCGAGTGGCTGCTCACCACCTGCACCTCTTACGGGGAAGGGTACCGTTGCCTTTGCCGCCTGGGTGAGGAGCAGCTTTTGGCCTGCCCTGAAGATGAACTGGCACATGTGGACCCCACTGCAGTTCATCAACATCAACTATGTGCCCCTGCTGGTGAGGCCTCCTGTGGCCCTGTGTGCACCATCTTTCAGCAAGCTATGCTTTCTCTGAAGCCCTGGGTCACCTCCCTGAGTGCCTATGCCCTGTGTATGCATCTGCAGAGCCACACAGGGTCTCCCTGGGCCCCTCCAGTGCCACCCATATACTTGGCAGGTTCAGTTCAGAGTCAGCACCAGGGGTGCCTGTGGCTTAATAATCAGACTTTTTGGTTTGCCAGGCTCAGGAGCTCTCTGACCTGCAGCCACACTTGAGCTGCACATGAGCAGGCCCTTTTGTGGGCAACTAGTCTTCAGGGGCAGCCACCCAAAAAGGACCTGTAGTGTATGGCAGGGCTGGGCTGATTCTGAGCTGGTGATAATGCAAGAGAGCAGGACCCAGGGTTGTGGGGACACTGCTGTCACCATGCCCAGCCTGCCAACACCCACAAGGGTTGTAGGTTGCAAGAGTTCAGGGTGTAACACATGCAGGCAGCAGAATTCTGCTGGGTCTGAGTGACCCAAGTATAGGGCCACCATTGGATCTCACCAGGAGCAGGAAAATGGGCACCTCTGTAAGACCCAAAGAAAGCAAGTGAGGGGAGGCCAAGGTCCTCACAATGCACAGATGCCCAGCCTGGGGCAACGCTGCAAGCCTGTCAGGGCTGCAGCCCCAGGCTGCTCAGGAACCTGCTTCTGCACCCCATTGGACAATATGCATAGGAAGACCTCAGGCAGGCTGGCTTCACCTCTGCTGCACAGGAAGGAGCAGGGAGACCTAGCACTGAACCTCCTGGGAAAGAGCCAGGGAGGGCAGAGGCAGGGCAGGCTGGTGCACATGCACAAGCAGACGTGGACACTTCCACATACACCAGAGAACTAGGGGAGCGTGGATGTGACAGGGCTAGGCAGCCAGAGCCAAAGATGCAGGGAGCTAAAGCAAAATAAAAAGTGGCCAGCATTCACAGTGAGCCAGGAAGTGACAGTCCCAAGAGCAGCCCCATGAACTAGATTCCTTCTCACTGAAGGATGGGGGAGTTTAAAAGAAATTGCAAGTCTAAAAATTCTCTCAGGAGGTTAGGAAGCCACGTGTGGTGGCGCATGCTGTCATGCCAGCAGCACTTTGGCCTCAGAGGCAGGACTGTGCTTGCTCAGCCTGGGCTTCATAGAAGTAGAAGGTGCTATGAGAAACAGAAGAGGAGCCAGGTGATTGAAGGCTAGGCAGTGTGGCCATGTTAGGTGCAGCTGTGGCTGCTTGTGGATGCATGGATGTGTGGGGTTCCCAGAGCACCCCAAAGAGGTGGGAGAGTGGGCATGCAGATTGGTGCTTGCATGGGGCCTCTCTGCTGGCATGTGACAGTGGCATCCAGTATGGAGACGGAGAGGGGCTGGTTGGAGACGGGCTGAGGGCGAAAGGTCAGCTTCCCACAGCTGCCATGCAGTCCCTGGCACTTACAATCAAAAGAGTTTAGCAGCTGGGTGTGGTGGCACATGCCTATAATCCCAGCAGTTGTGAGGCTGAGGCAGGAGGATTGCTGCCATTTTGAGACCAGCCTGGGCTACAAAGTGAGCTCAAGGCCAGCCTGAACTGCAGTGAGACCGTGTCTCAAAGACAAAAACAAACAAACAAAACAAGAGTTTACCTGTTTCAGAGTTTAGTCCATGGTTGGCTGGCTACAAGGCAGAAATGTGCCAGAAACTGGTTTTTTTTTTTTTTTTTTTTTGAGATAGGGTCTCCCTATATAGTTCAGACTGGCCTTGAGCTCACTATGTAGTTCATGTTGGCCTCTTGCCTCAGCCAAGTGCTGAGATTATAGGTGTGTGCTACCATACCTGGCTAGGAATTACACACTTCATGACAGCTGGGTAGCAGAGCATGGGGAAAGGGTACCACAGAGGAAGGGCCAGGGACCAGACTGTCTCCACCTAGGGTGCAGCTGCTTTCAAGACAGTCAAAACCAACTGTCACTGTTGGGCATGGTGGCAAATGCCTGTAATCCCAGTACTCTGGGAGGCTGAGTCAAGGGAACTGAAAATTCTGAGTCCAGCCTGGGCAATTAGATCATTTAGTGAGGCCCTGTCTCAACATTAAAAAAAAAAAAAGGCAGGGGGGCTGGGGACATAACTTAGTGGGAAGGCCCTGGGTTCAATCCCCAGTACTGGAAAAAAAAAAAAAAAAAAGCTAATCCTGTTTCCATTTCCGGTGGGTACAGTGAGTCATAAGGGGCAGGCAGGGCATCCAATAGGTGCACACAGGGCACTGTGTGCTTAGTGAGCGACAGGCTGTTGTTCTCACAGATCCCCATGCCAGAGACAGCACTGCCAGCAGGTGATTTTGGGTGGGGCAGGTGTCAGACACATGCACCAAGGTGCGGCACTGGGGACAGTGTGTTCAGTGAAGGGGGAAAGGGACAGCTGTCTGCCCCCTCATGTCCTCTGCTCCCATTGGGAACTCCCCACCCCAATGTACACTGACCCTGCAGAGCACCTCTCTGAGGAAAAGACTCTTGTTCACAGCATCCAGTGGCCATGGCTGCAAAGAACACAAAGCCCACTATGGCAGAGTGGGCCTTACCGAATGTGGTGATGTCTTTCCCACAGCCTGTAATCATCTTAGGAGTGGACCATGTGTCCTCCTGCTGGGTCTAGCACTGACTGGCTGGGCTGCTCCTCCTGGTGATGCCACCTCTGACTCTCCTGGCAGTTCCAGGTGCTTTTTGCCTACCTGGCCTCTCTGGGGAAGTGACAAAGGGCTGAGAGGACCTTGGATGCACAGCAGATGGTGCTGGGGAGCACTGGGACTAATGCAGGCAGGATCTCATCTGATGCTAAGTCTTCACAGTGCCTCCACATGAGAGCTACAGAAACAGAAACCTCAGGGTCTATCTTGAGAGGAGAAGCAGCTGCCACCTCAGGCAACAGGGATGTACAGGGTGCTGCCTGAAACCCAACAAGGGTCTTAATAAACTGCAGTGGAGCTGCTTCCCTGGTGATTGTGATTTCTCAGGTGTTTCCATTGCTTGGGAGAAACATGCAGCCCGATGTGTTCTTTGTGCATTGTGGTAAAAATAACACAGCTTGACACAACTAGTCACAGTGCTGGGCAGCCATCGCCATCATCCTCAAAGTGACAGACCAGCTCCCCTTCCTTTTCCCTAACAACTCCATCCCACTGTCTGTCCCCCTGAATTTGAGTCTAGGCATATCATATGAGTGGAATCACACAAAGTATTTGTCCTTTTATGATTAGTTCATTTCATTTAGAATAATATGTGCCAGGGTTTGAATGCAGACACCAGATACAGTATTAAATAGTAACTAATAAAGTGAAAAGTGGTGGAGTGTAGCTCTGTTGGTAATGTGACCCAGAGTTTGACCCCCAGTACTAAAAGAAAGAAAGAAAGAAAGAAAGAAAGAAAGAAAGAAAAGGAGAGGAGAAGAGAGGAAAGAAAAGAAAAGAAAAGAAAAGAGGGCTGGGGAGCTAGTTCAGAGAAAGAATGCTTTCACAACATGTGCCACGCCCTGGTTTCAAATCCCAGTACCACCACCAAAAAAAAAAAAAAAAAAAAGAATTGGAGTTTTTGGGGTGTAACTAAATCACTCATGAATGGATTGATATCCATATAAAAGAGGGTTCAGAGAAAGTTCACGCCACTAGCCCTTGTTGCCAAGCAAGGACCCAGCTCCCCCCAGGTACCATTTTGGGGTCAGAGAGTTTGAGCCCTCACCAGTAGCACATTGGTTTTGGACTTTCCAGCCTCCAGAGTGAGAAATAAACCTCCACTATTGATAAATTACCCAGTCTTTAGTATTTTTCTGATCATTAAGGTTCAACTGTGTTGTAGCCTATCAAAATATTTTTTCTTTTTGTGAGGCTGGCACTCCAACCTTCAAATGCCCTTCCTTTTTAAGGCTGAATATTGTGGTACCAATTTCATCTTCCCTCCAGGCTTTTATCCTGAAGGCAACAAAGAATGAAATCCAGGGACAAAACAGTGGGGAATGAACTGGGTACATTTTATTTTATGGAAAAAAAAGAACAAAGGAAGTACCTGCTAGCCAGGAGGAACTCCAAGGGAGGATGCCCCACTGGCATCCATGTCCAAAGGCTTTTATGCAGACTTTGGAGGCACTTTTGGTCAGAGCACAAAAAGAAATACGTACAGTGGTTGGCACCTTTGCTAGGCCTCTGATGTCAGGAGGGCCGACTTCCTTCACATTCCAGTTTCCTGGGCTTATCTTAGTTTACCGAGGCCCTTGGCTTCAAGTGGCTCACTATTCATGTATTTCCTGGTCTCAGCTGCATTGCTATAAACACATTCGGTAACACCCATTCCGCCACAAAGGACCTTTGTGTTCTTCCCACCCTTGGCCACTGACTGGATGCTGCCACTGTGAACAAGGGTGTACAAACATCTGCTTTCCTCAGAGAGCTGCTCTGCAGGTTCAGTGTACACTGGGGTGGGGTAGTTCCTAATGGAAACTGGGGCATTTGCCAGAGTATCAAATACTAGTGAAGTTGACATACATCATGATGATTCCAGCCATATCTCTAACTTGCCTCTTCCCACTCACCTGGCAATGATGGAGAACTAAGGCTCTGGATCTCAGAAGACTACAGGTTGAACTCCAGAGATCAGCTAGGTGCAATAGTGCACACTGGTTAGCCACTTGCTGTGGCAGCTGAGACAGAAAAATGACTTGAACCCAAAAGTCTGAGCCCAGCCCAGATAATGTAGCAATGAGACTTCATCTCTAAAACACAAATACTCCATCCAGCTCACAGTTCTAGAGATCAGCTGTGGTTCTAACATCGGCCTCAGGATTCTTGTGCCAGAACTCTTCAGTGTTACACGACAGCATTACTCAATCTTGCAACATTTGGTGAAACTGAGGCAAAACCCCTTGGCTAGTAAGAGGGAGCCTGGGTTCAGATGCAGCAGGCTGGGTTTCTGAGCCTCACAGACCTGGGCGCGAGAGCGCGGTGTGTGTGGGGGGGCGCTAGACAAGATGGAACTCTCCGCAGCTTTGTTTCTAAGGAATCTGAGATCTTATTTGCCGACTTCTGGCTTAGCACAGGTCACACGTCATTCACTCAGCTCCTTTCATGCAATTTCTTGGGTGCCACCAGTCTTCCACTTGGACACTGAAGTGACATAAAAACGGGTACCTATAAGTGGTTCAGTGAGCTGGATAATGTATTACAAGGAATCAGTTTTTCTTATACTCGAGTCTGGTAATACTTCGACAATATGAATCAATAAAAAGGTCTAAAAAGCCAGGCATGGTGGTGCAGGCCCGTCACCCCAGCACTCTGGGAGGCTGAGGCAGGAGTACTGCATGTTTGGATCCATGCTGGACAACGAGGCGATTTAGCGAGACCTTGTCTCAGAATGAAAAAAGGCTGGGGTCGCAGTTCAGCGTGAAGACCCAAGGCTTAACCGGAACACCTGGGAGGAGAGGGCCTAAAAGCGGCGCCATGACGAATGGTGCCCTCCGGCTGCGCCTCCCTCACGTCTTGCTTTAGGCGAGGCGGGTGCCGAAGGCGCCGCAATAAGCAGCTGCTCCAGCGGACGGAGAAAGAGTTCGGGTCCCGGATACCGTGGCGCCTCCGGTACCAATGACTAAGCACGGCGCCGTGAGGTTCCGCGATCCCTGACTCGGCGCGGGGAGCCTGGAGAGCTCCGGAGCCCAGCCCGGCCCGGCCCGGCCCGGCCCGTCCCACGCCTCCGACCGCCGCGCGCATCTCTGCCCGCTCCCGGCGTAACCTTCCTTTCCAGAGACCAACCCTCGGCACCGCTCCGCAATTGTCGCTGCTGCCCAGGAGACTAGAGCACTCCCAGGAGCCCTCGCGCGGCGAAGAAATAGGGGCGGGACTTCCGTCAGTCGGGAGTCGGAGAGCGCGGAAGCGTGAGCCTCGCGGCGCTCCGTCAATCAGGCGCACAGGCGGTATGGCGTTCCGACAGGCGCTGCAGCTGGCGGCTTGCGGGCTGGCTGGCGGCTCGGCGGCCGTGCTCCTCTCTGCGGTGGCGGTGGGCAAGCCACGCGGCGGTGGGGATGCGGATACGCGCGCGCCCGAGCCGCCGGCCTGGACCGACAGCGCGCAGCCCGGGCCCAGCCTCTGGGATTCCAACTGGGATAGGTGTGCTGCGCGTCCTGGGGCGGGCGGGAGAGTGCTTTGTCCCAGAGAGCTGTCCTCGAGGGCCCCTGAGGGTCCTTGTGATCGGACAGCCACGTCTGAGGGTCCTTGGGGTCCGTGTGCGCAGACGCCTGTCCCTGCATGAGGACACCCGAGCCCTTGGGAAGAGTGGACAGCGCCTCCTCGCAGCCCGGTCGTTGCCCCGGCCGCCGTCTAGTTGTGGATATGAAACTTGTGAAATAAGATTCCTGTAGTTACAGGAGGAAATTTTTAGTTTTACTTAACGTCAGTTTCAACTGAAATACCAAAGCTGTGAAGGCTTTTAATAGGTGTTGAAATGACAGTGTTTTTAGTATATTGATAAACCAGCGTCACTGATATTTAAGCAATATTTGTTTTCCTAGTTGTATCAGGAATTTCATAGTTTCTTTTTTAACTTTTAATTTTAAAAAAACGAACAGTTTGGGATAGCCATGTAGTTATAGAAAAGCTTTAAGCTGGAGGCTTTGGTGTCCACAACTAATTTCTTCTATTATTAATTTCTTAAACCAAATGTGTGTTTGTCAGATCTCAGTTTTCCCCTAGTCCTTAGTTAGGCCCAGAATGTTTTTTGAGACGCCTGTCAGCTGAACTGGTCTCTCACTTTCTTCTTTGATGATCAAGACTGCTGTTTCCTGAGAGGTCCCTCAATTGGGATTTGCCTGTTGTTTCTCTTAATGGTTAGACAGATGTTCTCTTCTCTTCTTTAAAAATCAGTACAGTGCTCTGAATTTCTCAGGCCTTTTACTTATTTGAGAGGATCTCACTATGCAGTCCAGGCTGGTTTTGAACTCACTCTGTAGCCCAGGTTGGCCTCAAACTGGCTGCAGTCCTCTTGCCCCAACCTCCCCAGTGCTACGATGACAGGTTTGCACCACCATGCCCAGTATCTCAGCCCTTTTAAAGGAAAATATCACTCTGATGTCAAAGAACTTCCTTGAAGTAGAACCTGAAGTCGGTTCCAGGTTTATCTGATTTAAAGTGATGTTCCATATTTGCTTTCCATGGATAGGGAGATGGAGAGTGATTTGAATTTTGTTGGGTCAGGGTCAGACCTAGGGTAGAAACATGCTAGAGAGGACATACCTCATATTCTACTAATCTGTGCTGGAAAATTCCATGGTTTTACTTGAGCAGGTCCCCAGCCCTTCTGCGGGCTGTGGAGAGTTCAGGGCTTCCTGGTTCTGTTTTCTCTGGTTTAGCATCTGGCTCCCTGTGCCTGTTGACAGGTGCTCAGCCTGGGATGTGGCCAGCAGCCAGGATAGCCCTGCCAGATAGCCCTTGTATAACCATGATGCTCCCCTCCAGCCAATCCTCATCTACCACAGTCACCATAGGGGAATCTTGGCAGGTTCAACTTGTGCTGTTCCTGTCTCCCATCTTTAACTGTAGCTTCAGTTCCCTCACCCACCAGCCAGTGTGATAGCCACTAACTCAGGGGCTGCTGAGCATTCAAAAGCTACATAATAGGCTGAGGTAAGATGGTCATGAGTTTGAGGCCAGCCTGGCAACTTAGTGAGACCCTGTTTCAAAAAATGAAAGGAGGACCAGGGTTTAGCTCAGCAGCATAACTGCCTGCTTGGCAAACCTGAGGTAAGGTCAATCTCCGGAACCAAAAAAAAAAAAAAAAAGGAGTGGGGATATATCTCAGAAGAGTGCCTAGCATGTGTGAGGCCCTGGGTTTAATCCCCAGTACCAGGAAAAAAAAAAAGAAATACAACTGTTACTGAAATTATTTAATTTCAGTAAGAGTGGTCTTTTGATGTTCTGGGAATTAGTCTCAGGATCCTTGCAGATAGCAAAATCTGTGAATGCTCCTCTCTTATGTAAGATGGTGTAGAGGGGCTGGGAATTTAGCTCAGTGGCAGTACCTATCTGGCAAGTGTGAGTCCTGAGTTTGATTCCCAGTACCCACCTGCCCCAAAAGATAATACATGTAGCCTAAGCACATCTTCCTGTGTAATTTGTGTTTGGTGTGCTTTGTGGAGCTGGCTTCTGCCATCTGGTGCTAAACTGTGGCTTTTCCACCATGCTCTTTGCTGTTATTGTCAGAGCTGGTCTGGTCAGAACTCAGGGTGTCTTGGAACAGAAGTCACAAGGCCTCATCATCTCATCTCCAACTTTAGGCGAGAACCACTGTCTCTGATCAACCTGCGGAGAAGGAATGTGGAATCTGGAGAAGAAGAGCTAGCATCCAGGCTAGACCACTACAAGGCCAAGGCCACACGGCACATCTTCCTCATCCGGCATTCCCAGTACCACATGGATGGCGCCCTGGAAGAGGACTGCACACTGACTCCGCTGGGTATGTGCCAGTGTCTTGGCCCTCACTGCCCGCCATTGGCCTCACACGTGCCTGGTTACTGGGCTTCCTCTGACATAGGGTCCATCAGCCCAGGTGGGAATATTGTCACTATCATGATTATCAACTGAACTTGCATAAGAGCTAGGCTCCTTCAGATATCCTTAAAAATTCCAGGCCCAGGGCCGAGGATATAGTTCAGTGGCTCAGGGTGTGGCTGTTTAGCCTCTCCATTGTACTTTTCTAACAGGCATGAGGCCCTGAGTTGTGGCCCCAGCACTGGAAAACAAAACAACCCCATGAAAAACAGTGCAGTCGGTGTTTGTTGCATCAGATCAAGTTTAGTGCTTGTTTTAGTAAGGCTTTGTGCACAGAGTACCTGGACCTGCTTGTGCCTTCTGTGTCTTACGGGCTGCACACTTGGCCCCAGACCCCTCTGTTCAGAACTGATGAATCTGCCTGATGAACATCAGTGTCTAGAGTTTTGTCATTGCTCTTGTGTGTGTGCCAGCGGAGGTGGGGTCTTTGTAATTTCTCATTGTCATAGAGGCTGTTTTTGTCTGAGCCTTATGCCATGTTCCTGCAGAAATTCCTGGAAAAGGGATTGCAGGATGAGCTAAGAGAGCGTTAAATCTTATGTTTTTAGGGAAGGGTCTCTCTGTGTTTGCCAGTCTGGCACTGAACATCTGGACTTGGCAGGTCTCCTGCCTCAGCCTCTGGAACTCCAGGTGCTGCCACCACAACTGGCTGAGTTGCTATCTTTAACAGTTGATATTCCCATTCTCTGTGTATTCAAGAGTTCAATGGTAGGAAGGGGTTTCCAGGCCTGTTCTCCTCAGCGTGTGCTCCTCCTGAGAGCAGTGTACAGACAAGCTGAGTACCCAGTGTGGAGGTGGTTGCATCCAGTGGAAGCAGCCTCACCATATGTCAACACATTTGAGAAGAGGCACTAGGGCCACAGGCCACACTGGATTACAGCTTAATATGTAGATGTAGCTGAGTGCAGAGTGACAGAGCACACAGCCTGCCCGGCTCTGATGATGGGCAGATCAGTCATGTAGTTAGTGGAACAGCTGCATCCTCTGTGCAGGGAGGAGCACGAATAGGACATTCCCTGCTCTTGCTCCTGACCCAGGCCTGTGAGGCAGGGCCCTCGAGAGGCTTGGTGCCATGTGGGACCTGTGTCTGCGGGGAGTTGAGGGTGTCCACATACCTGAGTTTCTCAGGTGTTTCCCTTTCAAGGTCGGGAACAAGCGGAACTCACTGGCCTCCGCCTTGCCAGCCTGGGGTTGAAATTTAACAAAATTGTCCATTCTTCCATGACCCGTGCCGTGGAGACCACAGACATCATCAGCAAGCACCTGCCAGGTGAGTGCTATCTGGGACCTGTTCCCTGCCTGACCACTAACTGTGTGAAGTGGGTGCGTGCAGCACTGTGAGCCCACTGTCCCCTGTAGATGTCTCCAGAGTCAGCACCGACCTGTTGCGGGAAGGCGCCCCCATCGAGCCCGACCCGCCTGTGTCACACTGGAAGCCCGAGGCTGTGGTAAAAGCCACCCCTAAGCCACCTGGCGGGAGGGTTTGCTGCTTCACCAGCTTGGCTGCAGTTGCTCTGGGCTGATGCTTCCTTGTTCTGCCCTCAGCAGTATTATGAAGATGGAGCAAGGATCGAGGCTGCCTTCCGGAACTACATCCACCGGGCTGACATTGAGCAGCAGGAGGACAGCTACGAAATCTTCATATGCCATGCCAACGTCATCCGCTACATTGTGTGCAGGTGGGTACCCGTGTGGTATGGCATGAGGATCACAGCAAGGGCAGAGCCAGTGTCCCATGCACAGGTACCCACTGCCCCTACAGGAGCCAAGTCATCCAGGGCATCCTTGGTCTGTCTGAGGCAGGGCCCCAGTTGGTTATGCATGGACTATGAGTCAGAGAGAGGTCTCTGACACAGGATGGCACAGTGCTGAGGATCTGTCGGGTGTGGGCAGCAGTGCCTGATGGGGAGCTGTGAGCCATGCCCATTTTCCTTTGTGAGTGGTAAACAACAATACTGTGCACAAGTCCACGTCCCTCAGGATGGTACCAGCTGTTCTTAGAGTCTGGGATGGTGAGCCTGTGGGTCATGTGGGTGTCACTGGATATGTGGGTCTCCCCCTGGGTGATTTGGCAAGGGGTGAACAAATCCCCGCAGAGAGTTCAAATACGTGTGGAACTGTGCCTCTCCTAGAGCCATTAAAAAATGCTGGCCCTGACTGGGCATATAGCTCGGTGGTGCAGTGCCTGCCTGGCAAGCACAAGGTCCTGAGTTCAATTCCTGTACCCCCAAAAATGTGTTGGCCGGCTTCTGTCACCAAGGGCTCTCATGCTCATGTAAGACATGATTCCACCTGGAGTGGGGCCAGTCCAGACCAGATGCAGAGCTGTTGGTGGCCTGGGTGCTGCACTCCATGTGTGGCTGCTTGGCTTATGCTACCAGCAGGGGCAGGCACTTCCAGGGTGGCAGGGACCCACCTCTGCCATGCCTCTGTGCCTGTGGACAGTGACCCAGGCAATGTGTGATGGTGACACCACATTGTCACATCCCGTAACAGTGACCTGGAGGTAACACTGATACTGAAGGGGTACAGGCATCGCCAGGAATGTGGAGTTAGAGCTCCCTTCTATCTGTTAAATAAAGTGCTGAAACAAAGCCAGAGCTGGAGACAGTGATGCATACCTGTGAGCCCGGTTACCCTGGAGGCTGAAGCAACAGGGTCACAGGCCAGCCCAGGCACCTTAGACCTTGCCTCCCAGAGACCCGCCCCACAGAGCTGTGTTTCAGTTGTGCTCAGCTGCCATTCCTCTCTCCCCAGAGCATTGCAGTTCCCTCCGGAAGGCTGGCTTCGCTTGTCCCTGAATAACGGCAGCATCACCCACCTGGTGATCCGCCCCAGTGGCCGGGTCGCACTCCGGACCCTGGGAGACACGGGCTTCATGCCACCTAACATGGTCACCCGGTCCTGACGCCACTGCTGCACTGTCCTCCATCTCATCCAGGCCATGCTCCAGCTGCGAGCAGGACTGCAGGCCGGGGCTGATGATGAGAAATGTCTTACATCCACACTGGGGTGTGCCTGGAACTCACCTCTGCCCAGGCTGAGGGAAGCACCTGTTCACACCACCAGTCATCTCTGCCCCACAGGATACCTGCAGTCTGTGGGGTGGCTGTGGGGTGCACAGCTGTCACAGAGTCCTGGCCATGGCACAGAGCTGGGGGAGGATGACCAGGGTTTTGTTTACAGCCTGCCCACCACTCCATACTCTTCTGTCTGGAAACCTGTTACCATCTGAGTATTTGTCAATTAAAGATTATCCTCTTCTGGGTTCTTGCCTTGAACACATTTCTGACATGGGTTAGGGGTCTGACACTGCTACATCTGTACTCCCCAAGGACCATGATTGGAGGCTGTGCAGAGGACAGGGCTTGTGGAAGTGACAGCTGGTAATAGTTTTCCTGAGATATACAACACCCCAGACTGGCAGCTCCAGCTTTGTGGGCCTGTGGGATAAAATAGTCGGATATGTATCTCCCAAAACATTGTATAACTAAGGAAAAAAGCTACAATTTTTTTAAAAAATTACAATTTTTATGAAGTGGTTATGAACATTTTCTGCAGCTAATGACAATGAACTGTGATACCTGGTTCTTTTCCCTGTCATCTTGGAAATACTACATAATAAAATTTTTTTGGTGTTTTAAAAATATTGTGGCTTTCTGTTTCATAGAACAGGAAGCCTGTGCTGAGACAAACAGCAGTGATGTCACAGAACCTTGTGTCTCCTGGATGGGAGGCCCCTGTGTGCCATGGAGCCAGGCCTCACACAGGGTTACCTGGAAACACATGTCACTGCTAGAAGTGGACAAGTGTGTGGGGGCCCAGTGGCCTCCCACTGCAACACTGCAGTATGTGACCTATGGCCAGTGCCAAGAGTGCCCTGCATGCCATAGCCCCAGCACTGACCTCAAGGAAGCAGGTGGTACTTTAGGGAGAAGCCTCAGCTCTGAGGGCCCTGGCACCACTTGCAAGGAACAGGGTCTTCTCTCTTGGGAGGTATACTGTTTGTGCTGGAAGGCAGTGAGCAGCCTGAAGCTGTGGTCAGTCACACCTCTAGTCCCCAGAGTCCTAGCTGCCCCTGGGAACACAGGTGATGTTAAACTGGCCAGGGGTGCTGGAGGCAGCCAGAGTTGTTTAGGTCACAAGAAACCACTGCTTCTATAAGCATAAGCTCCAAGATCATGCTACTGAAGTCAAGGGTGTAGAGTTGGGAAAAGTTTGACATACTTGTTTTCAAGGCACAAGGCAACTGTAACCTATATATATATTTTTTAAAATAAAAAGCCGAATCTTTCCTTACGTAGGTTCCTGGCAAATTTTCCATCATGAAATCCACTCTCTGTAGGTCTTCTTCCAGCAGTTTCTCCCCTCAGTGTCTACAAGCAGTTCAGTGAATGCTCCTTGCTTGGTGTGCAGTGGGTGAACTTGGGGAACAAACCTGGGCAAGCCCTAGGCTGGACAGCTCCAGGCAGAGAGGCCCCGTGACTCAGAGGAAAACTGTCCCTGCCTACAGAGCTGCGAGGAAACCGAACTTCTGGTGATGGACAGTTTCACTATAGACCTGAAGGCACTGGTAACAAACCTTGGGAAAAATGCCTAATGTAAGGGGACCTGGATGAAATAGTTGGTGAGGGGTGACTTTCCTTCTAAGTGGCAGTTGGCTCCCTACGACCACTATGTTGCTATTTATTCCAAAATATTTCCCTGTGAAACAGCAGGAAAGGGAACATGGTATGGCAGTAAGCCAGAGCACAGATGTAACCTGGTATGGGGCAAGTGTCACTTCAACAGAAGAGGCTGACAATGCCCTGACCTCTATCACCCCCACCTCTGTCACAGCCATCAAGTGGCAGCACTCTGGGTGGCTTTTCCCCAAAACAAAGTGGGGGTTTGACACCCCAAAATAGACACGCACCATTACCCCTGCAGAAAGGCCTCCTACTGCGAAGTGCTGCTTCAAAATGTGCACTAGTTTATTAGACCCAAAAACTTTCCCACACCTGTGTAAGGAAACAAAGGCATGTGTGGTACAGCACCTGCAGTCCTAGCACTGAGGCTGAGGTAGGAATCGCTGGGGCCCAGATGTGATGCTGTCTCAAAAAACAAACAGCAAATAAACCAGTGTCAGGTTAACCTACAACTAACTTATCAAAATACTGCCATGGGTTTACTAAAAAGGGTCTTCTGTCCAGACACAGGTAAAAGTGCTTTGTAAAAACATGGTGTAAAAGTAATTTATTCCATGAAGTGGTTTTAAAAGGACACATCCCCCAGGTGACACGATGCTTAGGGGAATGTGTATTGCCCTGTCTCACAACAACAGAGAAATAGTCCTAAGGGGCTTTACAGAATGGGCATCTACAAAACCAGGGCAAAAACAGTATTTTAATTTCTATTTGAGTATTTATAACAACATACAAGATATATAAGAATTTAAAGAGATCACTAAGTATAATCTCCATGTTGAAAACAAAGAGGTATTTTAAATGGAATTGTTCTTAGAATGACAACTATTTCTTATATTCAGATCTTGTCTATTACACAGCAAATGAAAACACTCATGAAACAAACAAGTTTTAAAAATGAAATCTCAGTTCCAATGTTTAACCTGTTTATCACAAGAAAAAAGTTTTTTAAAGCATGTTTCAATTCAGAATTTTTATGAAAGAAAAAAAAATCTTTCTTATACTTTAGTATCACTGTAGAGTTTCAAAGAATAAATTTGGGAAAACTCGAATTGCTTTACAGAAGGCACTGAGGCTGGCTGAGGTGGGGCATGGAACTTGTTCTGGACCAGACCTCAGATGTGCCCAGAGGCATCTCCCCAGGGACCAGGGCAGCAGGCACATCATGACCCCTCAATACTCTGTGTCCACAGCCCGTAGGGTCAGTGCTAGGGAGAAGGGTAAAAGGATGGAAATGACTCAGAACTGGCTCTCAGGGGCATGATGCTGTTTGTTTTGTTTTGAGATAGGGTCTTGTCATGCTGTCCAGAATGGCATCAAACTCATTGTGATCCTCCTGCCTCAGCCTCCCAAATGCTGGGACCACAGGCATGCATCACACCTAGCTTCTTCTGGTCAGTAAAGTTTCCAACCCCAAGGCTGCAACAGTCAAGTTCATCTGCTCTCTGCTGCCAACAGGTGGGCACTGTCATCATCCCCTAGGACGCTAGTTTTGGAGAAAGGGGCTAAATGCAGCCCATCCACGTGTAGCCCAAGTGAAGTCATGGGGCACTGCAGGAAGTTGTCATTGCCTCATGGACAGTACACAAGATCTGTATCTCAAGTGGCTGTTGGCAGCTTCTTCCATGACACAGCTGACTTATACTCCTGTGCAGAACATTTACATTTCTAAAATCCCTGTGCCCTGAAAGTGCAGACTGTACGTAACTCAGAATATGCTCCTTTCTGAAATCTTCCCAACAGGCACATCACCCTCTTCCTTTGAAAGAGAAGAAAGGAATGAGCACCCTCTATAGGGCTGCAAGCTGGGTGCTGGGAACCGCTGTCCGGCGTAGCAGGCGCCTGTGCACAGGGCTGTAGGTCCCAGGGCTGCCCAGGCCAGGAGAGTGAGGGGCATGGCCAGGCCTCCCAGGGCTGCCACCAGCTAAAGCCCTTCGCTCTGGGCTGGCGCTGTGAGGGAAGCCGAGGTCTGGCAGCTGACACTTGAGCTTTCCTTTCAGTGCAGGGCTTGGCCAACTGGGGAGACATAAAAAGATCACTCAGCACAGATGGGCCAGAGTAGCCAGCAGGAGAGTCCTGAAAACAGGCAGGAACTCAAGACAGAGACAGGCTGGGAGGGCCACCATGGTGCAGAGGAGGTGCTTCTGAACCTGGGCCTAGAGATCTGCACTCAAAACCCAACCACACTGCCCTTGAGCTCTGGCTGCTATCCCTGCACTCTGGCTCACAGCACCATGCCTACCCTGTGTATGTCCCACTAGAGACCTATCCTGTGCATGGGAACCCAAGCCCTGTTGGGGACAAAGCATGCACCAGCCTGCCTAAGGGCACAGCTACGTGACAGGGCACTCACAAGTGACCTGGCCTTCCAGACCCCACTCTTGACAGCTACTCCCGCTTTGCACCTCTGCCTGTCTGTGGGCAAGTAGCACAGCACAGTGCTCCTCCAGCGATGCACGGCCGGGTATCGGTCAGGGTCAATGTCCACACCCTGCAGAGCGGCCAGGACATCCTGGTCCAGCTTGCATGGCTCCTCTCTAGAATGCAAAGCGAAGGGATAAAAGAAAAGGCAGAAACACCTTCTCTTAAAAAAACAAAGACTACTGCATTCTTACACACACACACACACACACACACACACACACACTTACTTTTTTTGTCTTTGTGTGTGCAGTTCAGGCTGGCTTTGAGCTCACTTTGTAGCCCAGGTGGGTCTCAAAGTTGCAGCAATTCTCCTGCCTCAGCATCCTGAGTGCTGGGATTATAGGAGTGCGCCATGCCCAGCTTATCTCACTGCATTTTATATATTTTTTGAGATAGAGTCTTGTTATATACCTAGGATGACCTCAAATGTGTGGTACTCCTGTTTCAGCCTCCCAAGTGCTGGAATTTCAGGACTGTGCCATCATCACCAGCTTATCTCAGTGCATTTTTAACTTGAGCACCCAGCAAATGAGCATAATAGTGTGAGAATAACCTGGCCTGAGTGGAGATACCACCAGACCGCCCCAAGGCTGAGGGACCAGCCGGGGGCTGTGGGCCCCCTGTGCTTGGTGAGAGCGCAAGAGGCACAGGGTCACCGCCAGGACATGGCCAGGTCCCACTACAGCTTTGTATGTCCTGCTACTTGTGGTTCCCTAAATAACCCACCACAGTCTTGAGTGACAGCCAACACTAGGATTGGCCCTGCCCAGCTGGAGACCCTACCTAAGCTACACAAATGTGACAAGAGACAGGAACCTGCCACCTGTGCCACACTGTGGGAAAACAGGAAGCTCCAGAGAACTGCATATGGGGTCCCACACTTACCCACAAAGGAAGAGCCTGCTGGTGGGGCTGGTCACAGGACCTGGCATAGCCTGGGACTCGGAATCCAAGGACATCGTCACCATCACAGCTGACACATCATTTTCTGCCCCTGTTTGGTTATTTCCCAGTTTGTCTGCAGCAGGGTCGGGTGCTGACAAGCTGTTTTCTGCTGTGTTCTTTCTCTTATCTTTAGTTTTCTTTTCTGTATTTGGTGTCTTAGAAAGGCTACCACCTTGATTTTCCAAATTCAGTTTATTGAACTTGAGCATTAAACCGGACACTCGTGACAGAAGGGCCAGTTCTGCGCCAGGGGCCTCTAGTCTCCCACACATGGCCTGGTTGGGGCTCAGGGGACAGCAGAGCCCATTTGGGACTGTATGGCACGGGCCTGAGGCACCCACGCAGTCTGCCTTAACACCAGGCCCCAAGATCCCGAAAGCATCAGCCTTGGGCTGGCTATGACTTTGAGCTGTGTTCTGTTGGTTTTTCATTTCTTCCAGGCTCACATCACCATCCCCATCTAGAAATGCCCTCACGGACACAGAGTTGCAGCACTGCTTCTCGTGGCCTGTGGGGGGCAACAAAGCAGACACACTGGACCCCCATTGCAAGTCCTCTTGGGAGAGGGCACATGTCCCCATGAACAGAAACAAAACTTCTGGGCCACTTTTCCCTCAAGGCAGGAAAGAGAAGGAGAAAGAGGGCCTGAAGCAGCCCAGGCCACCAATTCTCTGACCTGCTGGGCCACAATTCCATGAGGATGTCACTGGGGAACAGCACTGTCCTCACTTCAGGGTAGGTTTTTTCCTTGTCAAGACAGAAGCCATTTGCTTGGACAGTGCCAAATGCTATTCAGGACATGCATCCTATTATTATTATTTTTTTCTTTTTTTTAAATTTTGAGACAGGGTCTCACTGTGTAGCTCAGGCTGTCCTTGAACTCACTATGTAGTACAAGCTGACTTCAAACTTACAGTGACCCTCCTGCCTCTGCCTCCTAAGTGCTGGGATTACAGTCATGTGCCACTATGCATAGCTTAAATTAATATACTCTTATGCAAATAATTATTATGCAAATGCATTTACTTTGCAAATATACTTACAATAAATTATGCAGTTTTCTTGGTGTTTTTCTTTATTAATTGTAGGCCTTTTTCACATCATTCATTATGCTTTAAAAGCAGGATTTAAAATTTTGCATAAGAACAGTTCAATTTACCAAACCATTCTGATGCTGTTGGAGAAGGGAGCTGTGCTGCCTTAGGGTACTCAGGCACCACTAGTCCTCTCCACCCAGAGACTGCACAGCTCCTGGTAGGTCCAGGCAGGTGGCAGCACCCACACACAGCCCTCCCTCTCTGTGCTTTACAGCTGTTGCTTGTTATAACAAATGAGGTGCCTGCTTTTATTTCCTTTGGGGACTTTCTCCTCCTTTGCCCGTTTCACTTTTGTGCACTGCTGTCTTTTTCCTACTAATATGTAAGGACTCTTTATAGTATCTCCCATACTCTGTGCTGAGGTGGAACCATGGCCTTGTGCATGCTAAGCACGCTCTACCACTGAGTGGCACCTAGACCAGCTTTCTTTCTTAATGTTGTTACCATGTCATGAGTTACTCCTAAGTTTTATATAGATTAACCTCTTCCAATCATTCCATCGTTTTGTGCTTCTAAGGGTCTAATAAACACCCCAGTGTGCTAGAATGTGCCCCCTTGTCCTTTTCCTGACAGCACTCAATGTATTAAAATACAAAGAATATCTAGAAAACATGTATAGAAACATGAGATCTCAAATATTACAGGTCTTATATGTTTAGAAAAACGGCTCAGAATTAACCTTATTCAGCACTGGGGAAGGAAATAAAGCCAAAAGTAGAAACACTGCTCTTCACCTTTCAGAGACACCTATACACACACATCCCTCTGACAGCAGCCTGAAGGAAAGCTGCTCATTTTTACAATAAAAAACAAGAGGTAGAGAAAAGAGTCACAGATGGATGCTTCCTGTGGGGCTAGGGCCACTTTGGACCATGCTTGCTCACCAGAGGTAAAGACTTTCTCTCGGGGGCAGGCTTCATTTTCTCCTGTTTCCTGTTGTGCCTTTTTGCCCATTTCCTGCTGAGCAAGATACTCTTCTAGTCTTTGCAGGCCCTCCTGGGAAGACAGGTCCACAAAACAGCCCAGAAATTCCCAGTATTCAGCCCAGGGAATCCTCAGTTCATGAGCAAGCTCTCTGTAAGGGATATACACAAGTAACAGATAAGAAAATAGAAGACTGCCCACAGAACTGACTGTACAAAAGACAGCTACTTGCTGCTCCAAGTGCCAAAGCAATCTCTACAAGCTTGGGGATCTTTGATCTAAACTTGGAGCTAACTGAACTTTCCTCATCACTCTGGTGAGACCTAGCAGAATGCCTGGAGGAGCTGCTCCAGGATGGAGCAAATCACACCCACCAGTCAAGGAGCCAGTGCCGGTAGGTCTCACCAGCCTCCCTGGTTGAGGACACGTGGTCACAGCTACCAACACACATGTCTATGGCCCAGAACAGAAATCCAGAGGGCATTTGCAGATTTAAGCTGTAAGCCTCAAACTGGGTACTTATTTTTAGAAAACGTCCTAAAGAATCTGATTAAGTTTTATTTGTATTACAGTTTTAACTTTGAGGTTGTGAGATTTCCTCAGGGATCTTTTGTACTAGTTTCTAGCCACATTTGTCTCCTGTTTTAAATATTTTATTCTTCCCTTATTTTCCCAAAGAAATATGGTCCACATAGCACCTGCTATAAAGTAGTAAGATCTCGAGAACTGCCCTATGGAGTGAGGAGCTGTTTTACCTTAAAACTGCACAAAGCAAACTGGAGTGTACAAAAGATTTGCAAATAATCTGTCCTTAATGCAAAGGCTTTACAATCTCCCAGAAAAGCCTTTCTGGGCACCATATTTTGAAGCAGTTGTAATTACATTCGTCATCATAGTCTCAATACACAACCACATTGCACACAACACTGCATCCAACTCAGCTTCCCTGTACCTTCCCACTCTCTCAATGCCCCTTTCCGGGTCAGACTTCCTGACACTGTGGAAGAAGCCTGCTTTCTCTCGAGGTGGAGTTTTCCAGAGTTTTCGAAAATCTTCTGCCTATGAAGAAAAAAAAGTATGGAGATCTGTGTGGCCAGTGCAGCTTACTTGGGATGCTCAGCCCCAAGGGCCATGGCATCAGTGCCAATCTGTGGCTATGGGGCCCAGAAGCCTGAACACAAGGCTCACCCTAAGGACAGCACACCTCCCACAGCTGCCTCTGTGGCAGCTTATTCCATAAGTGTCTACCAAGGTATTACATTCGTTAGTATATGACACAGTACAGAAGGAACTGCCAGTTATCAACTGGGCATAGAAACATGCATAGCCTCTGACCCAGCACCTCCACCATTCAGGACCCATATGAACTTCAAGGGTGAGCAGAACCCAAAGGCAAGGCCTGGGAACAAAGCAGAGCCTCTAGAGGAGGTGGCTGGTACCAGGAGTAGCTGGGAAGAGGTGGGGGTGGAGGAGGCTGCAGGCATGCGGAGTTGGGTCCAGAAGTGACCTCGCCAGGCTGGCCTACAGGCTGGACAGGATGGGAACACAGGGCAAGGGCGAGCCAGGTATCAACTGCTCAGGCTCCTGCACACCCAGCACAGCTACGCATGAACAGCATGGCATAGCCCTAAAGCCTCAGCACCAACCCTTGGCACCACTGACTTCAGGGCCACAGGACTTGGTCTCCAAGAACAAGCATAAAGCCCCAGGAAAGCTGTGTGTGGACACCTGGAGTGGCTAAAAAAGTCCCAGAGCTCACCTTGGCTGGACTCAGGGGCCCAGCGAACGCCCTCAGGGTCAGCACAGGGTCCCGGGGATCAACTCCACAGCAGCCAGGAGGAGAGAATTCAGCTGTCTGGTCTGGGGACCACAGTTCCCCAATGACAGGAGAGGAGGTATCATCTGCTCTCAGAAGTGGCACATAGTAGTGACCTGAGAGAGAGACACATCAGCACCAGTCTCTAGCTCCTGCTCCCTGGCTGCATCCAGGGCTGGTAAGCGATTAACATCTCAGAGGAACCAGGTGGTCATGTGCACTCTGGGCTAGAACCATGGCCAAGACAGGTTAGGCCTCCTCCTCCACTAAAAGAAGTGGAAAAGAGGGCTGGGGATATAGCTCAGCAGCACAGTGCCTGCCTGACAAGTGCAAAGTTACAAGTTTGATTTCTGTTACCAAAAAAAGAAAAAAAAAGTGGAAAGGAGTCAGGTATGGTTGAGCATACTGTAACCTTGGAACTCCGGAAGCCAATGCAGGAAAACCACAAGTTCAAGCCCAGTCTAAGCAATTTAGAGAGACCCTGTCTCAAAAAAGAGGGTCAGGAATGTGGTCCAGTAAAAAGGCCCTGGATTTAATCCTCAATACCTTCAATCCCTAATGGGGTAGAGGGGAGGGAATGGGAGATATCGCAGGAAGATGAAAGACTGAAGCAAGAGAGGGACACAGCAGAGCTTAATCAGCAGTTAAAAGGCTGTGGGCACCCCTCTTCCCAGTTCACACACCCTATCCCTAACTTGAGGCAGAGGTTTGGGGATTCCCCAACTCACCCTGTAAGTATTCTCTGATCCTCTCTTTTAGTTCTATGGGTTTATTTTTGTTTCTTTCACAAATTACCTATTTAAAGAAAATACAGTAGGTGAGAACTTGAAACCTTACTTTATTGCTTGCCTTTTTTTTTTTTTTTTTTTGAGACAGGGTCTCGTTCTGAAGTTCAGTCTGGCCTTGAACTCACTATGTAGCCCAGGCTGACTTCCAACTTGTGGTGACCCTCCTGCCTCAGCCTTTCAAGTGCTAGGATTACAGGCATGCATCACTACACCTGACAACTAAGAAGCGTTTTATACTGAAAAAAATACAAACAAAACATACACACAAACTGGACATGGTAGTGCATGCCTGTAACCCCAGCTTGGGGAGGCTGAAGGAGGAAAACTGAAAGTTTGAGGACAGCTTGGACAATTCAATAACTCAGTGATACCCTGTCTCAAAACAAAAACTAAAAAGCCTGGGGATGTCATTCAGTGCAAAGTCCCTCGGTTCAAACCCCAGTCCTGGAAAAAGAAAACAGAGTTGAGTTATATACATGCAAAATAATGGGTAATTTCTCAGCTATAAAATATCCTTCTTCTTTTATTTTTTGTTGTTGCTGTTTTCCCAGGCTAGGCTCAAACTTGAATGTTGGAAAAACAGGCACAATCCCAGTTCTCTTTCATCTAAATGGGCTTTAATGATGTAATAACGACATTAGGTTAAGGTTGCAACCTCTGGGGGCTGCAGGGTCCTTGCAGGTTTCAGTTCTGAGAGCTACTGGTTCAGGTCAGGTGACAAGTACAGTGCCTGGTCCTCAGTCTAGTCTTTAAGTTATTCTGCACACAGTTCTCTCCTCCACACCACTGGCTGCTCAACTGCTATGGAGCATGAAGATGCTTTCTTCACAAAGCTCATGGGTCACATGAGAATCAGGACAAGGGGCTTGTCACAGTGCCTGGCATATACTGAGTTGAACACAAGACCTGCATTGACAATCCTCACCATCATCATCACCATCACAGCCAACATTATCACCACCACCTTCAATCACTATCACCATTACCACCATCACTGCCGTCACCACCAATACCTCGGTTTTCTTGGAACCTGGTCAGCTAGAGGTGCTCAGAGAGAATGATGAAGACTGAGCTCTTCAGAACAACTGACCACCAGTTTCAGCAAAATGCAATCAGCAAACTGGGTCAGCTGCTTCCCTGGAGCCGGACAGATGCTTCACCTCCTGACTAGTGATCAGAGTTCTGAAGTGTGCCACAGACAGCACACTCAGGCAGCCCCAAGGCTAACTCCCCTGTAGCTATGAGCACAGGCTACACGTTCACATATTTTTGCTCCTAACACTAAATTGTAATCATATTTCAGAAATTACTGTACTTACCTCTTCAGGTGTTTTGTTATACTTATTCTTTGGTTTTTTCTCAATCAAAGGGTGTGAAGAAAGCACGCTGACCACATCCACATTCCCAAACTTACAAGCAAAATGCAGTGGTGTGTCATATCCCTAGAAAAGGCACAACAGAAGCAGCACTGTCACTCAGCTTGTTTACACTCAGCCAGGTGCAGGGATGCACATCTCCAGTCCAGTGGCACTCAGGAGGCCACTTAGCTCATACAAGGCCAGCCTAAACTGCACAGGAAGACCAGTGCGTGCCCCCCCACAAAACACACACACACACACACACACACACACAAACACACACACACACACAATCCAAACTCACATTTGCACAGTTGCTAAGGTGAAAATGAGTATTTCTTTAAAAGCCTCAACAATGAAAAAGACTGTGTAAAAAGAACTGCTATTACAGCTGATATGTACCAGAGAGCTAGCACTGCCCACTCTGTACAGGACCCCAGCACATTGGCCCCCACACAATGAAGACCTGACATTTTGTCCCTCAACACCAGGAACCTGTGCCTAGCCAGAGCTTTTGACTAAAGGTATTCTAGAAACTGTTGCTCCCCTGTATCAGGGCCAGCACCATGAAAGGTGACCAGCAGTGTGGAGAGTATGGAGGGCACCATCCAGATTAAAATAAAGCCCAGGACTCAGTTCAGCTCCTTGGAGCCTGGCAGTGGACGCCACAGCACACGGGACACTCTTTTTTCTGACCTCAGGCCACCATACCATGACAGTTCCTGATTGATACTCTCACATCCACTCATACTAGGTTCCCCAGGGCTCTACAACACCTCCTGAGATCCCACAGATGTGACTTCCTCTACTCTTCCTTCTCAGGTCACCTGCAGACCAGTGAATATGTGGCACAGTGCCCCGAGCTACAGAGCTACAGGCCCAGAACTCACCCCCACTTAGCTGTTGTGAACCTATCCCTGCCATTCCCTCTGATGACCAGGGATGCCACACTCGAGGTCTTAATCTTTCTGGCCCAGAGCACCAGACACTTGGAGCCCTGCAGCCTGCACTCACACCCACCTCCCAGGCCTCACTGGGACCCGAGTGATCTGTGAGTAGCCGAGGTCCTCACACCTGCCCATGTCACGCTCTGGGGCACCACACCCATGAAGTCTGATGTCTGCCACCATAGGCCCCACTATTCTGACTGCACCTGCCCCTGTTTTTAGGGGTGGTAGCTTCATCCATGATGGGCCAGATTCAAGGGCACCAGTCCTGCCACGATTCAACTGGGGCCTGAAGCGGAGTGGCCTGAGACTCGACATCAGCAAGTGAACACAGTTCTGCACAAGGCACAGCTGAGGTCCCCCAGTTCACCTTCTACCTTGGACGACTGACGTGCCATGGTCTCTCACCTCACCAATACTGTGTCCTCACTGCGATCCCTTTGCTGCATTCCAAGGATGCAGTATGGCCACATCTACACACAGGCACTTCTACCTGCCCCACCCTAGTCAGTTGGCTTCCTCTTCACCCCGCATCCACATGGGGACTGTCCCCACCTGCCCATACCCCACTCCCTGATTCTCCACAGGAACTGTCCCAACCTGCCCATATCCTTCGCCTCTGCCTGCTGGTCTCCCCCTTGCCCCACCAAGTAGGTCCTCCCCATGATCTGCTGTACCCCTAGCTCCACTTTACACCCACCCACATTCCCTACAGACCCCAAGACTTCTACAGGGCTGAAGCATTTTGTTGAACATTTTAATGATTCCTACCTTCAGCATTACAATAAGAGCATGTGACCCCCAAGCTTCTAATTTCATGTGTGTTTGCATTGCTGGGGACCGAACTCGGGGCCTTACACATACTAGATGATTACTACCACTGAACAAATGCCCAGCATATGCAATTTCAATAACTGAATAATTTTTCTTTCTTATTAAATAATAATTTCTTTCTACAATAGTGCAAATAAATGTACATTTTCTGTGAATGAAGAGTGATGTTAAGAAATAAGCAGGTGTCTCTTTAGGGCTCTAAGTTTTTAATCACATCTATAAATACATACTTGCTGACTGTCCTAATCAAGCCTCATCCTGGCTCCCTCAGCTGTGACCCTTAAAGTAACTACTGTGTTTACTTTGATCTTGTTCTTTCCTGTTTTGTGCTCACTGCTGCTCTTTGTAACCATCTTTGATATGGGACATAGTTGTCCCTTCATGTCCTCAGGGGGTTGGTCCATGAGCCATCCCCAAGACACCAAAATCTCCAGACTCATGGAAAATGGCACTGTACTTCCACATAACCATGTGTGTGTACATATAATCTTTACATTATGTGGATATAATCACACCCAAGCAACCACCCAACACACACATACCTACACACCTCGGGGCTACCATCGTACCCATTGCAATGCAAACAGCACATAAGCAGTTATCATACTGCGCTATCTGGGGAATCAGAACAAGGAGTAAAAGCTTTCAATGTTCAGTGCAGACACATTTTTCCCAGAATACTTTCGCACTGCAGTTGGCTGGATCTGTGGTGATTTAATCTTGGATATAGTGGGATGACTGCTTATATTTGACCTTCCTTGATTCCTGTTTCCTAACTTAGAATTCCTAAAAATCTACCTAGGGTTGCAGTCTCACATGCTAATGAGATGCTTGCTGTCCCAGCCCTGAGGCAGCTGCAAGATGGGTGAGCCAGTTGCCAATGAGCCAATCAACCATGCCTGAGGAGCAAATCAAGACTATGCACAAATCCTCCATAAAAACCCACCACAGCAAGTGAAGAGCTGCTGGTGTGTGCAGCACTCCAGAAAGTCTCCATGTCCTTCCCCAGTCCTGGCCCTACGCATTCCTCCTCTGTATCCTTTGCAAGAGGAGTTCTGTAAGCAAATTCATCAATCCAAGGAGGGGCACCCTGATCTGCAGCCGACTGGTCAGAGCATATGCTATTTGGTGTCATCTGAGGAGACGGTCAATCTTCAGGGACTTGACTACCTAGTGCTGGAATTTGACTGAATTAGAGGACACCTGGCTGGTGTCTGCTACAGGGCTGATGGCTTGCTTGGGTGAGTGGGAACCACTAAATGTCTGATGGGCATCAGAAAGTCATGTAAGAGTAGGGGAAGAAATTACTCTACTTCTCATTATCATTGTCGGCATCATCATTCCTATTATCATCATCATTAGACCACTGCTTTCTCTTCTTTCTATGATTTTATTGGTTAAAATTCTCTACATTTCCCTTCTGTTTCTCTTTTTTGTCTTTTGAGACAGGGTCTTATTTGATTTTATATTCCAGGGTGGCCTTGAATTCCCAGCAGTCCTCCTGCCTCAGTTTCCCAAGCACAGGGATTATAACAGTGTCACCATGCCTGGCCATTTTTTTCCTCTTACGTTATCCTTGTTTCTTAATTCTACAAATCAGTATGCTATTTTCAATGATTATCAAGTAACAAAATTATATACATCTCACCCGTTGTTTTTGTTGTTGTTTTGTTTTTTGGTGGTGCTGGGGATTGAACCCATGACCTTTGCACCGCGTTGCAATCCTCAACCATCATTTTATTTTTTTATTTTGAGACAGGGTCTCACTAAATTGCCTCATTACTCAGGCTGGACTAGAAGCTGCAAACCTCATGCCTCAGCCTCCTGAGTGCTCAATTACAGGCATGGTGCACCACCACAGGGCCCGTGCTTCTCTTACATGCTCCAACCTGTAACTCCCCAAACCTAGGTTTTGCTGAGAATGCAAAGTTCTTGGCCCTAATTATCACTGATTCTCTCTCATATAAATAAATTCTTGTGTTCCAAGAACCCTTGCTTAAGCCTTATGCACTCTTTATGGTGTCCACCTGTAACCCCAGTTACTCTGGAGGCTGAGGCAGGAGGAATTAAAGTTTGAGCCCAGCCTGAACATCTTACTGAAACTTGTCTCAAAATAAACTTTACTTTTTGCTCTTTTTGAGACAGTCTCATCACTATATGGCCCAGGCCAGCCTTGAACTTCCAGTGATCATTCCTGCTTCAGCCTCCCACGTGTTGGGATCACAGGTGTGTGCCACTATGTCCAACTCTCAAAATAAAATTAAAAAACAAAACAAAACAAAAAACTGAGGATGTAGCCTTATGCTCCCTGGACACAACCCAGAGTGGGTGCAAGATGTCCATAAAAACAAAAAAAGATGTCCATGAGACTGAGTGTTCGTTTCTGGCTCTTAACAACAGCTGGTTTGTGCTTCGCCAAATCAGAAACAATAAACAAGGAGGGAGTGAACAGTTATAAAAGCCCCTGCTTTTATAAAAGGTCCCAGTACCACAAAGTAAGTAAATAAAATAAACTCACAAGAAATATCCCTGATGACATTGGTAAAATAATTCATAAAGGACATAAGCAGTAGGCTAGAAAAGACAACACAATTTTTTCTACCTCACTGCCTATGCTGTCCAGCATTTGCTCCCTGACGAGACTGGGTAACTCATGGGGCACCTGAAGCCACCAGTGGCCTCATGCTCTGCCAGTCTGCACTCCCATGTCATGTGCTTCTATTCCTGACTGTCCACACATCTTCCACATAGATGCGGCCCAGAAACCCAGAACTCCTCCTTCCCAGGGACACCAGTCTCCCTCCACAGCTGCAGGGCGCACTCACCGCCTTGTCGGGAGTGTTCAGGTACAGGTCCACAAGGTAGTGGATGCGCTTCTGCAGCATGTCCATGTCATCATCCGGGTACATAAGTTGCATGAACTCAGGGTTTTCCAGAGTCTCCAGCGTCAGCTGGCAAATAGAAGCCTGGTTTTCCTTGGCAGCAACATGCATGACATTGTACCTACATCCTTCCTGAAAGAAAACCCTGTTCTGAGTTCGGTTTTCATGAGCACGTTGCCAGTGGCTTGATGTGCTGGAGGTAGGCTCACCTGTACAATGGTGGGTGTATCCCCGGAGCCAATCAGGTACCGGGGGTTGCTCCAGACGAGGTCAGAGAAGGCCTTTTCCTCTCCCTGCTCCACAGCTTTCCGCAGCTTAGCAGTGAGGTCCTGTGTGCGGGGACTTTTATAACTGTTTCCTCCCTCTTTGTTTATTATTTCTGATTCAGAGACATACAAACCATCTGTTGTCAAGAGACAAAAATGAACACTCAGCTTCATGGATGTCTTCTCACCTTAGTCACACTGAGGGGTAAGCTCAACTTGGCCCAGCAGCCCCTGGCAGTGAAACTTATGGAGGGAAAGTGTAGGAACTTGGCCATACACCCTGCCCACACAGCAGGGTCCATGCACTGCAAGGTGCCATCATACCCCGATGGACTCCTGTCAGGAGAGCTTCTGAACAAGTGTCACTCAGGATTTCAAAAAATAAGTCAGCTCTGCACAGTGGCATATACCTATAATCTCAGCACTCTGGGAGGCTGAAGCAGGAGGACTGCACACTTGATATCAGCCCAGGCAATTTAGTAACACCCTTTCTTAATTAAAAAAGTGGTGCTGAGGATGTAGCTTAGAGAGAAGACCCTGGGTTCAATCCATAGGTTCCCCCTCTACCCCACAAAAAAAGAAAGGGGGAGGGAAGGAAGCTTAGTCAATTTTGGTGGGGAAGGGATCAGCTGCACTTGCAGCATCTCTTTGTCCAAGTGTTCCAGTCGTACATGTGCCACACAGCTCTATGGGACAGGAGCCAGCTCTGAGCTGGGCAGTGCATGTGATAAGATTCCTGGCTCTCACAGGTGCTTAGCTCCAGCAGGTCTGAAAGGAGGTGTAGCTTCAGATGAAAAGGAGACTGCTCATAGCATGAAAGAAACCTTGACCCCAGCAGGTGGTAGGGAAGCTAAGGTGCCAGGAAGGCAATGACTGTCCCACTTCCCTCTGCTCTTCATGTTAGAGTCCACTCAGCCACCAGCTCCACCCTCCTGTCCCCAAGCCTTCCTAAACCAAGTCCTTGACCCTTCCCCTTGGCTGTCTCACCAATGTGTCCTGCTACACCAGACTCCTCACCAGGAGAAAACAAGTCACTGTCATCATAACGGAGGATATGAGGTATTTCAGAGTAAGGATGACGGTAACACCAAGAGGGACCTGCAACGTGGTTTACCTTTCCACCCGCTGCTGCTGAAGGATGGAGCCACCTTCACAGGGGACAGGGGGGACGACGCTCTGCTGGGAGAAGGACAATAATCACAAGTTCCTCTAGCAAATTTCTCAGCATCTTCTCGGGATGGAAAAGCTTTAAACCTGGACCCTTTGTTCATTTTGACAGCTTGCAATGCTTCCTTTCTATCTTCATAAACATGGATTCTTTCTGGGTGGGAAATGTAACAAAGGATAGTGAGAGAGGAATAATTTAACTACATCCAAAGTTTAACAGTCAACCAAAACAGTTGTTACTCAGAAACCTGATTGTATTCTTATATCATAATTCAGATTTTTAGTCTTGAAGAAAGAGGATCTGGGCCAAAAGAACCCGGTTAAGTTTGACCATGTCAAGGTGTGTGTAGAAATGTGACACTATGCACTTCTACATAATGCAAATTCCAACACAATATACCATACTAAGAAATAAACCAGTTATGGATTGAAGACCTCCTAAAAATAAATCTAAAGCTGGGTGTGGTGGCATATGCCTATAATCCCAGTACTCAGGAGGCTGTGACAGGAGGATCGCTGTTTTAGGCCAGCCTGGGCTACCCAATGAGACCCTGTCTCAAAAAAAAATCAATTTAAAAAGTTCAGGGCGGGGGATTTAGCTCAGCAGCATAAGTGCTTGCCTGGCAAGCATGAGATCTTGAGTTCAATCCCTGGTACAAAAAAACAGTAAGTCCAAAAACTTTGAAAACAGCTGGGCATGGTGGTGCATGCCTGTAATCCCAGCACTTGGGAGGGAAGCTGAGGTAGGAGGATTGTTGCAAATTTGAGACCAGCCTAGGCTACAAAGTGAGCTCAGCCTGAACTGCGTAGTGAGATGCTGTCTCAAAAAGACAAAAATAAAATAAAATAAAACTTTGAAAACATTGGCAAATAATTTTAAGCATAATTTTGGGTTGGGTGTGCCTTTCCAAGCATGTCTAGACACATCCATAAAAGGATGTCCATAAATAAAGCCATAAAGGAAAAAGACATTCAAATTATATAAAAATGTCAACATCTTATAGGGGAACTACCACAATCAAGTTTGTATGGGACTATTATTAATAGTACAATGGGGCCTGGGATTTAGTTTAGTGGCATAAGCACCTGCCTGGCAAGCCCAAGGTCATGAGTTCAATCCCTGGTACCAAAAATAACCTGCTTTCACAATAGTACAAATGATGGAATGGTGACTATCAATGGCTTGATAAAAATGGCCAATGTACATGACTAGCAGTCATTAAATACAAACAGCCTGACCAGAAGAGAAAGGCAAGCAGCCTAAAACCACAGAGAGTTCCTGCGGACACCAGAGGAAGCACAGCAGCACACAATGTAGCTACCTGCTTTTCCCTTTCTGAATAGAAAGCAACACATTTTGGAGGGGGAACTTTCAAGTTTTACAAATGCATTCCTTTTGAGCCTGTACTTCTATGTACTATTTTATAAAAATACAAAAGTAGGCCAGAGATTTAGCTCAGCAGCATAAGCACCTGCCTTGCAAGCATATGGCCATGAGTTCAATCCTGGTACCCCACCCCCCAAAAAAAGTACATCTGTGGGCCAGGGATTTAGCTCAGCAGTATAAGCACCTGCCTGGCAAGGGTAAGGTTGTGAGTTTGATTCCCCAGTACCAAAACAAACAAACAAACAAACAAACAAACAAAAAAGTGCATCTGTATATTTGTATGTACACGTAGTACATTAAAAAATACAGTTAGACCCAGCTATAGCTTCTCTGGGTATCTCCCCAGAAGAGTTAAAGACATCACATCACAGTGACCCATGCACACTAATGTTTATAGCAGCACAGCTTTCAATAGCTGAAGCTTAGGAGCAGCCTATACTATATATATAACAAAGTGCTACTCCACCAAAAAAAAGATGGAGGAGTTATTTGTAGGAAAATAGATGCACCCTAAGACCATAAGGTTAAGTAAATCAGACACACAAGCTTAAATATTGCATGGTTTCTCTTATATAAGAAACCCAAGCCAGGCATGGTGGAGCACATCTGAAATCCCAGCACTTGGGAGGCTGAGGCAAGAGGATCATTGTGAGTTTGAGACCAGAGCTCAAGGCCAGGCTGAACTGCATAGCAAGACTCTGTCTAGAAAAGACCCAAAAAAACAAAACAAAACAAAAACCAAAAGAAACAAAAGAAATCCAATATAAACCGAGCGTGACGCCACATGCTAGCCAGTAATTCCAGCACTTGGGAGGCTGAGGCAGGAGGATCAGAGTTCCAGACCAGCTTGGCCTACATAGCAAGACTGTTTCAAAAAGAAAGAAAGAAAAAGAAAGAAGAGAAAGAAGAAACCTCATATGAAGTGTAAAATAAAAGACAAACAATAGGAAGAAAAACAGGAAAAAAAGTTATTGTAGTTCAGTACAGTCAATGTATGTAAAAGTGTGCCTTGATTTCATATCATTGTTTTAAGTGTTTTATGTTTTTTGGCCTGTTAGTCTGGCTGTTAATCTGTGTTTATGACAGTTAATCTGACTTATAAAATAAATAAATGAATCTGATGTTTGCAAAAAAGGTGTGTACATGGTGGGGGCCTGTGATATGCTGTATACAGATACCAATTCCCCACAATGAATGCAATTGTTATGTAATGCAAACATGGACTAAAAAAACCCCAAAATGTTGGACTTGGATTTAAAATACATTTTACTACTCCTTGACCAGGTCTGGTAGTGCATGAGCTTAATCCCAGCACTTGGGAAGCTGAGGCAAGAGGACTGACACAAGCTCAAGGCCAGCCTAAACTATATAGCAAGAGCCTGTCTCAAAAAAAATCGGAGGGTGGGGCCTGGGGATTTAGCTTAGTGGCACAGTGCCTGCCTGGCAAGTGCAAGGTCTGTGAGGTCCTGAGTTCAATTTCTGGTACCCACATACAAAAAAATCCTATTGTTGCTTCTGAAAGTCATACATTCATAGGCCATTACATTTATTAAGCCCTGATGTTCAGTTTATAATGAACCAAAAGTGGAGCTAATCCAAGTCCCAAACAAATGGCAGCCAGCCAGTCACTATTTGTGAGTGGGGCAAACCTCAGAGCTGTTTCCTAACAACTTTAAATTTCCTCACAGATTTATAGAAAATACAGTAAAGCAGTCAATCCCAAAAATGGTTACTGTGTGTGTGTACATACATACATGTTGAGCTCCTTCTCAGCCTTTTTCATTTTTTAATTTCAAAAGCATCCTGCTAAGTCACTAGGTTGCCTAGGCTGGGCTAAAATTTCTTTTGGGGGAAGCTTCATAATCTGTGCTTTATAGTTAACCGTTTAGTCACAGGAACCAAACTGAACAGTTATTAATACTGCCCATCACTTTAATTGGCATTAGGCCATCACTGTATGTTGGTTCTGCTTTGTTTTCTGAGGCAGCCTCACTATATCCAAGCTTCACTCCTCTTGCCTCAGCCTCAGGAGCCCTCAGGATCATAGCCTGGCACTACTGTACCTGGCAGCAGTGTTCTTTCTTATATAGATCAAAACTCATACTGAACCATTAACCCTAGGCTCCAAAAGAGGATTTGTTTTTTGTACCTGTCTATAAGTCATACTCTACAAGTTAGACAAAAACAGACCTCAAAGTGCCATGGGTTCAAAATTTTGATCCTCCTGCCTCAGCCTCCCAGTGTTGGGATCACAGGCCTGCGCCACCACCCCCAGCTCAGAAGTGGTTCACCTGAACTCAAAAGCTCATGATGATCAAGTATGCTTTTTTTCTCCATAGCTTTCACCGTTGACCCTGTTTGCAGGAGGATACACAAAGGGCAACATGTTACCGTTTCTCACGGGGCCATCTTCATACACCAGGCACACACCATAGTACAGGGCTGGTTCCTTGGCAACAGTCTCTCCAGTCTTATTGGAGCCAATCCCAGCTGAGGCACTCACAGGCACTGGGCAGGCCTCAGACATCATGGCCTCCTCCTCTGGGGGGTTCAAGCCCACGTTGTAACCAAAGTCTCTGTCCTCAGAGTAACTGGTCTGCACGGCAGGGCCACCAGCAGCAGAGGTCAGTGTGCCGGGAATGTCTAGGCCAATTTGGTTGTCGAGGGAGGGAGGCAATGCCCCGCCCTGCTCCAGCAAAGCCTGAGCCAACTTCTTCTCAAACACAAACCTAGTGGTTGCCGTGATGGGCCCACACTTCAGGCCAGCTCTGACAATCTCTTCTCTAAGGTGGTCTGGACTCAAGAGTTTCAGTCGCGCCAACACACTCTCCATTGTCACAGCACCTGGGGACAAGATGCCAGAGATGGATGAGCTGGGCAGTGGATGCACAGGTGGTACTGTGCTTGGCATGCACACTTGGGTACCATGGGACCCCTCTCCTCACTACCTTTTCAGCTGGCTTGCTGGCGTGAGGCAGATTTGTTCTTGAAACTAAGCCAGCTTAGGGTTGTATCACTATAACCCTGAGCATTTCTCAAACTCAAAGCCTTGATTTCCTCATTTATAAAATGGATATACAACAGCTATCCTCTTAGGTTATAATGAGAATTAAATAATACATATAAAGTCTGCAGCACTGGGTTTGACACTACCCATAAATGTCAGCTGCAACTATTAAGCTGTCAAGGACACAGGTTTATTTATCTTCTCCAGTGAGTACGGACCATGCTAGAAATCAGAGTGAAAAGAACAATGCAGGTACACAGTTACACAATGACTGTAAGACACACAGAAACTCGTAAGACTGCTTACCAATATGGGTGAGGTGAGAGTGAGACAGGTGGAAAAGGAAGAAGGCAGCACTTCTGATTATGCTTTTATAAGTGTGACTTTCAGAAATGTATTTGATTCACACACAAGAGAGAAGTGGCCAGGCATGGTGGTTTATACTTATAATTCCAGCATCTGGAAGGCTAAGGCAAGAGAATCTCTAACTTAAGGCTATCATGGACTACAAAGAGTACAAGGCTAGCCTGCGTTACATAGTGTCTCAAAAACAAATGCCAAGTAAACAAAAAGATGATGGAGACACTCAGATGAAACACAAAACTAATGAGCCTGACTCCTGCAAATGGCAACAGAAGAATGGAGAACCGACCCACATGATTGGAAAACAGCATGTGACAATAAACTCAAAGACAAAAGCACTGTATCCTCTAGCAGTGGAAATTTCCCATAAGGGCAGAGGGAGGTATTCTGAAGCTACTAAGACCAGGGATAAAAAAACAGGCAGTTAGGACAGGGCCTGAGTAAACTGAAACTCTGGGAAGCTGGGCTAGGGAAGCTGGCCCCCAATGATGTCAGAGGCCTTGCTAAAAGCAGCAACTGCATTGTTTCCTAGTTTCATTTTCAAGATCTACTATCTGGACTTAGGCCCTCCACAGCTTCCTTCCTTGGAGACCCCTGTGGCCATTAAGAGCTTTTCTTTGTTCTAACCAATTACATCAGTACACTGGGATTGTGTTCAGGAACCACAGCAAGGAGAAAATTGGTTATACCACTGGCTCTAGAGAGAGTTAAAGTGTGGTAGAATGACTGGACCTCACATTTCTTCTCTATCATTTTTACACTCTAGAAACCATGGGTACCTCATCAACCAGTTAAAAGCTACTAAAGCAGCTGGTACTCTCAAAATGGGACAGACTCCCCAGCAACCTCGTGGTGGGACTGTCAGCCGGCAGGGAGCTGAATTACTAAGGCTGATCTCTGGATGCAAGGAATGATTCCCCCACTTGAGTACTCATAGGTCCTCCAGTGGAAGCAGGGTCCCAGCAGCCTGACTGGATGTCCTGCAGAAATCCCTCCACATGCCTATTGTGTCCAGCCTGCACTCCTCCATGGAGTGACATGAAAACTCGCTCTGTGCTCTCCAGGTATCCCCTTTCCAAGTGATATGAGACCCCTCCATCAGAGCCCTCTTGTAAGCCCCCACCTAAGAGGAGGTCTCGGCGTTTCTCTCTCCCCTAGAATGGGTGATCCTCTCTTCGCCAGATGTCTTGAACAATTTAATGTGCCTAGCCTGCATCTTGGGCTTTCCCAATCCTGGGTGTCCCTAGTGCCTAGGGCCCTACTCCCACATTCAGGGGGCTGACACCTGGAAAAAGTGCCCTGAATTCCTTGGGGAAGAGATCTTGCAACCCAGAATAAGGCTGTGGGAAAGTCCTGTAAGCCTCAGCCCTGTTACAACACACTGGGGATGAGTTTTGCTCTGGTCTGGCATCTTCTCCAGGGCTCACAGGGAGTCTACTTGACACCCTGTCTTGGAGCACGGGGCAGGCCTGCCTCCTGCTTCAGTCAGGTTACTGAAGAGACCAATACTGGCTCCATTGTGACACAAACCACATTCATCAATTCCTAAGAAAAACTCCTGCCTCACTGGACAGTGACCCTCCTTACTGGTGGTTAGACTGAGGGGTAACCATGAGGGCCTTTTGTGCCTCCTGGGATGCCCTCAAAATGCCTATCAGACCCAATTATTCATCATGAGGATCAGGTGCACCCTTGGGAGGACACAGCCTCCCAAAGCGCTATCTTGACACATACCACAACACTGATTGTGAGGTTCCCTCTCCTGTTGTTGTGAGCAGAGAGAAGTGGAAAAAAAGAGTAAGAGAGGATGCCTCTGATTCCTTTCTGCCTTGTTACAAATGGGGACACTAACCTCAGAGCTTTCCAGTTTCCTCCACATTTGGCCCTAAGACCTTGAAGAAAAAGCACCTCATCTTCTATACCCATGCATGGCCTGGCTATCCCCTGGGTGATGAAGAAAATAGCCAATCAAAAGGAGTAACAATTATAATACAATCCTCCAACTGGACTTATTTTGCAAAAGGTAAGGTAAATGGTCCAAAGTGTCCTATGTGCAGGCTTTTGCTGTAAGAGACAATTGCAGCCACTGCAGGTCAGGTAGCACAGGCTCAGCCCTGCTGGCAGCCCTTATGCCCTCCACTTCAGAGGATCCTCTCTCCAAGAAAAATCTTCAGAGCCAGCTGTGGTGGTACACACTCAGGAGGCTGAGGCAGGAGGATCACTATGGAGTTCAAGTTCAGCGGGGATACATAGTGGTTGCAGGACCAGCCTGGACTACAGAACAAGACCCTATCTCAAAAAACTAAAGAACATCCCAGCACTTGGGGGGCTGAAGCAGGAGGATCACTGCAAGTTTGAGTCCAACCTGGGCTACAAAGTAAGTTCAAGACCAGCCTGAACTGCATAATGAAACCTTGCCTCAAAAACAAACAAACAAACAAACAAACAAACAAAATCTCCTAAGGATCCCCCATCTTTATACCCCCTCAGAGAACTTCCTAAAGAATCTTCCTGTTCTAGGCCCATAGTGCAAGGATGGGGGCCAGAACACTCCACTCTGCTTCCCTTTCAAGTGACTGACGCATGGCCAGAGAGGGCCCCCAGCTGGGCTCAGATTTCATTCCCCCTGGAAGACCTGGGACAGATCAAGACAAACCTAGGCAAGTTTTCAGAGGACCCTGATAATCTCTCATTGAGGAATGCCATTCTCCTTTTGAGCCAAATCCTCTCAAACTCAGAAAGAGGCAGCTCTGAGAGAAGTACAGGCTTTAAGAATGAATAAGTCACTTCCTGACAAGCAGCTGAGACCTATCTCCAGCTGGGAACTGTAGCAGTTCCCCATGAGAAGCCCCTGAGGAACCTTAGCAAACCAACAGGATCAGGATTTTGGAAACACAGACATTGCCTGGCCTGTATATCAGATAGCCTCCAGAGGTCCCGAGTCAAACTTCTAAACTATTGCAAACTAAAAGCTACAGAAGTTAGCTACAGGACCAGAACACACTCTCAACCATCTATGAAGATTAGCCACCACAGCTTTTGTCAATCAGGATCACGAGAGGCCAAAGAGCAGGACTGAAGAGACAAGAGGAGAACCAGCTTGCTGTCCTGGTAAGTGGCTGTGGCCTACCCAGCTGCAGCCATCCCAGGGTGAGAACCTGAGATAGGCTCCATGTTGGAACTTAGGGCACCGGGAAACCAAGCAACCAGCTCACCAAATTGATAAGCGGCTGTGAGCCAGCCTACTGGTGTGTGGGCTGAGAATCAAACATCCTACACCCCCACCCTCACCCCCCGTTAGTAAATGGGAGCCAGAGGTCTAAGAAGCTCTTGGGAGGTTAACCACATGCAGTGTAGCAAATAGGAGAGATCTTCTTCTACCATCTCTTTGAAAGCAAATATTGTTATCATTGTTTTGCTTTGTTCCGATTAATTGTACTGTTTTATTCAATATTTTGTTTTGATAAGTTCTATAATGTTCTGTATTCCTTTGATTTTGCTATATTTGATTGAGAGAACAACTATTGTGAATATAGCAGGATATACTATGGTACCTATTACAGTTATCCCAGTAACCTGCTGTGTGAAGTCCTGTACCAATTTCACTGCACTGTCTCAATTGGCTTTGTTCTGTCTTGTTCTATTTCACTACCTTCAAAAAAAAAAAAAAAAAAAAAAGATAACGAAGAAAATACCTCCAAAAACTCCCAACTTCACCAAAGCTGATCCATGGGGAATGGATGACGAGAAACTCAAAAGCAAAGCAACAGAATTACATAAGGTGATTAAAAAGTAAATAACAACAAAACAGATCAGAAAGGTACTGAGCAAGCTGAAACATGATATAACTAAACAGATAATGGACTTAAAAAGCAAAAGGAGGAAAAGAAAGTGCTCTAAAGGATATAATTGCATGTGTACTTAAGTGTGTAGGATTGATAACCATGTTGCTAAGTTTTTGCTGGATCATTGAACAGAACTGTTTGCAGCCTCACTGTTTGAATGTCCACTTTATATACTTTAATTTTGTGACTTGAACAACTAATCTAAGAAGACAATATGTAATTTATCAACTAGTGATTTCTTACTGTTTTTTTTTTAAATTCTGTATTATTTCTACCCTTTTTTTCTGTTTTGCTTTTTTTTTCCTCTTTAATTAAAAAAAAAAAAAGAGAGAGAGAGAGACGCAAGAGGATTATCCTTGTCACAGACCCCAGCTGGCCAGGTTTCCCAGGAGTCTTCCACAAGTACATGCTATAAATGCACAAAGCTAACACACACTTCAAAAAGAAGTCCAACCAGCCTCCACTCAGACCCTACCCTAATTGCCAGAGACCACTTAGAAGGCTGGGTGTCACAGGTGAAGGCCCCAGGGGCAAACCAATCTGACATAATGGCCCAGCAGGACTGATGGGGCCAGGAACTTCCCTTAGCTCCCACGATGCAGACCAGAGCCCTAGACAACCTGAACAGTGGAGGGTAAAATGGGCAACTTCGTTCTCAGCACTGGTAATGCTTTTTCCTCCCTGTGAGCCTGATGGTGAGAGGTTATCAGAAAAGGCAGTCACTTGGTTTTTCACGTTAAACTGCAGCTGGGGGGTTCTTTTATCCACCCACTCCTTTCTGGTTATGGAGCAGAGCCCCACCCCATTGCTGGGAGATCTCCCGGTTCAGACGGACACTACCACTATTATAGTAGCCGCAGGACAGAGAAGAGATTAATCCCAAAGTATGCGCCTCAAGTGCAAAATAAACCAGGCTTTAACTGCTTAACCATGAAGATTCATCTTAAGGATTCAGTCTCCTTCCCAGAGGCTAGCAGCCAGATAAGAATTAAGACCTTCAAAAAACCAGCACCTGCTAGCCCCTTGTAACAGCCCCTGCAATTCCCCAATCCCAGGGACCAATGTGGAGTGGAGGCCAGTACAAGACCTCTGACTCTTGATGCTGCAATTCCCATACACCCTATAGTTCCCAACCCTTATACTCTGTTGACCCAGGTCAAATGGGTCCAAATGGTTTATAGCATGAGACCTAAAGAATGTCTTGTTTTGTGTTCCTATTTGCCTTTGAGAAACCCTCTGACTAAATGATTCAACTTATTTTTTTTATTTTAAAAAGAATAAAACAAAAGAGGACAGATCTAAGCAGATCAGAACAGAACAATGTAAGCAACACAGCACTTCACAACAAGACAATTGGATATTAACAGTAGCTATCATAATGTCTCTTTCTTTGAAATAGTTGAGCTTAGCTTCACACACAATAATGTCAAACATAACGTAATAAATAAAACCACTCAAGAGAATGAAAGTATTACAAGGCATTCTGAACCAAATAACTGAAGATGAACAATGGCTACTATATTAGCTCATTTTCCATAAAAAGTTTGTTTATACTATCATACATATTAAAATCCAGTAAGACACAACATGATAGAACCAATGGTAGTAGAAAGACAAAAGCATGGTAGGACTTCAGAGCAAGATGGTATTAAATCAATAATGGCTGCCATATTGTCTTTTCTTCAAAGTAACTAATGATCCAACTTACTTGGATTGTCTTCCCACAGGGATTCCAGGTCAGCCCTCACCTCTTTGGGCAGCCTGTGTCATAGGATCTACTTGACTTCTTCCACTGCGGTATGTAGATGATCTCCTGATATGTGCTCCACCTGAGGAGGGTTCCCTGAAGGGAAACCAAGCCTTCCTCAATTTCCTAGCAGACAGAGGATACAAGGTCTCCAAAAGTACAGCTCAGCTACACCAGTCATCTGGATATCTGGGCCTCACTACCTTTGAGGGCTCCAGGGCTTTGAGTAAATACCAAATTGACCCCATCTTATTCCTTTCCCTCCCCCAAACTTTAAGACAACTAAGAAGATTCCTGGATATTACTAGCTTTTGTAGCCTTACTAAACGGTCAGACGTGCCTGGCAAGCAGGAGTTTGATGCTGAGTTTGATTTTTGGTGCCACCTGCCTCCTCCAAAAGACATATGGACACAAAAAAGCCCCATCCTGGGCAGCCAGTGTGGGCTGGAAGAATACAACAAACACATCCCTGTGTGCCTGCTGCCATTGGGCGAATCCCAAAGTAGCCACCAGGCCAAGAGAATCAGCAGCCCCACCACCAGCACCCATTGCCATCAGGGAAGCCTCAGTGTAGCTGCACAAGTCTGGAGAAGCCCACCCCATGCCCCACTGCCTCCCATAGAACCCTGGTTCAGAGAAACCCAGGTGCCTGGCCCATTCCCACAGAGGGCTAGCCAACATGGGAAGTGCCTATGATGCCACAACCAGTTTATCAGGAGGAGCCCAGGAAAATGTCAACACAAAGGAGCAAAAGGCAATCTCAGACCTCCAACCCACACAGAACAAACCTGAGAGATATAGACATGGAAAAAAGTGAAAGTCAAATACCTGATATCTCTGAAAAGATAGCAACTGAAGTAAAGAAACAACTTCATGAGGCTATAAAAGTAAACAGATAAAAAATATTTTAGGTAAAAGAAGAAATCACAAACATAACGAAAGAATTGCTGAGCATATCTAAAGAAGACACAGATAAAAAAGAGTAGCATAGGAAAACAATGGAACCCTAACACTAAGAAACATATTTAACTCAAAACTAATTTCATAGACTGAACATCAAAGAAGAGAAAACAATGTTCCATGTGATAGCAAACCAGAAAAAAGCAAGGGTAGCTTGCCCATCAACTGCAGAATGTATAAGAAAGATATGGTGTTTTTATACAATAGAAAACTACTGAGCTATAAAGGAGGATAGTCTCGAGGCTCTTGTAGGCAAATGGATGCAACTTGAGATCATGCTCATGGGTGAAATGGTTCAGACTCATAGGGTGAACATGTTACTTCCCTAGCATAAAAAAATGAGTTAGTGGGATTCAGAATGTACAATAGATATTCTGAAAGTGATAGGGGAGGAAATGTCTAAAAAGGGAAGGTGGTAACCACTGTTAATTTCCTATTATCTTGTTTTGAATTCCAGTATTATTTTCATTGTTTTGTTAGGTTTGGTTTTATTCTGTCTTGTTTGGTTCAATTTATTATGGCTGATAGTATGGGATGCTATTTTGAAGATAGCAAGATATACTATGGTAGCCACTGTTTGATTTCCTATTATTGGGTTTTGAAGTCCTATAACACTTCCATTGTTTTTTTGATTGGCTTTATTCTGTTTTTATTATGTCTGATGGTATGGACAGCTACTTTGAAGAAAACAAGAGACATTATGATAGCCATTGCTGATTTCTTATACTTGATTTAAAGTCCTATATTGCTTTCATTGTTCTGTTTTCATTGGCTCTATCCTGTTTTATTTTGTTCAGTTTTATTCTCTTTAAAATTAAAAAAAAAAAAAAGACTTCTGGGAAAATGGCAGAATGGAGAGCAGCAGAGAAAACCACCTGTTTAAGAGTCACTGTCAGGGCTGGGGATTTAGCTCAGTGGCATAAGTGCCTGCCTTGCAAGTGCGAGGTCATGAGTTCAATCCCCAGTACCAAAAAAAAAAAAAAAAAAGTCACTGTCCAGATGCTGGAATACAGTATTGTGAAGAAGACAGGGAGGGAAGTGGTTCCCCCGGCCAAGGAAGGATCTGAAGTGTAAATTGAAGCCCATGGAGAGAGGGAAAAGAAAAACTTTAATGAAGAAGGCGGCAATAGCTGATGGCACCTTCTCCCTCAGACAGGACTCATTTCACAAGAGGAGCTGTTTGAACCTGAGGAGACACGGTTACAGGTGATGGCTGGCAAACCCAAAGGCTTCTGCACAGAGACGTGGCAGAGGACTCAGTCCTCCAGTAGGACAGAGAAATTAGCTGGGAGCCATCTTGGAGATAGGCCGGCTGAACTGAATTGTTGCCTGCTTAGCAGGCAGGCGCTTGTCCCACTGAGCTAAATCCCCAGGCCTCATCTAGCAGATCTCAGCTGGACTCAGACTCATGGAAATTGCCTGGACTACAGTAAGCCCAATGAATCTGGTCTTGGGGCAGGCCTGCTGAGACTATTTATTACCCCATCAAAAAGGTACTGCTCAGGGCTGGGGATTTAGCTCAGCGGCATAAGCACCTGCCTTGCAAGTGTGCAGTTGTGAGCTTAATCCCTGGTACCAAAAAAAAAAAAAAAAAAAAAGGTACTGCTGACTTTCCAGGATAGACTGGCACAATTTAGGACTCCATCTCCATAGGTTGTCTATGGGTGAAAGCAGACAGAATCCTGGAAGTGGACTGTTCTGTTTTTCTTTTCTTTTTTGTTTTTTTTCCCTCTCTTTGTTTTTCATTGTTTGTATATGAGTGTGAAAATGGTTCCTAACCTCTTTGTGAGTATGGTTTTGTTCTGTTCTTTTTATCTCTTCCATCTCTTTTTTCCTTCAGTCTTCTGCACCAGTTTTCCAAACATGGCATGATCTTGCTTTGTTCTCCAACCTTACGTCTAATCTTTCTTTTCCTTCACTTCTCCTCAATCCATTTTGAAGTTTAAACCCCAAAGGCAAAATTGACACATTAAGCACTTATGTACTGCATATAATTATCCACTTTGTTTTATATTTTGTTATATAATCACAAATCTAATTATATGGTTAAAAGTCACAAAATAAGGGTTAGCTCAGTTTATCGTTTATAGGCTGTGTTTGTTGCTGTTGCTATCACTATAGCTAAAATTGACATAATTGTTCTTAACCGCTGTTGGTCCTGGTATTCCATGGCTGAGATTGACTAAGGGTCACAGAAAATACCATGGCACAGGGCCAAAGAACCAGGGTCTAGGCCAAACAAGCAACAACTTATCATCTCTAACAAACTGAAAAGGTAAGCTCTTCTAGCAGACTCAAAACCCAAAAACCAGCTGTACCTGGAAGATATCTCAGAGAAGTACTCATCACCTATGGGTCCTAAATACTAGCAATAAAGCAACCCACCATAGGAAAAATACAAGCATTACTCCAGGAACTAAACTAAAAAAGGAGAGAAAATAAAATGAGAAGACACTTAAGTAAAATGCAACTCCAGATATCCAGTTCACCAAAGGCAAATCCAGGGGGCAGTGGGGTGTGACCACCCGAAAGCCCCCCACCAGGCCTCTCTGAAGTAATAACAACAAAGCAATTGAACGACGCTCTGGAAAAAAAGGAAATCAAAATTAAATATCTTAGATAACTACAGAAATTACCAAAATACACACCATGATTAGCAATGTTAGAGCAGACACAGACAAAAAAATAGACAAGCTTAAGAAAATTATGGAAGCTCAGCACAGGAAGGAAATGGAATCCATAAAGCAGATTCAAGAAGATATCCAGGAGAATAAAAACTCCACTGAAGTTTTTTTTTTTTTTTTTTTCTTTTTTTGTACCAGTGATAGAACTCACGACCTCGCACTTGCCAGTCAGGCACTTAAGCCATTGAGCTAAATCCCCGGCTCCACTGAAGTTTTCAAAGCAGATTAGGCCAATATGAGGACAGGGTCTCAGATATTAAAGACAGGCTTGCAGTTAGCAAGGGACCATGAGAAATCAATCCAGCAGCTGCTAGATGAGACAAAGAACAACTTAAGATTCATTGGAGTCAATGAAAAAGCAGGACATACTACAAATGACATTAGAAAATATTCACGGACATCATGACAGAAAACTTTCCTGGTAGAGAAAAATAATTTGACATACTAATAAATGAGTCATATAGAACTCCAATTAGCAATGTTCAAAAAAAAAAATCTACAGCCAGGCATGTCATAGTCAAGATTCCTGAAATTCAACACAAGAATAGAATCTTAAAAGCTGTTAGAGAAAAGAAACAAATCATCTATGAAGAAAAGCCTATCAGAATCACACCTGACTTCTCAGCACAAATTCTCAACTCAAGAAGAATTTGGAGACAGGTGGGTTTAGCTCAGCGTCGTAAGTGCTTGCTTGCCAAATGCAAGGTCGTGAGTTTGATCCCTGGCTCCCCACCCCACAAAAAAGAAGACTTTGGAGTGAAGTACTCCCAAGTTCTAAAGGAAAACAACTTTCAACCCAGACTGATGTACCCTGCAAAACTATCTTTCAAAATTGATGGAGAAATAAGATACTTTCATGAGAAAGAACATCTGAGGAAATTTATGATCACCAAACCAGCACTCTAAAATGTTCTGAAGGACATTCTACAAAGAGATAATAAGTACTACAGCTCCATGGACCCCAATGGAAGGAACCCACCTGGGAAGGCAAACAGTTAAGAGGGAGGGGAAAAAGGTGAGCGCCAACAACAGGAAAATAACATGACAAGGATGTGTCAATACATATCCAGTTATAATTATCAATGTTAATTATAAATAACTGTTCACCAATAAAAAGACACAGACTGGTAGAATGAATCAAGAAGCAAGATCCAACAATAATCTGCATATAAGAAACACATTTAATTCAAAAAGAAATTCATAGACTAAAAGTCAAAGGATTTGTAGACAAAGTGAATTTCAAGCCAAGACTGATTAAGAGAGATAAAGATCATTACATGTTCATACAGGATGTAAGAGTTCTCCACATTGAAAACTACAGTACTCTGAAAAAGGAGATTGAAGAGGATATTAGGAAATGGAGAGATATATGTGCTTTTGGGTAGGAAGAACTAATATAGTGAAAATGGCCATACTTCCAAACTGTTAAACAGATTCAGGGCAATCTCAATCAAAATTCCAATAGTATATCTCACAGAATTAGAGAAAACAATCTGAAAATTCATCTGGAACCAGAAGAGACCTAGAAAAGCAAAGGCAACCCTGGGCAACAAAGATAAGACAGCAGGTATCACAATCTCTGACTTGAAATTATAAAGCTACAGTAATAAAAACTGTGGTACTGGCAAAAAAAAAAAAAAATCAAAGATCAATGCAACAGACTAGAAGATGCAGAAACAACTCCAGACACACTAAGCCACCTTATTTTTGAAAAAGGTGCCAAACACATTCACTGGAAGAAAGCCTCTTTAATAAATGGTGCTGGAAAAACTGGTTCTACACATGCCAAAGATTAAAACTGGACCCATTATCTTTCACCATGAATTCAGTTAAAGTCAGAATGGATCAAAGATCCTAGTATTAAAACAGAAACATTAAATCTTCCAGAAGATAGAGTAGGTAAAAGTTTTGAAGAAATTGGTGTAAGCAAAGATTTTATGAACAAAACCCCTATTGTACAGGAACTATCACAAAGAATCAGTAACTGCAATCTCACCCTATTGAAAAAAGTTTTTGCACAAGAGAAACCACCAACAGAGTAGAGACAACCCACAATGTGAGAGAAAATGTTCACCAGTGTTCTTCAGACAAAAGATTACTATCAAGAACATATAAAGAACTCAAAAAAAATCAGTACCCCAGATTTAAAGACAGAATCCCAAAATGGGCATCTGAGATGAATACACACTTAGATGAAGAAATACAGACAGCAAATAAATATAAGAAAAAATGTTCAACATCACTGGTCATTCGAGAGAGACAAATTAAAACAACACTGAGATTCCACCTCACCCCAGAAAGAATGGCTATTATCAAGAAATCAAGCAATAACAATGCTGCAAAGGCTGTGGGGAAAAAGGAACCCTTTTCCACTGTTGGTGCAAATGCAGATTAGTACAACCACTGTGGAAATCAGTGTGGAGATTCTTCAAAAAACTAAGACTAAAAGTCCCATTCAACCCAGCTGTTTCCCTTCTGGGTATCTTCCCAAAAGAATTTAAAACATCATACCACAGTGACATATGTGTACCCATGCTTACAGCAGCACAATTTGTAATAGCCAGACCTTAGAAACAACCTAAATACCCACTGACTGAGGAATAGATAAAAAAGATGTGGTATTATACAATGGAGTACTACTCAGCCATAAAGAAGGATAAACTGGTGACTTTTATAGGTAAACGGATGCAACTTGAGACCACACTCATTAGTAAAATTAATAAGACACACATGTAAACATCATATTGTTTTACTAGAGAAGTTGAATGTAACAACATATGTATTATGTGTATGTGTATGTTAACATAGTTATACTACTGATTTCTCTGAGTTCAACGATGAGAAAGATTTGTGCTGGTATTGTTTGCACCAATGTAAGCAGATGTCTTGTGCTCTGGATAAATGATTTGCGGATGACAATGAGCAATGTTATCAACCACTGTTGCCCCCTGATTGATATGCTTTCAAATTTTGTTTTAAACCAAGCATGGTGGCACACATCTGTCATCCCAGCACTCAGGAGCCTGAGGCAGGAGGATCCTTGTGAGTTCGAGATCAGCCTGGGCTACAGAGTGAGCTCAAGGCCAGCCTGAACTGCATCATCAAACCCTGTCTCAAAAAGACAAAAAAATTTTTTTTAGTTTTCCTTTTTTTTTCCTTGAAATAAAATGGATTTTAAAAAAATTCAATTGAATTAATATTCTTTTTTAAAACTAAAGGAAAAAAAAAGCCCCATCCTGGCAAAAAAGCAAGGAGGAAGGCAAACCTTTGGAACATTAAAAAGACTTTCTCAGGGATCCAGCTCTGAGCCTCCCTACAAGAAGAACCCCTCAATCTATATGTGATGGGGAAAAAATACTGTTCTGGAGATATGACTCAAGCAAAAGGACTGCTCTGATAGCCTGCCAATTATCTGAGAAAAGAACCAGGTGTGGTAGCCAGAGGCTGGCCAGTCTGTCTTCAGCAACTGTGGCTGCTTCCCTCTGACTCAGAAGTTACCAAGCTCACCTCAGTGATGACCTGGCCAACTCCTCTCCTCAGCATACCTCAGGACTGCTGTCTTCCAAGGGAAGCCTATGGCTCTCAGAGAGCTGACTCTCAAGATCTCAGGCTATGCTGCTGGAGAGACCTACCATTCAAATAAGTACCCGCCCTCCCTCCACACTCCTCCCAGAACAACAACTACAACAACAACAACAAAAAATTAACCCACGATTGCAGCCACTTGGAATTAGAAACTTATGCCACAAGAAGGGGACTTGAGAAAACATCTGTTAAAAAATCCAGACTGGACACTCGTTACAGACAGGAAAGGAGCTCCTGAGTAAAGCAAGGTGTTCAAACGGCGAGATACATGATGGTGTCAAAAGAAGTCACAGAGAGCAGCTCACCCCTTTCCCCAGGAACAAGTGCTCAGGTGGCAGAACTGCCCTCATCTGGGCAAAAGGGTAAATACATACACAGACTCAAAGCATGCCCTTCTGGTCTTTCATGCTCACACTGCCATCTGGAAAGAAAATTTCCTTCCAATCACAAGGTCTTCAATAAAATAATCCAAGAGATTGACAGCCTGCTATGCACAATATCCCTCCCATAAGTTAGGATAGTTTTAACCCATGATAAGGGGCACTAAAAAGAGAGCTGATGAAATAGCAGAAGGAATTAGAGAGGTCAATGTTGTAGCTCAAGCCACAGCACAAAATCCCTCAGCAGCCACTTTATTTATTTATTTATTTATTTATTTATTTATTTATTTTGGTACTGGTGATTGAACTCACAACCTCGTACTTGCCAGACAGGTGCTTGTACCACTAAGCTATATATCCCTGGCCCCAAGGCCACTTTAAATCCCTTCTTTTGGGACTACTCCCTCAAAGAGACTAAGCCCCAGCACTCTCAGGCAGAAACTAAAGAGGTTTTTACCAACAGCTCTCAGAATGGTTTCAAACAACAAAGAACAACTTCTCCCATCAGCTAGCCAATGAAAACACTTAAAGGTCCTTCATCAGTCCTCCCCTCCAGAGAATCTGGGAACTCATTAAAGGCAAATAAACTATTGACTGGGTTAGGCATTAATGCATTCACTACAGGCCACAGTGCACACGTTTCTCTTCTGGGCGGCAGCTCTGGTTTGAACATGTTATGTTCTTGCTGGTGAGTCACTGGTGATACGTGCATGACTGTCCCACTGGGTGGCTCCTACTACCTGTGATACAAACCAGCAGGGAACATGTTTCAAAACACTGTAAATTAAATTGTCAGGTCATGCAAGTCATGCCAGAAAAACAACCCTCTCTTTCACAGGAAGGTCCTCCCCCAACTCTCACATCCAACAAAACGGATCCACCTTTGGGAAGCTGAACAGATTTTAATACCCAGCCAGAATCTGGGCAGACACACTCACGGGTGGACAGAGGCATTCTCTTACAGGACTAAAAAATCCACTGAGGGGTTCAAACCCTAATAAATGAGATTATCTCTTGATATTGCCTGCCTCGAGGACTGCAGACTGACAGTGGTCCATCCTTCCAGGCAGCAGTTACTCAAGAAGTCTCAAGAGCTCTGAGTATGTAGTGGCACCTACACTGTGCCTGGAGATCCCAGTCTTTAAGCACAGTAGAGAGAACTAATGGGATTCAAGAACCCCATCTTCACAAACTAACCCACAAGACCCAGCTTCCCTGCACTGCCCTCTTCCCCACGGCCCTACTTAGGACAAGGAACTCTCCTCCACAAATGGGCCTCGGCCCTTCAAGATAGTGCATGGGAGGCCCTTTCTGATGATGTCCATTAGATCTAGAAGTAACTACCTCTCAGACCCTCTTCCAGAAGGCCCTCCATGAGAAGACAGAGGCCCAACCCAGAAAGGACAAGCTGCTTCTTTCTAACCTAGGGTAACTGGTCTTAGTGACATCTTTGCCTACCCCACTTCCTTTCTTGACCCATCATAGGAGAGATGCCATATGACAATTCTCTCCCCTTTAGCAGCTAAGGTCTCCAGACATGATCCCTGGATCCACCACTCTTGCCTAAAACTGTGGTCAGTGAACCAGAAAGACTTCTCACTGGACAGGCCAGCAAGAGAGAGAGGAACAGCTTGCCAGATATTCCTGTGAACCACTAAGAGACTTAAAATTTCTCTTTGAAGAAAACTTTCCTTTAGGGGCCAGGGATTTAGCTCAGTGGCACAAATGCCTGTCTGGCAAGTGCAAGGTCATGAGTTCAATCCCCGGTTCCAAAAAACAAACAAACAAAAAGAAAATTTCCCTTTAGAGAAGGAGATGCCATCTCTAAGAAATGAGTAATGATCAACAGACACCCTGAAAGTTATCCCCTGTTCTGGTTAAATTTCCTGCTAGAAATCTTCACTCTGATTTTCCTCTGATGTCTTACCCTGTCACCTCCCCAGAGTAGTCACTTTCACTGTCAAATTAGGTGAGTTCCCCCTGGTTAAAAAATTAGCCCTACCCTGAAAATAGATCCCAAGACTAAAAGATGGACCTCAGAGTTTTATGTCTCTCTTACTCCTACTTTGTCCAATTTACCTTTGTCCTCCCTTCTGACCCACAGGGCTACCCACTCCCTCTAGCTCTACCTCCCCTATAGTACAGCAATACCTTGGTTCACAAACACTTTTGTTCCTGAAAAATTTAATCTGCAAATAGAATCATTAAAATTTTGCTTCCATGTGTGAACTCTGCATTAGGTGACAAACACAAACATGGCCCTCTTCCCCAGAATCATGGAACGAATTCAGTTCATGAACCAGGGTACCATTACACCTTCCTATCTCTTGTCACAAACTACGACTCCACAGCACTTCCCAAGAGTTTTCACCTTGGTCTTCTGCTTCTGTCTATACTTGTTAATATAAACTCACCAACCCAGTCTACCACCCATTGCCACTCAGGATAATGCTCTTGTATCACACTCTCAACTTACCCATCACCTTCTCAAATAATCTAACCCTAAGCTTGCAAAAAGCTGCTGGTCATGCCTGTCCCCTAATATCATGGCCTACCACTTGGTCCCCATACTGGCCTCCACCTGGCCCCAGATAAAGGCATCCATCACTCACACATTCAGTTACAATCCTTTCTTAAAGGCAGCAGTTGGGGTCCAGGACGTTGCTACACAATTCATCCCTCAGCTGAAGATCCTCCAACCTTCTGTCACCCATTACAGGACTCCTGCTTACAAACCTCAATATTCTGACACCTACAGACCTCTGTATAAACATCTCCTCCCAAAGACCCACACATTCTTCTAAACCCTAGGGATTCAGGGTCTCTGGTATGAATTCACCTTCACCATTTACACACAGACTGATCACAGAAAAAAAACCATTAACCCTCCTAAGACCTGCTGGGTCACCAGACCCATATACATAAGAGAAAATTTAAAACTAGTCCAATATTCAGTCACACAAATAGACAACTCTCACTACAGACTCACAGAAAACTACCCAGATTTCAAACCCCAGACGCAGGGCAAATGGTTCCCAAACACAAAAACTTGTGCCCAGCTCACACACATAGAAGAGGACAAGACTACTCTTTATGTCTAGATGAGAAAAAAACTGGCTCTCTCCCTTATAAACACACAATCAAAGCAGCAGCAGGTTCCCTTTCAAGCCTCAAGCATAGCCTGGGCCACTCTCTCAAGTGTGGACCGCACTTAGCACACTGGCCACCACAGGGATTATAGCCTTCTGTGCTGCCTTGAACCTCTCTGCTTCACTGACCTTCCAACATCTGCTTTTAGCTCATCTTTCGATATGCTTGGAGACTACACATCTCTCTACATGCTTGCTTGCTAGCATGCACACTACACTACAGGCCAGGCACATGCACATTAGGCAATCTAATCACTGGTAAGTCCTCCTTTAAGGCTCCCAGCCGGTCTCAGTCCCACAAAAATAAAAAAAGGGCAATCCAACTTAGCCTCTTACTACGGACTAGGGATAACAGTGGAGACCAGTACATGATTAGTAAGTCTCACCACATCCCTATTTCAGCAAACTCTCTCTCGATCTTGCTAAAAGTCTACAACAGATGGCATGAACCCTGACAAATCTTCAAAACCAAAGAGATTAGATCTCCTAAATACTAAAAAAGGGGGCTATGTCTGTTCTTAGAAAAAAATACTTTTTTTTTATGCTGACCAGTCTAAAATAATAAGAAATGCAACACAATAACTAATTGACCATGCTTCCAAAACCCACTAAAAATTATCTGGGCCACAGGGATCCTGATCAGGGATGTGAAATTAGAAGCCTGTATTTCCCCTGGTGAGACCACTGCTAATGCTACTTATAGCATTACTACTTATAAGCTGCTCATTATTTGGATCACATATGCTCAGTCTCAGTCAAGTTTGTTTCTTCCCGGTTGCCAGATTTAAAGCTACCGATGATGCTACAGACAAAACCACTCCCAGATGTTCCTCCTGTTTTCTAATCAGGGCCCTTAAACCTCACAGCTATGGACCCTGATGGCTACACTTTCAATGCCCCTTCTTAGCCAAAAGCAGCAAATACTGAGGGCCCCCTTCCCTAATGGCAGTTACAGTTACCACTGTCCAGGGAGACTAAGACCAGGAGACAGAAAAACAGACAGGCAGTTATAGCAAGGGTCTGAGTAAAATGACACGAACTCCAGGAAGTCAGAGTGGAAAAGAGGCTATGATTCTGCTATCAGAAGCCTTGCTACCAATAGCAACCACACTGTTTCCAAGGCCAAGGGCCTGGGCAAACTGAGGCAAGTCCTGGGAAGTTTGAGTGCAAGGAATGTCTGCCATCCTGAAGTCAGAGGCCTACCTAGCTCAACTGCATTTCATTTTCACAAATAAACCCCTGGACTTAGGCCCTCCACAACATCCTCCCTTCTAGTCCCTCCCTGCCGGCCAGCAAGAGTTTTCCTTTGTTCTTTCTAATAAACTATACCTGAATCATTCCCCACTGTTATGATTGTGGACCTCATTTTTCATCGTGTTCAAAACAGAAACCCAGGGAAAAGAAAAAATTAATAACACTGTTTTGTGTATACTCTAGGACTAAGCAAGTAACTGTGGCTGATGAGACAGCTTCTTGCTAACAAAGAAGATGAAGGGAAAAGAGAACCAGGGTCAGTGGATTACTCCCAGGACAGCTAGCTGCGCTCTATGAGGCACAGAGCCTCTTCAGGAGTCGGAACCCACGCAGAGCACGCACAAGCACAAGCACAAGCACAAGCACAAGCACAGAGCTGTGCTCCAAGAAGACTTCACTAACAAGACAGCTGTGGGCACAGGTTCACAGATCCCTGGTTGGAATAAACTCAGGGATAGGAACTGAAAGTATACGGACAACTGGTCTTAGATGGACACAGTGATGAAAAATTGAATTTAGGTCTGTAGACTGAGCAGATTTCTGTCAACACCAACTTCCTGGTTTTTGTACTTGATGCTAACAGGGAATCTAAATGAATGGTATAGAGAATTTCTATGATTTTTTATTTTAAGTTTTGTTTGGTTGAGACAGTGTCTCAATCTGTAGACTGGCTTGCACTCACTATGTAGCCCAGGATGGGTCTCATACTCACAGGGATCTTCTAGCCCCAGGTTCCTGAGTGCTGGGATTATAGGCATGTGCCACCACGCCCAGCTATTTTGAAATAATTGTAGATTTACATGAAGATGTAGAATTGTACAGACATGTACCCTGGACCACTCAACTTTCCACAAAGGCTGATATTTACATAACTATATAGTATGTTATCAAAACCTGGAAGCTAGCAGGTCAGTGACATTGCCTGAGGTTGCAATGGTCTTGAACTGAGGATCTTGACCTGAGGTTAGCTTGGGCTACTGTGAATCTCTGAGGTTAGCCTTGACCTTATACAATATTGTGAACAGACCTGGGACCTCAACAGCCCCTGCAGGCACTTTTGTCTCAAATCCTGACATCACACATACAGACACATGTGAACCACCACCAAAATTACCTCCTCACCAAAGATCTCCTTCCTGCTGTCCCTTACAATGAATCCGATCTCCCCACCATCCCCAGCCCTTGCCAACTACTAATTAGTTGCTATGCCAAAAATATTTTGAGAATATTCCTAAAATGGAATCATGCAGTATCGATCTTCTGAGACTGATTTCTCTCACTCAGCACATAGCCCCTGAGATCCACTCAGGTTGAGCGAACCCTGCTAAGGAACACACCAGGGTATGAATCTGCCAGTTTATTCAACCAGTCACTTGAAGATCACTTGGGTTGTTTTCAGTATCAGACAACCACAAAGAAGAAACTATGAAGATTTATAGATAGGTTTCTGTATGAAAATGAGTTTTCATTTCACAAGGACATAAGCTCAGGAATGAATGGCAGGTCTCATTTTCTAGAGAACTGCAAGAGATATATGAGAGACCCAACTTCTTGACATCTCTGCAGACTTTTGAAAACATAAGGTAGGCTTTTTTTTTTTTAAGGGGTTCTAATAGCCATGCAGGAAGATCTCTTATTTATTGTCTTTTTTGAGACAGAGTTTCACAATGGCCTGGATCTCACTGTGTAGCCCAGGCTGGCCTCCAACTCAGAGATCCTTCTGCCCAGCCTCCCAAACACTGGAATTACAGGGGTGTGTCATCACACCTGACATAATGTTATCTTATTTTAGGGTTAACTTTTATTTCCCTACCGGCTGGCAATGTCGAACATCTTTTCATGTGTTTAGGTAGTTTGTACTTTTTTTTTTTTTTTTGGTACCAAGAATCAAACTCAGGACCTAGTGCTTGCCAGGCAGTTCAGCTGCTTATGCCGCTGAGCTAGAACCCCAGCTCTTATTTTACCTTTTATTTTTTTCACTAGGGATTGAACCCACAGCCTTGTGCATGCAAGGTAACAGCTCTACCACTTAGCCATATCCCCATATGTAAAAGATTTGCAATCTTTTATACATCTCAAGTGAAAAACTAAAACTAAGAAAGAAATTCTTAATGAAAAAGACACTGCAGGGCCAGGGATTTAGCTCAGTGGTATAAGCGCCTGCCTGGCAAGTGTGAGGTCATAAATTCAATCCCCAGTACAAAAAAAAAAAAACACAAAAAAACCCCTGCAAATTCTAATGCTTTAGTCCTAAACTTACTAGCATACACTTAATTCTGCTTTGTGTTTGTGTCTAGGCAATTTTCAGTATCAGTTCTATTACCAATCACTTAGACTCATACACTCAGGTTTGACTGTGGGCTAAATAAGCAAGGGGGCCAGGTGTGGTGGTATGTGCCTCTAATTTTAGCAGTTGGGAGGCTGAGGCAGGAGGATTACCATAGGTTTGAGGTCAGTCTGGGCTACACAGTGAGACCCTGTCTCAAAAATAAATAAATAAATAAATACATAAATAAATAAAATAAGAGGAAAACTGTAACCAACAATTTCTGTAAAACAGAGATCCAAGTTTTATCCTGCCGAGCACACTGCAAAACCTTCCCCCCTTCAGGCCAAAAGAAGTGACAGAATATGCACATGCCAGTCTTAGGAGGCCAAGAACCTGGTTTGTTTTCCACAAAAGAAGGATGAGCTGAAGATAGCTGAATGCAATACAACTGGTGTAAAGATCTAGACTACCTCACTGTGTGCCCTTTCTCCTCTGTTCTTTATTATATAAAAGACCCTTGCCCACCTCTAGGCAGTGAGACAATGCTTTGAAGCAAATAAGCCCTTCCATCTACTCAGAGCTAGCTTTAAATAAGACTTTTTCCTTTTTACCTAAACATATGGCCTCCTTTGATATGGTCAGCTGCAAGCAGATGAACCTGGCTATGTGAGTCCTGCTCTGAGTTTTTTGCAGTGTTGACAGTGTAAACGGACAAATCAGCATTCTACTTACTAAAGATGCCCCTAACACTTAAGAAGATGGAAAAAAAGTAAAACAATACAGTGGAAGATGCTGGGCCCAGTATCCAAAGATCTGCATTCCATCCGTCCTCTGCCACAAACCTGTTATTATCCCAACAGGATCATGGCCTTCCTGGGACCATCTTCAGTTATTAAACCAGGAAATGAGAAATATGTTACCCAAAGAACATCTTTAACCTAACATATTAAGGTAGAGTTACTAGTTTTACTTTTTGCTATTTCATTTTCCTATAACAGTACATTTCAGGAAGACATCGGATTTAGAGCAAGAACAAGGACGCATAGCCTGGCAAGGAGGCAAAGGGCTAATAGGGAGCTAAGCACAGGCTGCAGTGGAAAATGGGGCCCGACCACAGGTTTCTCAAAGTAACTAAAACCCTGCTGACAGGACTCACATGAGCTTCCCCACTATCTGTGCCTGACGACGCCTAAATTTCATCTCCAAATCTTTGTTGGAAAACAGACTGAGACACACGACTGCCGCCTCAGCAGCTCCCAAGGGCGGTGCCCGTCCAGACAGTGACAGCACTTAGCACTGTATGACCCAGTTCTCGAAACCCCTCCCTAGCAACTCTCTCTGGAGCAACCTGCCAGATGCTGAGGCCCCGCTGCGGCCGCGATGAAGCCAGGATACAGTTCGTAGCAGCACGGCCGCTCCCGTGTGCGGGACCCAGCTCCTTCCACTCCTCACTTGGGCAATGAATGGCGACCTGGCTCCGTCCTTGGGCATCAGGTCCGAGTCATTCTGGACTTTTCTTTCTCCCCTCCTACGTTTACTCAACAGTAATCCCTCTTGGCTTCACATTTCAAACGCCCCCAGAACCCAAGCCAGCTCCCATTGCTGCCCTAGCAGAACCTACTGGCCCACCTCGCTTCCATCACGGCAAAAAGCTCCCATCCCCTGCCCGCTCCCCGCCTGGCTGGGCTCCTCGGAGGACAGGGCTTCTTGCGCTAGGACCCGTCCCGCCCAGAGAGTCCATTCTCCTGCGACCGCGTCAGGGCCGGACGAGGTGCCTACTTGGGCCAGGATCCGCGGGAGCATGAGAAGGTGGAACAGGGGTCCCGTCCCGGCCCATGTCCTGCGTCCGCTTCTCCAGCCGCCGCACCAACCAGCGCACCGCGAAGAGCAGCACTGAAGCGCCCAACAGCTCCCAGGCCAGCGCCGCCCACTCGGCCGCCGCTAACCGCGGCCACAGCATCGCCGCGCAGACAAGAGCGGGTTTCGGCCTCCGCCCGAAGCGTCGCCCGTCCTGTCAGGACCCCGGCCGCCCGGTCCCCCGCCTTCCGCTCGCGCCGCGCCGAGGAGGACGGAGCCCGACAGGACTGAACGCGGATGCCACGTCCCCTCTGTCCACGACCGGGAAGCGAGCGCGGCCCAAACCCAGCCCCAGACAGCGCGGAGTGCGGGGTTCGTGGTCCGTGCATGGCGTTGTCAGGCAGCGCCACGGCCAGCCGCGGGGTCCTGACTGGGTCGCGTCGCTTCCCCGGGCGGTGCTCTTCTCGCATGGCGTTTTAGGACCCCAAGAGCACGGGCTGGGGGTTTCGGTACGGGACGACGTTCCGGGGCAGAAAAGGAATCGAGTGGACGAGTTATCGAAGGACGCGGGGTCAGGAGCTGGTCAGTTGTGCTTTCCCCTGGAAGCGCGCAGGACCTGCCTGACACCCACGTCGAGTCTGCGCGAAGAGGACCGGCCAGTTCCTGGGTAAACATACGCAGCAGAGCCCAGAAGCCTTTGCCCAGCCGTGCTGGGTGGCGCACACCTTAGTACCAACAGTTTGGGAGGCTGAAGTACAACTTAGTGACTTATGGAAACCTTGTCTAAAAGTAAAAATTTTAAAAGGTCTGGAGATGTAACTCAGTGCAAACAAAGGCCCTGGATTCAATCTCCAGTGCCCAAGCAGACATCCCTGCCTTGGAGCTTTGCCCAGCGAGGCATACACAGCTGCTTCTCTAGGGCGAAGTGACTTAAAGCCTTCAGGCAAGATGTGGGACTTTGAGAACAAACTGGCCCAAGGCGGGGTTCGGGGTGGTAGGGAGTTAGGAGGAGCTGTACTGTACTGGAGATCAGACCAGGGCCTCAGGCATGCTAGGCAAGCTCTCTCACCGAGCTACATCCCCAGTTCTTTTTTATTATTGTTCTTTTTTTTGTACTGGGAATGAAACTCATAACCTCGCACCTACCACGCAGGCGCTGTGCCTCTGAGCTATATCTCTGGCTCCTGTATTTTGTTTTTGAAATAATATTTTATTGTGTTTGGGACCAGGCTCTGTGTCGAGTCCAGTGACTCCGACGTGGCCTGCTTTAGGAACTGAGAAGTACAGGGAAGGCCCAAGCTTCCTGGCTGTGCAGAGAAAGCACTGTAACTACAGCATTTGTAAGGCAGTTAACATCTGCTGAGGCCAATCTAAAAAGTACAGGCATATTGATATGGAGAGGGACTTGTTCTCCAGTAAAATTGTTCCCCATTTACTCCAGTAGCTGCTCCATGAAGAGTACACTGCCCCTTGTCCTCTACTTCTCCTTTGCTAATAAAAGTAGGTCAACCGCCCAGATCGATGTGCCTGTATCGGTCCCCTTGCATCTTGAATATTGTCTAGTTTTTATTCCCTGCTGTTACCCTCACAGGTGTTGAGGGTCTAATCAGGGTTTGGCTCCCAGGTTGGATTGGAACTTTTGGTCCTCCTGTGTCACCAAATCTCTGAGTGCTAGAATTCTATGTGCACACCACCACACCCCTGCTAATTTTCAGACAGGGTCTTGCTGAATGTTCAGGCTGCCTTCAAACTCTATCCTCCTACCTCATCCTCCCCAGTAGCTAAGCTTACAGGCATACCACCAACCAAAACTAGAGAACAGTTTTTCAGGAAGTAAAAAAAAAAAATATGTCCAATAGCAGTATACACTTGAGAAATACTGTTTGCTGTTTCTTAGTCTGAGTTTCTTTTTTTCTCATCCCCTATCCTTGAGGGCCTGGAAGGTTTTCCTGAGGAATGGGAGTGATTTTAGCCCTCTTATACTGTGTCTGCCACCCACAGACACTCATGTGGAGCAACAGAAACAACCAGGAGGCCTGGGGTGATCAAAGATGGACAGCAAAGTACATGGGGGACTCTGGGGACCAATGGAGACCTTTGTATCACAAATGTAGTATGGTTATTCAGTAATATATTCATGTTAAAACCCTCAGATACATGCAAGGTTTATGTTTTAACTTTTTCAATGGAAAATAAACTAAAAATTATAATTAATATCCCTAGTTTAAAAAATTAAATCAACAACTGAGCACTAGAGGAGTCAGTAAATCCAAAGATGGATGTGCTGCAGATTACCCACAGTGAGCTAGGCGGGAACTCGATGGTGGTGTACTTGCCTAGAATGCTTGACATCCTAGGTACAAACCCCAGCACTGTAAAAACAAGCAACAAAAATGCAATGATTGATTGCTTTATGTATCAGACTGGCTAAAATTAAATATAAAAAGTTTTGGATAGGATAGAGGGCAGTTTTGGAATTGCCAGACACTGGTGGTGGGGGCATAAAATGAGGTTGCTACTTTGGAAAATAATGAAGTAATATGTTGAAATCCTAATGCCCCAGGCAATGGTATTGGGATGTGAGGCTGATGGAAGTGGTTAAGTCCAGGGCAGAGCTCTCATGTACAGGATTAGTTCCTTATGGAAGAGGCCTGACATGACTCCTGTGCTTTTCCACTAGTGAGGACATAGTAAGGCACTCTCGCCAATGTGCAAGCACCTTGGCTTTGGACTTCTAGTCCAAACTGGGAGGCATTTCTGCAGTCCATACCTAGGCAACCTTCCTATGGCTCAGCAGTGTAGCCCTTGGGTTCACCTGAGTAGTGAAAATGGAAGTCAGTAGGTTTGTCACAAATATCCAAAGGGGAGTTATTCATAGTAACTCTCGACTGGAAGTACCAAACACATGTCACTGCGATAAACAAGCTATGCAATTGTTGTGTGATATGCATCACACAAGACATGATGCAGCAACACGGGTGAGTCAAAAATGTTGAGAAGTTATGTTACTGGGTTTGGGGGTGCTGATGCCTCCTTCTAGAGGTAGTTTCTAGGTTCTTTCTGTCCTGAACAAAGAGTCAAGACAAACACAAAAGGTAGTGAGGTTTTACATTTATTAAAGGTATGAAAAGAAACATGTTCTGCAGAGTGACTGTGAGCCAACTAAAGGTAATCCCAGCACCCAGGAGGCTGAGGTAAGAGATTCGTTCCAAGTTCACAACCAGCCTCGGCTATAAAATGAGCTTAAGGCCAGCCCGAACTGCATGGTGAGACCCTATCTCAAAAAAAAAAAAAATGCTTTGATTCATTAATTCTTTTTTTTTTTTGTTAAGTCTCCAATGCTTTTAATTTCTGCTCTGATCTTTATAATTTCCTCCCTCTTACAAGGTTTTGGCTTAGCCTGCTCTTTTTCTAGAAGTTTGAGATTCACCATTAAGTCCTTTATTTGCGCTTGCTCTGTTTTCCTGATATAGGTATTTACTGCTATAAATTTTCCTTTTAAGACTGCTTTCATTGTGTCCCATAAGTTCTGGTATGTTGTATTGTTATTATCACTCAACTGTGAAAACTCTAATTTCTTTAATTTCATCTGTGACCCACTGATTGTTCAGTAGGGTGCTAGTTAATTTCCATGTGTTTATGAAGTTCTTGTGGTTTCCTTTGCCACGGATTCCCAATTTCATTTCACTGTGGTCTGATAGCATGCATGTGATAATTTCAGTTCCTTTCCATTTACTTCAGCATGTTCTTTAGCCAGTATGTGATGTTTTGGAGAATATCCCATGTGCAGTTAAGAAGAATGTGTATTCTAATATTGTAGAATGGAACACTCTATAGATATCTACTAAGTCCATTTGTTCAAAAATTTGGTTCAGTTCTAATATTTCATTGTTACTTTTTTGTCTAGTTGATCTGTATTTTCATGACGGTGGGTATTGAGATCTCCCAATACAATTGTCTTAAGGCTTATTTGATTTTTCATGTCCGTTAGTATTTGTTTCAAAGAGTAGTAAAGTCCTCCCCAATCATAAGGGATTTTGTCACATGAATCAAAAATCCAAGTATTCTGAGAACTGATTTGAACAGAATAGTAACTTGCCAGCTATGATTTACCTTCAGTCTCTGGTTGTAGCTGGACACACTGCTGCAGGAAGTCAGCCACTGTGCTGTGTCTTCAGCAGGTTTCCCATGCCCTTGGTACCTAACTCGGGACACCACACAGCAGGTAGGACTTGGCGCATCTGTCGCAACGGAATGGAGGCAGCTTTGTCCTCTGCCTTGTGAAGTTGTCATTACTTGTTTCTACCCTTGGACTGTTACAGGGATGAGAAACTGCTGAGTCTTGGAGTCTCTGGTCTAGCAGCCTGAGCAGTATCTTCACTCCTAGATTCCTATTGGCCCAGTCAAAAATGCCCTCATTCCCCCCCACCATCATGCCATTTGTGGCTAAATAGATGGAATAACTGGGGGGAAAATGGATAGAACTCCCGTTAATAGACTGCTGTGGACTGAGAAGTGCTAGTGTAAATTTCCAATAATCTTTCACAGCCTCAGGATTTACTCTTGACAGGGTGGGTTACTTCACTGCAACAGAAATTGAGAAACATTTCAATTTAATCTTCATTATAGACTGATGCTGGCAGAACACAGTGATATTACTCTTTTAAGAATACTGGCCCAACAATAAGCCCCAGATCAGCAGGAAGCAGATAATGTTTTTAATTCATTTACTTTCAGTATTAATTGAACTTTTTTAATTTTAATTTTGAGCTCACTTTATAGCCCAGGCTGGTCTGGAATTTGCAACAATCCCCCTGTCTCAGCCTCCAGAATGCTAGGATTACAGTCAGAACTTTTTTTTCCAGTTGTTTTTCTTTTTCTTCTTTTTTTTTTGTTTTCAAATCCATTTTATGCAAAGATGAGAAGAAGAGAAAGAGGGAGAGGAGAAGAAAGAGGAGGAGGAGAAGGAAGAAGAACTACAGCAGAATTTCAAAGCACATCAATCAGGGCGAACTTCTTAATTTAAACAATACACACAAAAGCCCTGGGTTCTATCCCCAGTACCAAACAAGAACAAAAAAGGGAGATAAATGTGTTGAGATGGTTACCTCAATAATGTTTTGAGGGGCTGGGGATTTAGCTCAGAGGCATAAGGCGCCTGCCTTGCAAGCACGTAGTCGTGAGTTCAATCCCCGCTACTGATAAAAAAAAAAAATTATAATAACGTTTTGAGCCTGTGGAAATCCAGTCATATAGTATTTTGTGAAGAGAAAACAGAGCTTAGGCCAAAGGACTCAGGGGGCTGGGATTCTCTGGCAGAACTTGTTCCTCACCTCAGCTGGGGAGAGAGAGAACCATGGGAGGGAATGGTGGGCTGGGCAGTAGTCATAGGAAGCAGAATCATAGGAAACAGAAGGTCTGCCTGACTCAGGACAGACACTGAAAAGGCATCGAGGTGCTAGGGAACTCTGAAAGCATGTTCGATGTTCAGACGTGATATTTAGCACGTAAGGGAAGTTTCCTGCGAGGTTGTGAGCTGGGACTGCCCCTCAGCAGATCTGCACACTTCAGGGTATTCACATGACAGTTCTGTGCAAAACACCCACAGTCTTGCAGATTCCTGGATGAAAAAGGGCTGAACAGCTGCATATCCCAGGGTGCCTTTAAACCTGCCCATCCCAGAGCTGTTGGGAGCTCTGCGTTCAGGTGTTGGCCCCCTTCCCCCTGCCCAGAATCGGGTATGACCAGTATGTAGTAGGGCCAGGCTTGAGCCCATCCTAAGGGATGTAGGGATGGAGATGACAACCTCCCTAACACACACACACCCACAAACAGATGGATAAAGAATATTGAAAAGAATGGCAGAGACATCTTGGCAATACAATTTAATAGCGCCCATTGCTTCCAGGAAAAAGACCTTTGTCAATAGTTACTGCTGAATGAAAACATGCAAAATGGCAGGCAGAATTCCACTAAATGCTTCTGCTTTTAGGCCACTGATTATGCTAAGAATTCCTTCTCATCTAGGAAAGGCTTAGGGACCCTTCTAGCAACTATCATGTTTACCCAGCAAAATGGATAGCAGAGGTGTAAATAATCTCATTTTACAGTTTTCCCCCATCATCTGCTTCCTGGGACTGCATAAGGAGGGCTCCCTAACAGTGCTGCCACCACTCTGTGGCTGGAAGTGGCTGCCACAATCTGCCAGTCATTCCCGCGATGGCCACTCTGCAACCCATATGTGGATGGCGCATGGAGCATCTACTGCACAGTGTATACACAACCTAAAATTGTATCTACCAACTAGTTCAGTGCCTGCAGAAGCTTGACAACTTTATAGACAAAAGCAAAGGTTCACACACATACAAGACCCTTACTAGTTACAGACAAAAAGTATTACATCTGCCTTATCTTAGGAGGTTAAGGCCAAGAAAAAAGGTGGTTAGGGGATTTTCACTTAGGTTGTAGAGGACCCTTACTGCCTGACTCTCCTACCAAAGCCGATACAGTGGAAGTAAAGGGAGAAAAAAATGGGGCCAAAGCCAGGCACTATGACTTATTTTCTTCTTTTCTAGAGTTTGTAAAAACGTGGGTTATTAATAGTAGCATTTAGCTGAAAACTACATCTGGCTTTTTTTTTTTTTTAAATCAAAAACAAAGGATAAATGATGAAGACAAGAGGAGCTGGCAGGCACAGCAGTGAGATGGGGTGGAGAGTATCCAGGCTCAGTGCACCCTGCTCCTCCGCACCCTCTCCTTTGGTCTCCTGGCCTCCAGCAGTAGTGAGTACAGTTCAGTGGGGGAGAACCATGTAACCTGCTGCTCTTGCTTGGTCTGAAGCAACAAGGAGCCAGATTTCATCCCATCTCAAAATCTGGCAGAACAGTATTCTCTGTTAGAACATATACTTGGACAAAGTGTGCAACCACATGAGCTAAGAAGGATACTCCAAAATATGACAGTATGACTATTAAAATGAAGCCCCCCAATGAAATATGAAAACCTTTACCAAAAATAGTTTATTGCACAAAATTTAAGGAATTCTCAAGCACATTTATATTAATAAAAAAATCAACATGCTTCTTAAAGATACAAACTGTTACACATGGTGACACCCTTTTCCAGACCTGCACCAGCCCCATCAAACTCTATTTTGTGAGGAATTTTAATAGAAATGGGTAACTCAAAACGACTATTTTTGAGACACCTGAAGACAGCCCTCAAGCATCCTACCCAAAGCCATAGACTGAAATAGAGTAAGACACACCACAGAGTTATTTACATCAGAGGCCTATGAAAGGAATGCCCCACAACAGTTCCCTTTCAAATATACAGCTCCCTTTCACTCCCAGAATCTTTACACACAATGCTTAAATTTTTGTTAAAAAAAAATCATGTAAATATGAATAATGTATGTTATTCTGTAGGCTCATGGCATTTGTGATATCCCTATACCAAGGAAAAGACGTTTAAACTGAGAAAGAGTTTTATATAAGCTTCCTGATGTAGTGTACTATGCTGTCTTCTTAGGAGGCCAATCCTGTCCCTTGGACCCAAACCTGAGTGGTTTCATACACTATGAAAACATTGCCTATTACTTCTTCCGAGGAGTAGAGCAAAGGTGTATAAATTTGTGAGATCCGTGGCATTGACCTAACATATACCATGAAAGAAACTTGATGAAAAACCACACTGAAATAAACTTTTTTTGAATATAAGAAAAACAAGTAATAACATTATAAGAACCCAACAGGACTTATGCCTGCAACAGGAGATGACAGACAGTGTGTTCCTGAGTCACACACACATATTCACTGCAATGCTCATGCAGTACTACTCCAGGCCTGACTAGTCTCTCAGGAGTGAATCTCAAAACCCCCACTTCTGCCCACAAGCACAATCACTGGAGTCCCTGAGGAATCTAGCTCTGGGAGGCCAAAGTGCAGGAGAGTCCCCTGGAGATAGGAAAAAACCCTCAACAATCAAAAGCAGACCGTTTACAAACCCAACCTCTCTTCAAGACGACTTTGCAAGGAAGCAGACGGGCAGCACCAGCTTGAGCACAGGGCCTTAGGTCCAACACTGCAGGCGTGCTCAAAACCAACACACAGAGACAGGGCTGGTTCCAGGACAGGCAGGCCCTTGGAACCAAGAGTGCCAGGCAATGGGGCTGGTACAGGCTGGTGGTGGAGCCAGGTGCAAGGGATGAAGGCGTGCAGAACAGAGGGGCTGCTCTTCCTAAATGGAGGAGTTAGGGTAGCCTACTCTTTCCCCAGAGGAAAGCATGGCAGCTCGGGAGAAGGCAGCTCTTGCCACAGAATGTGCCCAAGGGCTACTTCTGGTGTAGGACTAAAACAAAAGATAATATAACCAAAATAAATAAGGTGAATTACCATTTCTCTTTTCTAATGGTACAAGAACAATTTAGTCAAAAATAATGTCCAACATAGATAAAAAGTAGGATATATTTATAATGAAGTTTTCAAGTGTTACTTCAAGATTAACCCTGTACAAATGATATATACATTTAAGAAATTACAATACTTCTAGGGAATTTTTTTAACCACCAAACATCTTTGTGGTTAACTACTTTAACTATATCAATTAACCTTCTAACAGTATATTACAAAAGAACACAAACCACTTAAAAATTCCTTGCTGTTTTCTCCACAAAATAGATATAAACAATCTACTGACAGCACACTGGGCCTGATCAGCAGTAACTCCAGAGCCTCATGTCAGAGGTTCCTAGACCTCCCTCCCACCCTTTCTTCTAACTTGCAACAGTAAGTATTGTGTTAGATTTTCTTAGTAAACTGGGGGTGGAGGTTAGGGACTTAAAGACCTTATCTTTCCCAGCCAGGCTCTGCTGCCTTAGGTCCTTACACAGGAAACTGTCATGCTTGGCGTGGATCTTAAAGCATCCCCCACTCTGAGGGAACTGCAGGGACCTTGCCGGTGGCACCTGCGAGTTTCTTCCAGATGTCACAGCTGACTCCAGGAGATGCTAGCATCTGTGTTGCAGGCCCTGGTGAACACTCACAGAAGGCCTACAGCCCACATGAGGGTCAGGCTCTTCTCCTCTGCTTTCTCCCATACCCTATGCCCACATGACAGGTCAGTGTGGGGACTTTAGTATCCTCATTTCACCTGCTCAGCATTTAACCAAGGTGGACCATGCTAGGTCAGCAGCCTAACAGGCCAACATCATAAACTGATGAAGAGACTGGGCAGGAAGGAGACCTCAGAAAAAAAGTGAAAATAAAATAACAAAGAATATATATATATATATATAATTTTTTTTTTTTTTTAAACACAGGGTCTCTGTATGTAGTTTAGGCTGGCCTGGACTAACTATGTAGCCCAGGCTGGCCTCAAACTCGAGGTGATTCATCTGCCTCAGCCTCCCATGTGCTGGGATTACAGGCGTGTGCCACCATAGCCAGCTCAAATAATCTTTTCTGTGCAAGAATTTTTGGCTTCAGAAGGTACAGTAAATAAAATATACTTCTTAAAATATAGTTTTTTGACTGAGAACCTTAAATCCTACATGTACATTATTTCCAAACAGCAAATTTTCAAATGGCAATCAACGAAAAGATAATCAGGTCTTTCTTAAATAATATATGCATATGTTTGTATAAGATTATGATTTTCAGTGCCTATATACACATCCTACAGTGGGATAGCTATTGAAAAAAAAAAAGAGAACTAAAAAGCCAAAAGTGCAATCAAACATTTCTGCAGGAGACTAAAGCTCTTGCTAAGTGGGATGGAAGAGCAGTTTAGCTGCCTGGCAGTGCTGCCTCCACACCCTGTCCTGAAAAGCTTCCACCAGGAAAACAGTTGGGGCACAAGTGTCACCCATACTCATCGACACCTCCTCTTGCACAAAACCCACCAGACAGATATCCAGAAACTCCCTCTTGAGCTCTAAACTTAAAGGGCTTCTAGAATTTGGTCATTTTATGGGAAAAGCTAGCTGTCCCAATGACTATTTCTCTAATCCTTGGCTCTCTTATTCTATTATTTTACTCATTAAAGGCAAAAGCAAAACTTAAAATTTTCATCTCTCAAGAAAACAAAGAACTTATAATTAAATAATGTTGGAAATGGCACATTCCTTCACGTAGCTCTATGTTGCCCTTGATGGTGTTGGTCACTGCTCCAGGCCTTTGGGTGCCCTGCCATGACCCTGCTGCTGGGTATCTCCCCGGGGGTGGGCGTGCTCTCCTGGGGGGGTTTCCACCTGGGTCCAGGAGGACAGGGACTCATGCACAGTGATGGTGTGCTCCTCCATCTGCCGCTGCAAGCTGTCCATCTCCTGCCTGGGAAGAAGGAAGAGGCAAGGGAAGAGACCCAGATCACACAAGGGCCAGACATAATGTCATTGTCCACAGCCTCCTCTGACAAGCTTGAGCCAATGGCACCTTGCTCTCTAGTATAGGTTGCAGCTCAGAGGCCATGGAACCCCTAACCATAGCCAGCAGAACCATCGAGGTTGGAGGTCAGGGCTCTTGGTCCTCCCTCCACCCTGTGCTTCAGCTTCTGGCAGACACCTGGAGCCATGCAAATGACAGACCTGATGATCTGATGCCAACCAACTGTGACAGTTGCTGAGGCCAGTGTCTCACATAATTTCTACTATATGGTCCTTGCCCCTGTGGCCCCACATGACTATGACACTGGCCTTTTCCTGTCTGATAGCTGATGGGTGCAGAAAGTCAGGGCTTCACTTTCTGAGGGTGCATCAAAGCAACTCACTCCCAGCAATCTTTACCTCATGACATGGAGCAGAGAGGGCCTCCTCTCTGCCCATGAGAAGCTCCCACTTCCTGACCACTTGCACTAGCATTGCTGCCTTCCTGCCAGGAGCAACTCCTCCAAGTCAACCCTGCCACAGATCTTTACAGCTAATGCAGCTAGGTGCACAACATACTTGAGCTGCTGCAGACAGCTGTTTAGGTTCTTAAGAGGCTCCTTGCTGACGGTGGGTGGAGGTCTCAACAGCTCCTCTAGCAGTGAGGCAGGGACAGGGCAGTCAGGGATCTTGATGGGTGTTGCTGGGCTGGAAGAGCTGGCTTCACTCTTTGGTTCTTTCCTCTGTTTGTAAAAGCATATCATTAGCTGCCCCAAGGGTCCTGTCAGTCCCCCCACCCTCAGTCAGATGGGTGCCTGCTTGACGGGGACCTCTGCCAGGTCACTCTCCTGGTCTTTGTATCAGTACAGCCTGACCATACAGGAATTCAAAAAACACTGGGTGAGCTGGGTATGGAGGCATAAGCCTGTAATCTCAGCAAAAAATACGAGGCTAAAATACGAGGAACAAAAGTTTGAGTCTAGTCTAGGCAGCTTAGCATCTTAGCAGGGCCCTGTATCAAAATAAAAATACTTAAAATTGGGGGTATGCTGGGGATGTAGCTTGGTGCAAAGGCCCTAGGTTCAATCTTCAGTACAAAAAAAAAAAAAAAAAAAGAAAGAAAGAAAGAAAGGAATGTAGGTAGCTTTGTTGGTCACAGGTGGCAAAGCTTTATTCATAACACACATAACAAAGCACAAATGATCTATGTCTGGACACTCAGAGGATGTGGCTGAACCCTAAAATGAAGCTCAGGCAGGAGCTCCCCAGGCACAGTTCCTACTCTGAGCTTTCCTAAGAGATTAAGTAGTACTCCCAACTTACTAGATTTCCTCCTCTATGACAGATAGGTTTTTTCCCTTCTTCTTCAAGGAGATTGATCCCAGGGAGCTATATCCCTAGCACTTTTTATTTTGAGACAGGATCTCAGGATAAATAAGTTGCCTAGTCTGGCCTCGAACTTCTAATCCTCCTGTCTCAGCCTCCTTGTAGCTGGAACTACAGGCCTACATCACTGCACTCAGGTAGGACATACAGCTTTTGACAGATAGCAAATGATGCTAAGTAACCTCTGAGTCAGTGAGAGCTCTTTGTCCCTCCCCGCTGTGATGCTCATGTGGACTGAGTGGAAACCCACTGCCATGCTGGCACCTGTAAAGGGCTGGGGCCTGACCTAAGCCACATGTCTGCTGTGGCAGAAAAGCAGGGCCACTCTTTCATTTGGCTTACAAAGCTTATTACAGCAAAATGGTATTTGGGTTCATGAAAAGCAGCAAACTTTGTATTGGAAAAAGCAGCAAAATAAAACGAATTACCCTGGTGTCCAAGTAGAATCTACCGTTATCTTTTTTTTTTTTTTTTTTTTTTTGCTTTTTGAACAGTCTCGTTATGCAGTTCAGGCTGGCCTTGAGTTCACTTTGTAGCCCAGTCTGCTCTGGAACTTGCAAACAATACTCCCTAAGCCTCCTAAATGCTGGGATTACAGGTGTGCACCACCACACCCAGCTCATCATTTATTTTTACACTTACGTCTCTAACAGACACAGGTTAGCCCAGGCGACACAGGCGGGCCTAAACCGTACCTTGGCCATGCCTCGGCGGAGATCCTGGTGGAGTTGCTGGTTTTGCTGAAGCAGAGTCTTCATGTTGTTCTTCAGCTCTGACACTTTACCTTGGAGCATGAATTTATCCTTCTGTGTTGTGGACAGGTCTTCCTGCACCATCTCCAGCTCAGATTTGATATTCTATGGAGAGTGAATTCAGATTTTAAAAGCAAGATCTGAAACACTGCTGAGACCTTGGTTTTTATGTCATGTCTAGTGGAATGATTTTTATTTTTGTTTGTTGAAGTTTTTTATGAGAGTTTTTATTGGAAATAAGGAGAATAGCTTCTGGATTTTCAGGAGGGGTCCTGGATGGGGTGCCCCTGGACTGACTTTTATAGGATGGAATGTGACATGTCTCCCTTCCAGCAGTTTCCTTTCCACCGTGATTGTGAAGGGTCCAGGGACAATCACATCTCAAACTCCAGAGCTAAACTCACAAACAAGCATTATCCATCTGGTTGCCTTCCATGACAGCCCCAAGAATATAACTACTCCTGGGAGTTAAATGAGCTATGACTGTGATTGTGGTCATTTCCTTCCATGTGAGGAATCTTAGCAAGTCCTTCTGCTCAAGGGAAAACTCTGCCCCAAGTCTTTGCAGAGAAACTGACTCAGGGGACAGTCACCTGCCACAAGTATCACCAGAGCCCAGAAACAGACACCTGTAGCAGCTGCTGTGTTCCTTCCAGCTCTTTCCTGCCCTGCTGCTCTGATAGGTCCAGCTGCTGCCTTACAGACTGGAGCTCTCGCTCCTTCTGATCCAGCTCCCACTTGAGATTTTCCATCTGAAGGGAGAAAAATCATATGAACAAGAGAATTATAAAGTGGTGCTCTTATACTAGAACATGGCTATATACTATATACTACTTCTGCTTATCTTTTAATATTTAGTAAAACATAAAGATTCCATTCTGAGCACACAGGGCTTCAAATTGGGGCCCAACTGTCACCTCTTGGCTCCCTGCAGGCTGCTGGCTCAGTTGCTCATCCAGCTGCTGCTGCAAGAGCTGGAGCTGAGTGTGGGCTTCTGCTAGGTCCGCTTGGAACTGTGCTATCTCCTGGGAGTGTTTTCCCTCGCGAATCCTGGCATTAGAAAAGGTAAGAATGAAACAACAGCACCTTCCTAGCTTGCCCTCTACTCTGAATGTGGCCTTTGTATTACAGCTATCCTGATGAGCTCCTGACTGCTCACCTCAGGCTGCAGCCAGTGCTGTGTGCTTACAATGCTGCCCCTGGCTCTGCAAAGCCCTCTGGAAGACAAGCTCTGTCCACACCATTCAGGGTATGATTTTGAGTGCCCATTCCCAGACCACAAAGTGGGTAGAGAATCCTAGGGCTATGGAGTAGACACATTCATCCCCAGGCCTGGTGATGCCCCAACATGTCTGAGTTTATGCTGCACTGGTGTGTAGCTATAAGGACCTCTCGATGCTTAGGACAGGGTGAGCAGTCATGCAGATCCCTGTCCCAGGGAGAATGAGTAAGGCAAAAGTACACCAGGACAATAAGGCTTCCTAGGACAGAAGTTGGATGATCTCTCTCTTGGTTGGTCCCTAAAACAATGCGGTAAAAGCTGCCAACTGCATAGGGAATCGCAAGTTGGAGACTGGCAGCCTGGCCTCCACCAGGTCACATCACTGGGCAGGTGTCTGCCCAACCCACTATGTGCTGCACCATGGCCCATCACTCACTGCAGCTCATCAGCCTCGGTCTGCAGCGTCTGCACCAGGTGCTCCTTGGCCTGCAGCTCTTTCTTCACCTCACTCAGTTCCATAGTGGCTGCCTTGAAGTGTCGGCGGTTATGGCCAGCTTCCACCCTGGCAGCAGCCACCTATAAAGGAGGAGAAAGCTGGCATTACACACACATGAGGTGCCCTATGGGGCACCTGAGACTGGATGGGCACCAAACACCTGAGTTACCAGCAGGCCTGCAGGTGCCTGCTACAATGCCCAGCACACAGCAACAGGGTGCAGTTGCACATTAGTTCATGACTGTCAAATATCCCCATCTCTCTAGTTAAATTTATTCATGCATTCTTGAGCAATTTACTTTTCCATCATACTGGCTAACTAATGAACCTATCAAGTCTATTTATCACATAACTAGTCTCCTTTCTGAAATTTTAATACTTTTCAGAACACAGATTCTGTCAAGATTTCTAAGAGAAAAGCAAATTCTCAAAAGTATCCAAAAAGTTAGGTAGGCAAGGTGGCACACTCTTGTACTCCTAGCACTCAGGAGGCTGAGGCAGGAGGATCATTAGTTTGAGGTCAGCATGGGCTAAACCCTATTTCAAAAAAACCTAAAAAACAAAGAAAAGGAGAACCAGGTCAGGTATATAGCTCAACAGCATAGCACTTGCCTGGCAAGTGCCAAGGTTGTGAGTTCAATCCTTGGTACCAAAAAATTAAAAAACATAAAAGAAAAAAATCCATTTTTAAAAATTTATTTTTCCTGTCTAATAGCACTAACAGGCACTTTACTTAAAAGAACTCTTACCTATCATTAGAAAGACAACTCTAGGCAGATGTACATGTAGCTCAGTGGTAGAATGCTTGCCCAGCAAGCACAAAGCCCTGAGTTCAATCCCCCGCGCCACAAAAAAAAAAAAAAAAAAAAAAGAAAGAAAGAAAGGAAAAACACAACTCATATCAAAGATACTAATAGTACTGTCATTAGGTAGCGATCCAAGATGTTCTAACTTTCATCTCTGTTTTCTTTAAAATGCTTGACCACCATGTACTATTGTTAAATCAGGACAGGCCTAAATACATTTAGAGGAAAAAAAAAAAAAAGCAAAATTCACAACTGTTCTAAAAAAAAAGAAGGTTGGGCATGGTGGTGCACACCTGTAATCCCAGCACTCAGGAGGCTAAGGCAGGAGGATCACCTCAGTTTGAGGTCAGCCTGGGCTACAAACTGAGTTCAAGGCTATCCTGAACTGCAAGGTGAAATCCTGTCTCAAAAAGGCAAAAATTTTAAAAAATGATTAAAAAAATTAAAGAAATCAAAGTCACTTATACATCATTTATTTCTCTCAGCATTTTTATTTATAAATTTCCTAGTTACGTCTTTCTTTGCATGTGTGTGTTACTGACTCAGGGCCTAGTGCATGCCAGCCAAGTACTCTGCCATTACATCCTAAGCCCTTTTTATGTTGTATTTTGGGACAGGGTCTTGCTAAGTTGCCTAGGTTGGCCTTGAATTTGCAGTTCTCCTGTCTTGGCTCCTGAATAACTGGTGTGCAACTGTGTCTGGCAATTTATGCCTTCTTTTAAGGTAAGAATAAACTTTCAGCAGAAAGCTCAGATTCCAACAGAGAAGAAAAACACTGTGTAACAGCATGCTGCAGTTAACTCCTACATAAAAAGGGCTGCAAAAAGCATTTTTCTTATCTGTATGTCCCCACATAGGCACTGTGATGTCTAACTCAGCACTGCAGGACACAGACACCTGCTCCTAACAGAGATTAATGTGCTCAGCCCGTCTCCTTTAGGCAACATAACTGTGTGGCCATCTCATCTGGTGCCACCTTCCCCTGACCAGTGCCAGGTCTTCTGTGGTTTGTCATCACTACACAGCATGGACAACACTGTTCCCTGGAGCAGAGCCCTGGAAAAAGCAGAGTTGAAAAGGTACCTCCTAGGCCCCTGTGGGCTATGGGTGGGAAGCTGGACACACACCTGCTCCTTGAGGCTGCTCACTTCCACCTTCTCTCTCTCTAGTGAGGCTTGCAAAGCCTGGACGAGCTGCTTCATCTGGCGGTCTTCTTCCTCTTTACGCTGCAAAACTGCCTGCACCTAGACCGCATTGTAGAAGGATGGTAAGGAGGCACCACTGCAAGAAACTTGCAGACCCCATAGTAGGCACCATGCAGAGAGCCCTGCAGACTAGGCACACACACCACAGAGAATTACAGAGAGGAACACCAAAGCAAGGGGGGGTCCTGCTATGACAGCAGGCATCTGAGGTCACGGGTACAATCACATGGTCCCAGTAATGTGCGTATGTTGGGTTATAAACATAGATGCTGTCATGTGTGGCAGTACAGAATGAGAGTGGTGGGAACCCGGGTAAAGGGAATGCTCTCTAGAAAGAGTAAGGAGGCACAATGTGGCCCTTCCTTCCTCTCTGAAGACTCCCAGAAACGCTAGCCATCTCTTGGGCCACAAAGCAGATGTGGAACTGAGCTAAGAACAATATGGGTAAGACTCAGTTCTGACCCATGTGAGGACACAAGTAAATGTCCACTGACCCTGTGACTGCCTAGAACTGGGAGACAGTCTGCCTTCCCTGCCAGGATCACCACATGAAAGGAATGAATGATCTCTGGTTTCACACGTACAGCTCCCCATTGTAACCCTGCAGCTGAGAGATCCATGCTTGTGAGTTAACCAGATTCTCTGAGCTTTTGTTTGTTTCTTTCTCTCTAAGACAAGGAGCCTGCTTTTCCCTGAGTGCTCATGGAAATGTGATGTACATGACATAGAGTGTACTCAGCCTACCAGATCTCACTGTCCCAGAACCTGGGTCTGAATACCTGGAGATTCAGCTGAACCAGGTCTGCTTCTCTCTTAGCTAGTGCTGTTTCCAAGATGTTATTGTGCTCTCGCAGGGCTGCATTGGATTGCCCGAGGCCTGTGAGTTTCCCTCTCTCATGTTCCAACTCAAGAGCCAACTTCTTATTTGATTCCTCCAAGCGCTTTATCTTCTTTCTGAAGCCTCTGGACTCTTGAAGCTAAAATATCAAAGTGACCAAAATGACCTGCTGTGCTGCATGGAATTATCACATTCTCAGAAACAGGAAGGTGGTTGCCAGTATACACTGACATCAATGCATGACTAAGGCTGCAGTGGCCATGGTATCTGCTCTATAGGGACCCTTCCCAGGAAGAGGGTCCAGGGACTGCACAGCCAACAGAGCCACTGCACAGATGAGCATGGAATGGGCTGGTCTCAGCAGCACATTTCAAGATAGGACAGACGGCTAAACAAAGCAAGCAGTCTTGGGAGAGATGACTGGCCCCCAGGCACCACTGGTAGCTCAGAGACTGGGAAGAAAGTGAGGGGGCCAAAGGCCTCCATGACTATAACAGCCCTATGCTGGAGTATGTACCACATGAAGATAGAACTGCTTCTTGCTAAGTTCTCTTAAAGGTTCAAGTTGGCTTTCCTGTTTGAAACCAAAGCCTTCTAACTGGGAAGAAGTTTCCAGTATGAATCTCAGTGGCCACTCCAGTGGATATCAATGGCAATCACTGTCACTAACCTCTTTAAAATTGAGATTTTTATTTATTTATTTATTTATTTTTAGGTACTAGAAATCAAACTCAGGACCTTGCACTTGCCAGGTAGGTGCTTATGCCACTAAGCTATATCCCCCGCTGGATATAGAGTGCTGGGGACAGTCTACCTTGCCAATGTGCTCTGTGCCAGGCACAGCTCAGGGTTACCTCGTCCTCCAGCTCTAGCACCTTCTCCCGGGACTCCTCTAGCTCCTGGCTCGTCATGGCAATCACCTCCTGCAGCTCCTTCTCCAGCATCAGCTTGCTATGGCCGACACTCTGCAGCTCCATTTCCAGGGCCCGGATCCTCTCCTACAGCAGATGGGGCAGTGTCTCTGTCACCAACCCAATGACAGGTCTTCATCCCACACCTCCCACAAACCTTCAGGTCTGAAGCTGCCTGGCCATGAGCCGATCATGGTCTCACCCACCTCCTACTGACCACAGCACTTACACACTATCAGATACTAACAAACAGACACAAACAGACACTATCAGATACTAACAAACAGACACAAACAGATACTATCTACACAGACAATGGATCTTCCCATTAAAGAGTAAATGGTGTGGAAAAACAGAAAAAGGTCCAATTCACAGCAGGGGCTCTGTGGTGCATGAGCTGCACTTAGCCATCACGAAAACAACACATAAATGTTCACATATGCGAGCACATGTGCACATACTACACATATGCTTACACATACCAGGCAAACACTTGTTGCCACATGCTGCAGGTCCTGTCCTAAGCACTCTCCTAGTGTCATTTAACTACCTCCTGAGGACAGTTCCAATCCTGACCTGCTCAGATTTCCTGACTGAGGCTCAAAGACATATGTTAACACAACAGACCGAACCTATGACCATCCACAGCTGCAGGTTCTAGAGATTTTATACCCTCTGCCTTATTAGCTGATCCAAAGAATTAAAGAAGAGATATGTATCTTTATGGTATGAGGAATCTAACTCAGGACCTTGTGCTTACCAGACAGGATGAGATATTTTAAAGTAATAAGGAAGATGACCATTGAATAGATGCTCCTTCAAATTTTTTTTGGAGTGCTTAGGGATTGAACCCAGAGCCACGTGCATGGTGGGCAAGTACTCCATCACTGAGCCACATCCTTTACTTTCTTTTATTCTAAGGTGGGGTTTTCCTAAACACCCCAGACTGGCCTCAAAGTTGAGATTCTCCTGCCTCAGCCTCCCAAGTAACTGGGATTACAGGTGTGCCCCCATCATACCCAACACCCTCAATATTTCATAAAGTCACTAGGGGAGGAATATTTACTCATTTAAACAAGAAAGCACCATGTTATGAGATAGTCTCTTCCAACTAATGAACTCTTTAAGGGGACAGGAGACAGGAAAACGTCACATGAGAACTACAATGACGAGCAAGGTGTAGCAACACGTCTATAATCTCAGCACTCAGGAGCTGAGGCAGGAGAATCACCATGAACTAAAGGCCAGCTCTGACTACATATTGAGTTCAAAGCAAGACCTTGTCTCAAATAAACAAAAAACAAACTAATATACAAAAATATTTAAAAAAGCAAGAAAAAGAAAAAGAACTACAATGATGAAGTGAAACCAGTGTAATGCAAACAAATTTACTCAGGAAGAATCTAACTCCTTCTAGTAAAAGTAACAGACAGTGAGATTTAAAGCTGGCAAAGGTGTGGGGACGGTGAGGTTCTGCATGTTAAGACTGCAGGGTTATGCACATGCTACTTCCCGGCAGCAAGGCTGGCACAGAGACACTGGGCCCCTGTAAGCACCAGCTGCCCCTCCATCTCAGGGCAGTACCAGGGCAGTGTTAGGATGAATACCTAACAGATAGAAGCAGAAGAGGCAGCTGTGGTCATACCCCCCAGCCCAGTTCCCTTCTGAGTCTCCTTCACCCCATCAATCCTCTTATGCCTCACTTGGACTCCAACTCTGTCCATCCCCTCCCTTTGCCACTGCACTGGAACCCAAACCTGCCCATTTTGCTGCCCTCTTCTGCTGCCCTTAATGGCCTGCTTCCTGTCCTGCTCTTGCCACCTCTGAGACACTGGCAGAATCAATTCACCTCCTGTCTGCCTCTCTTACCTTACTGTCTTAACCTACTGCTACCTTACCATCCTAACCTACTGCCTGCCAGTGTCTAGGACAGAAGGATGGGAGCAGCTCCCGAGGTGGCTGTCTGTGCTTCATTACTGGCAAGGAAGGCCAAGCCTGAGCTCCTCCCACCAAAAATGCCCCTTTTGTCCCTCCACGGCCTTCTCCTCCTGCCAAGCACTGGCCCAGCCCTTCTGCATTCCACTCTCAATCAGTCTCTCCACTGTCCACAGCCTAAGACCCTGGACTACATGGCCAGGATAGAGTGCAGAGCGGGTCCCACTTGTACCTTGCACACAGAGCAAGGTTTTGCCACACCAAGGAGACTCCTCGGTGAAAACAGGTCCCCTGTGCACACTGCCCAGGGCTAATGAGGCCATGGTACCATGCACAAGTCACTGATGTTACCTATAGTATTTCAAAGAAATGCGACCCACCCTTTTCAGTTCTACCAAAGTTCCCTTTTAGATGGGTTTAGAGAGAGAAAATGTTTATAAAACATGCTTGTCCTACACTCAAGAGTCTCAGCAGCTCTGATGGGGTGAGGCAGTGTTTACCTACATGTAGGACAGGGTCACTGCCACTGCTGGTGGTCTGGGCTCTGAGCTGGATCAGCTCTGTGTCTGCAGTCTCTTTGGCAGTCAGGGCCTCCTGCAAACGGCGGCTGAGGATGCTCACAGCATTCTCATAGGCTTTGTGCTTTGTCTTCATCTCCTTCTGGGCACTGGTCAGATCTGAGCCCAGCTGTTTCATCTTCTGCTTCTGCTCTGTGATGGCCCTGGGACAAAACGAAAGAGACACAGAAGAGGCAGCTAAGCTCCCATACCATCACCCAGCTTCTTGGGCCCAGCACTAAAGGTCAGCAAATGACATCCCATTCACCCTCAAGGGCTCGGCAGAGGTCAGACCCAGGCTTACCCACACTCTGACACTTGCCCCAGCCTGGATTGCCAAGGGGAACATTAGGGCAGGAAGCAGGTGCCTGTCCTGGCCCTTGGAGGGGAAGGGTCACCCATGGCAGGTACCTCCACAAAGCCAGAGAGGAAGCAAGAGCTTCATGAGTTTCAGCCATGCCTGCCAGACCTGCCCTCCTCCTGCAGCATCATGAATGACTTTTTAAATTGCCTTTTTGAGACAGGGTCTTGCTACGTAGTTCAAGCTGGACTTGAGTTCACTTTCTAGCCCAGGATGGTCTTAAACTTGTTGGTGTTTTTTTCTTTTTCCTTTTTTTTTTTTTTTTGGTACTAGGGATTGAACTCAGGATCTTGCACTTACCAGGCAGGCACCTAAGCCACTGAGCTAAATCCCTGGCCCCTGGTCTTGAACTTGTAACGATCTTTCTGCCTCTGCCTCCTGAGTGCTGGGATTACAAGTGTACGCCACCATACTTGGCTTGAAATGACTTCTTGAGGCAGGGTAAGAGCCTGCTCTTACCAAACAGAAGTTTACCCACATTTTTTCTGAAGGTTAGCAAGAAATCCCATGACCAGGTTCACGAGGAAAGTGCCCACTGAAAGAGATTAGCAACACAGGATATGGCATGCAGGTAATAAGCCCCAAAGGCTGTTTGTACACATGTATGTGCCTATAAAGGCTTGTGTTCAGGGCTATGTGAGCACAAAACAGGGTGCAGCATGAATACTATTGTGTTACCCCTGGTGAGGGAGTAGGAGTGGGAAGATGTTGCCACAAGTATGTGGCACGAAAAGTTGAAAAACAAATAGGAAGGGGAGTGTCTGGGCTATGGGTATGGCTCTTGATAGGAAGACATTTAGTAAGTGTAGCCCTGGGGTAGATCCCTAGCACCATCAAAAATAATAAAAAAGGGGAGCTCTTGTTAAAGGATGTATGAGCAAACCAGCTTAGAAACTCCAAGCCAGGAATGGTGTGCATGCCTATAATCACAGCACTTGGGAGATCAAGGCAGGAAGATCACCATGAGTTAGAGGCCAGCCTGGGCTACATAGTGAGTTTAAAGCTAGCCTGAACTATACAGCAAGACCCTATCTAAACAAACAAACAAACGAAAACTCCAGGACTATTTTGCAGAAAAAGCAAGTACTCAATGTTAGTGGAACTTTAAAGTTGGACCTGAATTCCCTCAGTGACCTTTCCAGAGGCTGAGTTAGTTTTGATCACCCACGACCACAGACACACTGTGTGCAGACTCACTTCTTGGCCTCTTGCTGCAGAACTTCTATTTGCTCCTTTAGTGCCTCATTGGACTCTGTAAGAGTGATCATCTGCTCTTTGTCAAACTGCAAAGACTTCAAAGGAAAAAGACACATGAGAAGTGCTAAGTCACTTGCTGCAGATGTCTCCCTTTGATAAAAGTCTGCAGAGTTCCCATCATTGTGTCTAGAGCATGAATGGTGCAGCGGAGCAGGGTGGGTTAGCAGGAAAGTCACCTCCCTTATACACCCACTTAGATTTCCTAGGACCCTCCTGCTCCCCACTGTATACTGCTGAATGATAGACATCCTGTCCCCTTCCTTTACTGGACTTTCTGGTCCTTTCTGTGTTGTAAGTCTCATGGTGACACACATGGGTTATACATATGCTCCACCCTAGATATGAGCCACAGCCACCAACTGCCCCTGCACACAGGAAACTCTGCCCGACACATTTCACACAGACCTGCAGGTGTATCTCCATCTCATCCCTCTCCTTCTGTGCTGACTGGAGGTGTTTCTGGAGCTCGGCCATCTGCTGGTGGGTCAGGGACACTTCCTTCTGCAAACGTGAGTGCTCTACCTCCACAGCCCTCTTCTCCCCCTGCAGCCTGATTAGCTCCTGCCTCAGCTCCTTCATCTCTGAGTCCAGCCGCTTCTTTGTGGTCTTCAGTTCACTGATGAGCTGGTCTTTGGATGTAGCATCCCGCCGATAGGCCTCTACCATCACCTGCACACAACACTCGCTAGAGTTGGCATCCAGTTGGGCCTCACCAGGAGAATGCTGGCTTAAACAACTCATTTACCACTCAGCTAGAGTGTAACTTTTGAGCTAAAGACAATGTATGTCATTCAGTCTAAGACAATACCCACTGAGGCACCCCAATGCTCTGCATCAGCATCCTAATGACCTGGGCCCTGCAGGAGGCCCCTTGTCCACCTGAGGGACCCAGCAGCCCTTCTCTGGTGATTGGCTGCATGGTTCCAACAGGTCTTCCCTTCTGGCCAGTCAGTGACAAACCAAAACATCACTTAAAGCACAGCTTCCTTCTGCAGACCTGAGAAGACCTCAGTGGGCCTTGGTGAGGCACGTGAAACACCTCCTCTGCATACAGAATCTGTGTTTTGTGCCATTTGGGGACATTAATCTGCTGTAATGTTGGATCACAGCAATCACTTTTTCAAACATATTTCACATGGCAGGCAACAACCTGCATAGTGACAACAATGTTCAAGACACATGGCTCTCTGGAGTGACAGCAACAGGGTGTTGTGACAAGCACCACAGTGACAAGTGCCTCAAATGGCCCACATGGTGACATGCTGACCTCACAGACTGTGATAGGAGATACAGAGGACCTGGATTCTTCCCATCTTCCCAACCAATTTCATTCTATCAAACCTAACAGACCACACAGGACCATACCTGACAAGTGTTTCATCTGAGGAAAATCGTGTCCTACCTTCTGCTGAAGGAACTGCTCCTTCACCTTCTGTGTCTGCTTTCTCAGGGAAGCCATCTCCTGCTGCAGGTGCTCCACCTATGGGACAGGTTTGCACACAGGTGGCCTCAGGGGTCCAGGAGGCCAATGGCCCAAGCATTCAGCAGAACACAGCCCCATACTCTACTTCATCACCATGTAATAGCACCAAGATGGTGGGTAGATGTGGAGTGAGTGCTCCAGACCATGTGTCCACAGCCCTCCCTGGAATGGCCAGAGAGGAAACTTCTTCCTTTCCATGGATCATGCATCTGCAGCAGCTTCTCTGGTCTGCTTCTGCAGACCATGTACACCATATACCAGAACAGTAAGGCTAAGCTCCAGGGAACATTGGCATGCAGGGCCTCCAGACCCTGTAGCCTCTCACCTAAAGCCTCACCAAGCTGTACACAGCCATGTAGAGAGGCTTCTGAAGGAGCCAAGTCATACCACAGGAGCCCTCATGACACACAGCAAGGAAGGCACAGGTCCATGTTAAATAACCATCGTACTATGATGTGACAGTCTCCTGAAGTCATTACAGTAAAACCTTGTTCACCATATAGCAGCTGGTCTGGGTCAGTTCACCTGCCTGGGTCATTGTCCTGCAGATGTGGGGTTAGTGTGCCTGAGCAGGTCACTGTCCTAGGGTACAGGTCACTGTGCCCATCTACGGTCACCATCCTAGGAGTGTGAAAGTCACTACTCATCTTGTGAACTGTCCTGGGGATACAGGGGTCAGCATGCCCATCTGGGTCACTGTCCTGGAGGTGAAGGGGCCAGCACATGCATCTGGGTCACTATCCTGGAGGTACAGATCAGTGTGCCCATCTGGCATGGACACATTTGTCTCGGGCAGGAAAAAGCCTCTTTCAGTTTGATTCCTCCTTTAAGAACAGAACATGCTTCACATGAGCCCTTGTGATTAGTTGGGTGCAGTGAGGAATGAACCATCTTCCCCTGCAACATGGAGATGGTTCTAAGGTTCTCTGCCAGGAATCATCCAGGGAGAACCAAAGTACCTGCTGGGAATTGTTGAAGCTGGAAACTGACCACACATGCAAGGCTGGGGGATGTCTGTCCCAAGAACAGAGGGTACCCAGGGCAAGCCATGTGAAGAAGCTTCAACCCAGAAAACACCTTAGCCCAAGACAATTCAAACAGTGGGCTGCTAGGACAACAGGGTGTCATGTGACATTAAGTTGCTAAAATGTACAAATAAATGCCCCAGCAGTGAGGGACGAGTTCCTTTCCTCCCATCAGGAGGGTAAGGGCTCCACCTGACCCCAGCTTTTGTGTCTTTATATTCTCATCCTCCCACCATCCTGCCCCCCCATAACATCTGGAGCTGCGTGAGTTGTATCAGTACCAGTTGTTCTAAACACATCATTTATCCTCTACAAGCATCCTTGTCACATGCTCCTGAGCCTGTACAGTTCCAAAGAAAGGACAGAAGAAATGGACCCAGGCCAAGGAGAGCCTGTGTGAACAGGCAGTCTCAGTGATACTCGAGGACAAGCACAATGCCAGTTGAGAGCTGTGGGGACTTATGCCCAGGCGAGCTAATGGCTGGGGCACAACTCTATTTCCTCATTAGGCTGTCTCTGGCTCTCAGGTCAGGAAGAGCTTTCATAATTGGGAAGATAGTAATATTACCCTGCTACATTCCATCTCTTTAGGAAAAGCATCATAACCCAAGAGCACCTACAAGCAGCTTTGACAGTAACTATGCAGATAAAATCTTGATAACATTAGTACTGTCTAGTGCCAGCTGATGTCCCTTTCCCTTAGCTACAGATCAGTAGAGAATCCTGATGACCCTTCCAAGTGAATACTCCCATGGGAAACAGATCCGAGTCCCTCTTACATTTGACTCTGTGGAGTGAGATGTAAAAACTGAGCCATTCCCTGATGATGATTCTACTTCCTACATGTCCTTTTTCACTGCCTCGATTTTTTAAATACACTTGCCGACACCCAACTGTGTTGCACTGTTAGCCTACCGGCTCCTCCCAGGTATGACCTGCCAGGCTCTGATTTCAGTACTGAGACACAGGGTGGCTGACGGGCCATGGCTGCCCCTTTCTGTACTCTATCTCACATGAGGAAACCAAGTTTCTTATATCTCCTTTCTAGGCTTAGGTCCACATTCTCAGCAGTCAGAAGCTGGTATTTCTTGGCAGATGACTTTTAAAAGCCCTAAACCACACTCAGGTTCCCAGTTCTGATTTCTTCTCATTCATTCAGCAGCCTAGCTGGGACTGGGACAGAGCATGAGCTACTGAGATCCCTGCCCTACAGAATTCTCCCAAGGGTTACCCATGTTCACAAAGGAATGCATCCACAGGAAGATGATCACAACCTGGTGGTGGGTTGGTTACCTGGCTGGACTTAACGGCCAGCTCTTGTCTCAGCTGCTCTAGAAGTCCTGATGTCTCTTCAGTTCCTTCTTCCAAGTGCCTTGCTCCCCTTTCAAGCTCCTCCTTGCCACTCTTAGCTGCCTGCAGAGCCACCTCTAAGACAATCTTCTCATTCTGCAGGAAGCGGACCGTGTCCTCCCTGGTGGCAGCCTCCCCCTGCAGTTCCTCCAGCTGTGCCTGCAGCTCATCATAGCGGATGTGCAGATCGCTGAGGGACTGTTCTCGGGCCTGCAAAGCCTCCTGTGCTGAAGTGAGCTGTTTCACCAGGCCCAGGTGCTCCTGCTGCAGTGCCACGAGCTGCTGGTCTCGCTGCTGCAGAGTCAGTTTCACCTGCAAACAGGAGTAAGCTTATCTTGCTGCCCTTGCCCCTGCGTTGACAATGCATGTATTTTTCCCAGCTTAGAATCTAAGTAACTTTGATGGACTCTTGGAAGGGTCTTTTTAAAGCAAAATTCTGAGTCAGGCATGGTGCTGCATCCCTGTAATCCCAATACTTAGGAGGCTGAGGCAAAAGGACTGCCATGAGTTTGAGGCCAGCCTGGGATCTAAAGTACATTCAAGGTTCAGCCTGGACTGCACTGCTTACATGGCCTGACCGGAAGTTGCTACACAAGCTGGCTTTAGGTAGCCTTAGGTGTGCACACTGGTATGGTCTCATGGCCATAAGGCCTGTGTGCCTAGTTTCAGAGTTGTGTCAGCTACTTGCCTGTTCCAACTGCTGCTCCAGGACCACTGCTGAGTCAGCCACCTTCTGCAGTTGTTCCCGTTCACCCTCAAACTCTTCCAGCCTCCTCTGGAGATCCTTCTCCACCATTGTCTTTGCCTCCCGAATCTGCACAAAGGCTGCTTCCTGATCCAACATGTCAGCCTGGGCCCAGGAAACAGTATTTTTGAAAAATCAGGGAAATGTTCATCAGTAGCAGCCTAGGATTAGGGAAACTTGGTGCACTGCAAGCCCCCTCATTCACATTTCCATCTTGTATACAAATGCTAAGTGAGGAGCACCCCACTTGCCACAGGGTGATTGCTAGCATGAGCCTGACTCAAGGGAGGAACATCCAGTGTTAAGAAGGGAGATCTGCCTGGCACAGTGGTGTGGACCTGCAGACCCAGCAGCTTAGGCAGGAAGATCACTTGAGCCCACAAGATTGAGACCACCCTGGGCAATAGCTAGACCCAGGCTCAGGAAAAAAAGAACTGGGATCAAGGGTTGGATGATTAGCCTCTTAGGTGTTTCTCATGGGAGAATGGAGGCAGCACGTTCCACTTTCTGTAGTACATGAAATTTTCTCTTTGACAAGACTGCTGTTCCATATCACTTAGTAAAACAAGTAACAGACAGGGACCATAGGATGTGGCACTCATTACATTCTGACTGTGAATGAGACCTGGCATATTGGTACATTACTTAGGGAAAAAGACTAGTCAATAACTCAAAATGTTTTTGGTTCTGAATCCTTAGCCATGTGATTCTCACAGAAAAATAGGCAGGTGCAGAGCAGTGAGATGAGAAACAAGACAAGTCTGAAGAAAGCGAGCTTCCTGTGTGACTTTCTATGAGGGGTCAGGAACTAAAGCTGCCCAGCAGCATCTCAGCACAAGGTGAGAGTGTTACATAGTTTTTTCTGTTTTACATTTTCTAACAAGGACATTAAACAGGTTTTACTGTCTGTTTTATAAAAGAGGAAACTAGGCTCAGAATGATTAAGAAATCACCCAGGTTCTCACAGGTACAAAAAAAAGCAACCAAGCTTTGGGTCTGGGCCAAAGCTACTGTATTTCTCATTATGTCAAGATGACCATGCAGACAGTAGCAATAATAAAGACCTCATGTGGTATGGGAAGACTGACCAGCAATGCAAGTGAAGCGCTTGGAATAACCACAAATGCCCACACCATGACAAACCATATCATTCAGCACATAAGATACGAAACACCACCCCCATACTCTGCTTATCCCAGGGCCCAAGGTGCCACCAACATATAAATCTGACTCAGGGTGGGGTCCTTTAAGCCCTAAGCAGCTTTTTAAAGCATACATGTAGAGCTGGGGATTTAGCTCAGTGGCGCAGAGCCTGTCTGACAAGTGTGAGGTCCTGAGTTCGATTCCAAGTACCCCCCCAAACTATATATTTACATATATACATACATATGTAAGACATATTTATGTTTATTTGCATGCTTTATGCTTATGACTAAGTATAGTATGTCTTCTCACACCTGCCAGTCAGACCAAAGCCAAATAGAAACCAGCACCTACCACAGTCACAGTCCTTACCTCGATGCTCTGGAGCTGCACAGCTATGCGCTCCTTCTCCTTGATGGATCTGTGCTGTGTCTCTGTCAGTTGCTGGGACAGGGACACATTCTCGAGCTTCAGGTGCTCCAAAAGACCAGCCTGGGTCATCTGTCCAACCTTCAAAGAAAGACATGAGGGTAGAAAGCTGCTCAACTTTAGGCATCAAGTGCAGAACAGCCTGTCCCAAGTTACCATGGTAAGATTCTCTTCCTACCAATAGTGACCAGCTCCCCCTCCTGATGGCCCCTGAGGCTGGGGCTGCCACCACTCCAGAACTCACTCACAGGCTGCCCAATTTTCAGTCTGGAGCCAGATGGGTCCTGCATGCCTAAGAGGCAAGGCAACCACCCTGCAGTCTGGGCCAGATCCACACATAAGCTCCCATCAACTATGGACTTCTGAGCCCCAGCTGAGGAGCTTCACATAGACAAGTGCAGCCACACCTACACAGGGCCCACAGTCCCGGCCTGTCTCATCCTCATGAAAAGAAGCCTGGAGCCAGGGCCCTAAAGGTGAGGGGCAGTAGGGAGAAGCAAAGGCTGACAAGCCTGTGGTTGGACTGTCCCCACTTTTAACTGTTATCCCAGCAGATGTCTGGACTGACAGCATGTAAGGTGTGATGGGGGTGGTGGAGCTGTGGGCTACAAAAAAGCCACTGGAGCAAGGAAGAGAAGGATTATAGTCTGCTCATGTGTTCCACCCCGTGAACAGCTACTGGGAACCAAGGGATAAGTTCAGGGACAAAGTGGCAAAAAAAATTCTAATTACAAACAGTGAACCCAACTACCAAAAAAAGCAGACAGGTTCTCAAAGTGCCACTTTCTTCAGTTCCTCCTCTACTTCTGCCTCCTAAATTACATTTCTTACTTATTTACACTTATTTTGCTTACTTCTTTAAATAATGCATCCTGATATAAATGCACTGAAGGTTGTGGTACATTAACTTGTATAATGATTGATGTTCAAGTACATGTGAGTATAATTAATACTTCTCTACATGGTCCTTTGGCTTAAAAAGTATATTACAAATTTAAGAAAACTTCTGTTTTGCATGTGGGTAAACTCCATATAAAAAAGAAAAAGGAATAGTTGGTGGAAATGATATTTTATATGCTCTATTTGAAAAATAAAGTTTCAATAAATCTGTAGTATTTTATCTGGGAGGAAAAAAAGTTCACAGTTAAATTTTCCAAAGGTTGACCAAAAGTACTCTTCAGCTTTCACTCTAAGCATTCCAGGCACTGAGTTTTAGAGCAAAGTACATTCCAGCAGGCTCCTGTTCCTCTTATCTCCAAAGCATGCTGCCTGAGACTGCTAGCCTCATGCTGACAGCTGATATGCACGCATACTAGCGTCACTCCACCCAGTGACACACAGAATGACGTATGTTCACATATAAGCAGAATCAAAAGCTGATGTGGCCTGCAATCAGTAATAAAACAAAGAAAATGTCCTGTAGGGAAACTGGAAACAAGAGTTCACGTAAGAATGACTTAGTAACTGTATATTTCTGGGTTCAAGCAGCCACAGCAAGGTGCAGCTCTAGCCAGGAAGGGAGCACCTGCCACAGGGAGAGCTTGATGGAGAATGTCACAGGAGAGGGATGCAGGCCAAAAAGGCCAGGAGGGGGATTCCTGAGATTCAGCAGGCATGGATTTGAGAAGAGTTATCCTTCAGAGAAGGGCTGGAGCTGATAAGCAGAGCCAAAAGCCTGGGGCACCCCAGAGCAAGCATTTCAGAATGAAAGCCTCAGGTGGAAGCCAAGAGGCTGTGTCCAAAGGTTATACAGAGGGAGGACTCTGCACAGGGGTGGTGGGGACCAAACTTGTGGATAGCAAACTTTAATGGAAGCACTCTTTTTGTTTAGATGGGAGCATGGTTACTGAAGGAAGCCATAGGCCATACCTGGATGTGGGCCACCTCACCCTGCAGTCTGACCCGGGCTTCCTGGGCCAGGGCCAGCTGCTGCTGGTACCACTGCCGGGCATGCTGCAGAGAGGCAATCTCAGTCTGTGAAGCCTGTAGCTTACTGGTCAGCGTTGTACGCTCCAGCTGCACTTGCTGGAGCTGGCTCTGCAGGGCCGCCATCTGCTGTCGGAGGTCATGTACTGAAAGGGAGCAAACACAGTCCGCTCAGGCCACCAGCACCCCTAGAGAGTGTGCAGCTCTGTGGGGGCATATGACAAAAAGTTAGCAGGCAGACAGCGGGGACAGTTGATGTGGCTATCTCAATAGTTGTGTTCTACAAGGCCACTATTGCATGTGGATACAGACTACTTCTCCTGGGGAGATACAGAGCTGGATTCTAGAGTCTTCCATCTCATGTTCATCAAGCCACATATAATCTTTATTTACATGACTCTATTTAAAGATATCTTATTTAATGTTTTCTTTCCTCAACATCAAGCTTATGGTCTATAACTCTGAGTCAGCCATAGTGGCTGAGCAAAGTTCCCCTAACCAGTATGTCTCCTCCACAAACAGCTCACAGCCCCCTTATACTGAGCACACCAGTGTTTTGGGCCATTTAAGCAGCAAAAACACACTGAAAAGGAACAAATTCACAAGTATGGCCCTGAAGAGACTATAGAAAGGATCTAGTTTACAGTCTGAGCTGAGGGAAAGACCTAAAGCAAAGAAGACTGGAGGCAAACAAGAGGGCAGGGTCACCTTATGCCCCTATAGCCAGGTACAGGAGGATTGGTAACTCAAATTTTTGTCACTTTGCACATGTCCATGAAAGGCCATGGAGTGCTATGACTACTGGCTTGAATGTTATAGATAAACTTAAGAAAGTAGGCAAATTTAGTTATGGAATCTCAAAAACTGAGAATCAAATGTGTGCCTACAAATTGCCATGGACACCTTGGTGCTGGTCTTTGAACTGCCTGGCCATGTCAGGCATAAACAAACTCAGCAATGGAGTCCTGGGCTGGCCACCCACTAACTCTTGCTGGTCTGCACATATGGTCAACTTTTAATGTTAGCAAGGGCAGGGTAGGAGGAGCATGAGGAGAGAGCCAGAAAGGTACTGACAGCCCAAATCACAAAACAAAGAAAATCAGATATTTTTATACTTGAATTATAACCCAAATTTTAAAATGCATTTATCATTCTGAAGGTATTTTTCAAAACTTTCATTTTATTTTATTGGTTTTTTTTTTAGACAGAATCTTGCTATGTGCCCAGGTCTTGAACTCACGGAGATCCTCTTGTCTCAGTTTTTTTTTTTTTTTTTTTTGGTACTGGGGTTTGAATTCATGACCTTGCACTTGCCAGGCAGGTGTGAATGCCACTGGGCTAAATCCCAGCCCATGTCTCAGCTTCTTGAGTGATGGGATTATAAGTATAGGACCCCATCCCTAGTTCTAAAACTCTCTCTCTCTCTCTCTCTCTCTCTCTCTCTCTCTCTTTTCTGAGACAGGGTCCTGCTATGTAGTTCAAGCTGGACTACTATGTAGTCCAGACTGGCCTCAAACAAATGATTAACCTCTGGCTTAGGCTCCAGAGTACTGGGATTACAAGTTATGTACCACCCTGTCTACCAAAACTTTTAAATAAAAGCTGAATAGGACAGTTTGAAAGGCCTGGGACCCCATATCTGAAGAGATTCAGAGATCAGGGTGGTGAGATCTTAGAATGGCAAGAAAAGTGCTTCTGGCCCAGTCACACATGGTGGAAGGTCAGTGACTTGGCACAGGGCCCCGGCACTGGGCCACAGGTCATGCCTGAGCAGTACACCCCAGCTTGGGTCAGTTCTGCTGACCAAGAAACACTGGTCCAGTGATGTTTTGCAACTCCTAGGTACAAAACCATCTTGGTGTTTGTGAAATTTTCGGATTTTAACTTTCTTATGGGACTAGGTCATAAAATGCTCAAACACTGAAAAATTAACAGCAATTAAAATAGTATCTTGTTGCTCAGTGAACTCTTTCTATTCTCTGCTATTAAAATGTAGCCTCTGAAATAGTAGCTCACCATTCTCCTCTAAGTGACCAACACTGTAGCCCTGCCCACAGCATTGCCCACAGTCCCACACCAGAGTCTCTGCACAGCTCTGGACCCAAATGTCCATTCCCTCAGGCTCTGTTCTCTAGCTTTTCTTCCCTCTTTATTCTCTCTCCCCTCTGCTCAAACGTGCTCTAAGCAAAGACTAGAGTCTTCCTGGTCTCAGGACACATGAGACTGTTGGTAGGGATGAGTGCAAAGGCTCTCAGTACATGACCAGCCAATATGATTCTGTTTTCTCTGGGTTATCAGAAGCCAGCCTTATCAAACCACTGAGCTTAATGTTAGCAGGAGGTCACTAATCAAGAGCCTAGGTGTTTTATTTTGGGGGGTTGCTTTTTTGAGATAGGATCTTGCTATGTAGTTCAGGCCTGCCTTGAACTTACTATGTAGCCCAGGCTGCCCTCCAACTCATGGTGATTCTCCTGCCTCAGCTGCCCAAATGCTGTGGTTATAGGCTTGTGCCAATACAGCAGGCTCTAGGTGTTAGTCTTAAATATTTTAAACAGAATGTGAAATAAGCAAGAATAAGTGTAGAATACGCAGGCAGTTCTACTCCTCCCAAAACACTGGATTTCTGAGGCAAAATGAGTGGAAATGATTACTCCTGATGGTCAAGGGTCCAAAGCCAATTTCTGAGACCTAACTCATTCCCCTGGATGTTCATGCAGAAAAGTACAGAACCCCATGAGTTCAACCAAAGCTGTATTCACTACAGCAAGTGGACAGCTCATGTCAATGATGAATTAATGCCACCTGCAGGTGAGTGTACACTAGTGGGCCAGGTTCCAGGTGCAGCTGCATCAGCAGCTCCAGCCCAGCCTCACCTGTGTTGTCCTTGCTGAGGATGCTTTTCTGCATGTCCTCAACTTTGGCCATCAACCTCTGGTACTGTTCCTCTGCCACCTGCAGGTCATTGTTCGAGGAAGCCAGGCTGGCATTCTTGGCTTCCAGCATGTTCTGCAGGTCTGTCATGGCCCGTTCCAGGTCCCAGCAGGACTGCTTGAGAGTGTCCACCTCAGAGCTGAGGGAGTCCTGTTTCTGCTGGCTACTTTGGCTGCGCTCCATCTGGGCCTGCAGCCTGGTGCGCAGGGCAGCCAGCTGGGCCTGCAATTCTGCCTTTTCCTGAAGTGCCTGGAAATACCAAGCCATCATACACTTTCAGAAAAACGAAGTCACTTCCAACCAGTGTGTTAACAAGATTGCCAATACAAGGAGACAAATGTGAATCACAGAAGTGTGGCCAGAGGCAGCTCAGACACTTGCAAAACTATCTCCAATGAAGAACCACACGTTCTTTTCAAAGACTGGACATATCAAAAACTCCAACATCACTTACCTGACTGGCCTCTAGTGATAAAGCCTCCAGCTGTCCTTCAAGTCTCATCTTTTCTTTAAGAACCTGCAACATTTCATCCTGTGCTTCAGTAAGGGAGCTCTCCATGGACACACTAAGGACAAAGGCACAAGGTCAGGAGATGGGATCATGCAAAGCATCCTTTTTCTTACACTTACCTCTGTATCCCAAATCCCACAAGCCCTGCTGCTCTCCCTCATATTTTAAAAAATAAGTAGACTTTGGGAATGAGCTGAGATCAGACAGGGTTGCCTCCCATAGCAGGCCCTTCCAGCAGTTGCTACCAGAGCAGGCTCCAGAAGCACGAGCCCCATGAACATCAGTGCAGATGCAGAGACAAGGTATAAACACTGGAAGACAGGATGTGCAACATCCCAAGCAGTTGCTTGGGTGAATCTACTTTTGAAGCACAGAGCTGCAAGTGAAATGCTTGTGTGAACACTATAGATGGTGTTAAAAAAGAAACGCTGTGGCTAGCAATAGTCTGAGTGCAGAGCAGGAGGCTGAGCCACTGCCCACCTGCTGCAGATACTGTCTCTGCGGCTCCGCACTTCACCGTTGACCTCCTGTCCCTGGTCTTGGTGCTCAGCTGCCGCAGCCTGGAGAACATCTTTAATAGAAGGGAACTGGCCCAGAGCCTCTGTGGCAATGTCCTGGCCATTGACCAAGTAGGCAGCTCCCTGTGTGACCATGTTTCCCAGGACACAGTAGGTCCCACGGGTGGAGAGGCTGCTATGTGAGGAGCTGTCACTCTCGTTTCCATCAGCCTCTGACACCCTGTCCCCAGTCAGCGAGGCGTTCTCAAGACGGCCATCAGTCTCGGGAGATGGGCTGACTTCAGACACTACTGAGGTGCTGCCCCTGCTCTGCTTCAGGGAGCTCACAACAGAGTTGACAGCAGGAGCAAGGCCACTGGAAACGTTTCCATCTTCAGTTCTATAATCAGCCAGAGACCGGATTTTGCTTGATTTGGAATTCTTTTTATCCTTGGTATGTGTCAGCAGCCCTAAGCTGCCCACCTTGGGCCCCCGAGGGACACTGGTGCGCAGGAAGGAGTACTCTTTTGTCATAGCTACGGTACTGGCCCTTGGCAAGTTTTCTGGGTGCAGCATGAGCTCAGGATCAAGAGTGCTAGAGAGTCTCATTTTTGTCGAAGGTTGGCTGGACTGAGAAGGAAACAAAAATATGTTAAAATTTGTAAGCAGCATTCTAAAATTGTCACCCAGAGAACCTGCACTAACTAACATCCCTTGGCATAATGAACAGCCTTCCAGGAGCTCAGTAAGCACCCAGGCCCAATAACCTCAGGCTCCTGAGCTTCAGCAGGACCTTGTGGCCACTCTGACTGAAGCACATCTCTAAGAAGTGGCTTTAATGCACTGTAACACAAGTCTCAGAGCAAGTCCTTCCCACCACACTTCCTCCACAGAACTTCCCTGACTCTTCCCCTATGTTTCACCTTTCAGGTACATTTTTTCAATAAAAAAAAATTACCTATACCTACTTTAAACCTCTAGTCACTTAGCTATTAAGGACTGTTTACTTACCTAGAGTTTAAACTTTTTAAAACACCATTTTTTCCAGATATACTATCACTTTTGTTGTTACTATAAATGTTATCTTTTCCCACTTATTTTATGATGATGGTAGGGTAACTACTTTTTTTCATATTTGAGGTAATAAACTGACAATTTCCTAAACTCAAATTAGATCTAATAATTGTTTTGGTTTTATTTTAAAACAAAAAAATAAAAATGATAATATAAAATTTCAAAACAAAATAGGAAATTAACAATGGTTAATACATTGCATATTATCTTCAAAGCAACTTCAAAGCAGTTGCTCAGATTACAAGATATAGGCATGAAAAAAATGCTCAATGAGAACACAAACTGTTTTTTGTTTTTTTTTTTTCATACCAGGGATCAGATTCACAACCTCGTGTTTGCTAGGCAAGGGTTTCAGCTGCTGAGCTAAATCCCTGGTCTACAAACCATTCTTTTTTATTCTTCAAATATAGTCAATTTATATTAGAATATTTTGTTTGTGTTTTTTTTTTTTTTTGTACCAGGGATTGAACTCATGATCTCACACTTGCCAGGCAGGTGCTTATGCTGCTGAGCTAAATCCCCAGCACAAACCATTCTTTTTGATGAGCTAACAGAGATTAGTAATATAATTATGTATTATATATGTATATAATCTTTTTCCTTCTTTCTTTTCTCCTTTCCCCAGTTCTAATGATTGTTTTCAGTTGATTTTTCTGGGATTTTTCATGACATTATCAGCACCTAGAAATAACTGTAACAACTCTCCTGTTTCTCAATATTTCTGTATCTTGGGTCAGGGATTTAGCTCAGTGGCGTAAGTGCCTGCCTGCCAAGCACGAGGTCATGGGTTCAATCCTTGGTACAAAAAAAAAAAAAATTTCTATTATCTTACCTCTTGTGTCAGCTACAATTTGTAAAATGGCCTCGCTTGAGATCAGGAGTATAGGAGGAACTCCTTTCCTTTTGTTAAGCCAGCATTAACTTTTGTTTGTGAAGAAAAAATCTTTTACTCTACAAAATCAATGTAATTCCTGGGCTGAGGCACACAGGGGAGGTTAAGAAACTTCACAAATGGCATGGGACACAGCTGGATGTGGAACTGAGCAAGAACAGCTAGAAAACAACAGGAAGGGTGGGAACAGGTGAAGGAGAAACTGAACCATCCACACATGGACAAAGACTACTGGGCCAGGGAAAAACATCTTCAATATACACCAAGAAGGGATCGTTTCCTGGGATATATGTACCTACACAGCCAAGAAAAAGACTGCATCCCACACATGGGCCACAGGGCTGTTGATTGAGGCCACTTCATCCTGAGCTTCAGTGTGGTGGGGACAAAGAGGATGGAAGACAATCTGAGAGAGTGACCTCTGAGACAGAGGACATCTCCTGGGATGCTCAATGCTGCCTTTGGCCTTCCCAGAGGGCCTCTAGGACAGGAACAGCTGGTGGTAGAAGTATCCAGCCTCTTTCAACCTTTCTGCCCCAGCCTTTGGGTGTGGGTGGCTGAGAAACATGTAATGAGCTAGTCACACAGAAATACCCTCTTATTTAAAACCATCAGACATCATTTTTAGCTTTTACTATTAGATATATCACTTTTCAAGATTTGGGATTTTACGTGGAACTACTGACACATTCGTCAACAAATGTAGGTGTATCCAGATAGATGCATGAACTGCTATCCAGTTGAATCCTCATTACTGCCAAGTAAAAACTCCTGAGTTTCAGTTTTCTCTTCTCAAATGTCATCTCTTTCACCTGATGACTATAATATCTGTATTGCATAAAGTCTGCAGGAAATTTAACACAATGCCTATTGTTTAGTACTCACTGGTTCTTTGCCCTCACTGTCTGTGACTATTGCTGGCAGGCCACCTAGAGAGGTCCTCAAGCTTACTCCTGGCCAGGCATGAGGCCCAATCCACTCAACCTGGGACCTGCTCCTCCCTAGAGCAGCGATGCTCTCCAGCAGCACTTCCTCCTGACTCAGGAGCCAGACTTACTCGCTCCTGCTGGCGCTTCACACGGTACTGCCGAAGCTGCTCTTCCAGACGCTTCCGGGCCTGGAGTCGGACCTGCTCCTCCTTCTCCAGGGGCAATGAAGATGCTGTGGAGCCTGCAAAGGGAAATAGCATCAAGAGGCTCATAAAGGAGCAGGGTGCCGAGAACAAACTAGTACTGTACCTTCTGCTTGGTCCTCTTCATTTAATTACCAGTACACACTTACCCCTAAACCATGCACATTCATCTAGTCCCTGGGTGATTTCCAGATAGGGAGAAAAGTGTGAGCCTGGGTCACAAACCAGAAAGGATATACCTTGAAGGAGATACAACGTTAAATGCTGGGTCTCTGTTCATTCAGCAAATACATTGAATGTGACAGGATTTTAGCTGGTAAAATGGGAGGCAGGTAACAAGTACCTCTCAGCGACAAAAAGAACTGAATTTAAAGTTGAAATTGGGGCCGTTTGCTTAGTGATCACAGGCATTGCAGCACAAATGCAGAAGGCCAGGTCCCTCCCACTCTCAGGGACCTGACTCTGCTCTGCCACAGAGGCCACACTCCTTGAGTGGAGCCCAGGACAAACGTGGTCAGGCTGCTTGTGCTCAGTGACACACACGGAAAAAGTCACCTCGGGATCAACAGTGACAACACAGATATTTTATGCAGGTACATGTGAACATACAATTTGATCCAGAGCTTATCTTTCACTTCCTGTAGTGATGAGCCATGTTATAAGGTTTTATAAAATTGAGTTCTCAAACAAATGGCAGTATTCAGACTTTTTTTTGGTACCAGGGATTGAACTCACGACCTCGCACTTGCTGGGCAGGTGCTTATGCCACTGAGCTAAATCCCCAGCCCTAGATGTTATTTAGGTAAGGAATGAAACCACTGTCCAGTCTATGTTCAGAGCAGAGACACAGCAGGAATCTGCCTGTGAGGGATGGGGTTGGGGGCATTATCTTCCTCACAGGCAAGACTGCAACCCAGATGTCCTGCTCAAGATAGGACAAAGGAACGACAACATTTTAGCTAAAAACAGCATTTAAATATTTAAAACCAATGAGCTGGGGGTATAGCACAATGGCAGAATACTTGCCTACCCATGTGTGATGCCCTGGGTTTGACCCCCCGCACCACAAAAAGAAGAAAGAACAAAAAAGAAAGAAAAAAAAAAGAGGAGGAGGAAGAAGGAGGAGGGAAGAAGGAAGAAGGCACTTGTGAGCAAACACTTCAAACCAGACCTATCTTAATTATGGAAAGGGTTGAACAGTGATCACCATAGAACTGCAGCTGCAGAATCAGGAGGCTAGACTTTTCCAGGGCTGGATTTCTGAGCTTATTCCTTGTGACCAACACAGAACCTAGATGCTACCAAAGTACATAAATACAGTAACTTTGTATACATGGCACCTTCCTGGACCTGAGTTCTAAGGAAATAAGTGGTACTGCTTTAAATATTCACTAAAACCTGGGAAATTACCAAGTTCACTAGGAATCTGTCACTGTTGTTACCAATCTGTGCACTTTATCTCTGGAGAGATCTCAGTACCTTTCACATGGCTGTGTGCAAATGGCTAGGCCATCACCATCAAAGTGGCAAATTTAGGGACCACAACCATCAAGCAGGTACCACAAATCAGCAAAGTGGGCTGGGCTTAAAATGACACACTGAAGCTTAATGACCAGCTAGCTGCCTGGACAGAGCTCAGGGACAGGTGGTAATAGGAGTCAAATGTGTGGTGTCCTCATTCCTTGGAAGGTACAGTCTCCAGAATGAGGTGTATGTTCCTAGAGAAGCTGCTATGTGGCCCCCTGCAGGCAGATCTTATGACCTTACAGATCTTATGAGCTGGAGTTCAGACTTTCATGACATCTCTTGACCTATTGCTGGCAACTCATTTTCAAAAATGTTTAAAAGGCACTGGGAGTTTAGCTCAGCATCACAAGTGCCTGCCTGGCAAGTGCAAGGTCATGAGTTCAATCCCCGGCACCATAAAACAACAACAAAAGTTTAAAAACACAAGGTAGCACTGACAAAACAATGCCTGTGAAGAAAAAGACAATCCACAAAGGAAAATGGGCAAAACAGGGAGACAATTCACAGAAAAAAAATTTACAAGTGGCCAACAAATAAAAATATGCTCAGATCCCCTATTTAACTAAAGTAAAAATGAAGCACCATAGCACAATCACCAACAGATTTGGTGGTGCACACCTACAGTCCCAATTACTTGGGAGGCTGAAGCAGAAGGGTGGCTTGAACTCACAAGTTTGAGGCCAGCCTGGGTAACACAGTAATATTTTGTCTCAAAAGCAGGCAAAAACCAAAGAACCAGTGTCTCCATCCTTGAAGAATATAGACAAAGTGTTCTCAAAGGTCCTCACTAGTGGCACAGCAATACGATCATACGGACTACACAAAACACACTGAAGGCCCATAGAGAAGGAAGCCCAAGGGCTGAAGAATCCACACACCCAGATTCTAGATATGGATCAAAAACCCGGCAGGCAGCAGCTGCTGCCTTGGGTTAGCACTACTGGCCCACAGAAACTAAACTATACCAGGCAACAGGAAGCTACCTCCGTGCAGTTCAGTCAAGTGGGAAACACGCAATCACAGGAACAACACACTTCCATGTATCAAAACGATGACCAAAACCCTATATATGTTTATAGAAATCTGCAAAGATCTTATGCTAACATGGCTGACAGAAGCACAGGATTGAGGTTACAAAGGTAGACAAGGGAGTATAACTGCAGCAGGTAAAACCATACTATTAAAAACAAGGTTCAAAGGGGCCAGGGATATAGCTCAGCAGTGCAGCACCTGCCTAGCAAGCGTGAGGTCCTGAGTTCAATTCTCATAATCAAAACAAAACAAAACCCAAAAAACAAGGCTCAGGGCTACACATGGTAGCACACACCTATAATTTCAGCAGTCTGGGAGGCTGAGCCCAGAAGGACGTCAGTTTGAGATGAGCCTGGGGAACTAAGCAACTTAGCAAGACTCTCTCTCAAAAAATATAAAAAAGGCCAGGGATATCGCTCAGTGTGAGGACTCTGGGTTCAAACCTCAGTACTGATCGGTCTACCTCCTACACAAAGGTATGGGCAGATAGCTCAGTGATCTCTGGGTTTAATACCCAGGAGGAAACAAACATACTAAATCAATCCACAACCCACGGCTCAGAAAAATGTCTGGAGGTTTCCAGAACTCACAGGCTATAACTGTGGGGCTTGTTCATCTCTACAACAGCACAAAAATAATGACCTAAAGTAAGTATAAGAGAATATCTTTAACTGCAAGCAGACACATCTCAATAGCGACCCTGTGTGTTTGTTGACCTCTTAATCAGGGACTGTGGCACAATGCCAGTAACAGACCACAGCAGAGGCCCAACTCCCACATGCACCTTCAGTCTTCAAACAAAGCTGCTTGTTCAAATGTAACTGCCCCCCTCAGTGATAAGATGGCATAAGGGAAGGCCCTGAGGGCCACTCTTGGGGGTAGGCGGTGGACAGAGACAGGAGGGTTGGGAAGAGTTGGTGGGAAGGATGCTTACACAGTTGCGTTTCTTGCATGGGAAGACTGAGTCTGAGAGACTGCAAAGCTTCTTTTCTAACACTGCCCTCTGCACTAGTTCCCTGGGACTTCCTTAGGTTGTCATGGAAACCAGCCACACCTGGAGAGGCATCAGCACCCACTGGGCTTGTAGTGGGATCGAGAAATAATGGCGAGTCTGGGAACTGCGGTGTGGACTCATTCCGGCAGAGTTGCCCCTGCCCAGGTGTGTCCAGGCGTTCTACTTCCTCAGGAGCTCTGTTTACCTCAACACTGGCACCTGCAGAGAGAAAGTCTATTGGATCATCAATGTTTCAACATAAGTCGTTTTCAGACACGTAGGCCAGAGAGAATCCAGACCCATGTATGGGAGCATGTCCCCACCTTACAAGTATGTTCTGATAGCAGGGAGACTTGAGCAAGTCCCTCCCTCACTGGGCTCCCACATACTCACCTGTAAAGTGGCCTCATCCTCCAGAGGATGGCTGGAGAATGAATCCTGTTTCCCTTCAGTTTAAATGAGAATATGAGGGTCTGATCCTTTTCACCAGCATCTTCCTCCTACAGCTACTCAAGCTGGAGTCTTTCCTATCTTGTTCCCAATTAAAGCCTTTTCTTTTTTTGCTTTTTTGAGACAGGGTCTCACTTTGCAGTATAAAACTCACTATATAGTTTTGAACTGATTGTGTAGCCCAAGCTGGTTTGTGATCTTCCTACATCAGCCTCCCAAGTGCTGGGATTATAGGCAAGTACCACCACACCCAACTAATTAAATTTTTTTCTATAAATTCATACTTTAGTTTTAACTCCATTATAATTAAAGCAAGGAGCCATATTAGCCAGCAGTTTTTGGCACCCAACACGGGGTTGCTCTGGCCTACAAAAGGATTTTCTAGATTCTGAAATTGATGGAGTGCTCACAATATTGGGCATTAGACAGACAGGACACTAAAATAAAGGATTCACAGTAACTTTCAACTGTGTCCAGGGTCTCAGCCTTTACTCTCACCCTGTGGACACCTGTACTCCCATACAGCTGAAACCACCACAGACATACCCCTTTCATGGGGACAAAACCGGCTTGCAGCCAGGAGGATCCCTCCCACTGGAGCCAAACTGTCCCTCAAGTCACAAAGATTCAACCTGAAACTAGGACTAAGATACTAACTGACTGGACCCTGACCCATCTCAGCTAACCCTATAAGCCAATTCCCTGCCTATGCAGGTGAGCCAGGTTGGTCCCCTGCATTGAATGTGACCCCTCCAACTGCTCAAATTTGAGTCTTCTCTCTTACTTTCCAATTAAAGCTTACTCTGGAAGAAAAACAAAGAAAGAAAGAAACAAAAGTAAGAAAAGAAAAGGAAAACAGAAAGATAGATAGATAGATGGTAAGAAATCTTGGTTGTTGGTTTTTTTTTGTCTTTTTGAGACAGGGTCTCACTATACAGTTCAGGCTGTCTTGAACTCACTTTGTAGCCCAGGCTGGTATTGAATTTGCAACTATCCTCCTGCCTCAGACTCCCAAGTGCTAGGATTACAGGCATGTGCCACACACCCAGTGATGGTAAGAAACCTTTTAAAAATCTCTTTAAAAAATATGAAAACAGCCGGGTATGATGGTTCACACCTGTAATCACAGTACTTGGGAGGCTGAGGCAGGAGAATCACTGTGAGTTCAAGGCCAACCTGAGCTACAAAGTGAATTCATGGCCAGCCTGAACTGCATAGTGAAACCCTGTCTCAAAAAACAAAAGCAAACAAACAAACAAAAAACATAGGAAAAGAAGCTGGGTATGATGAAATATGTTATAATCCCAGCACTCAGGAGGCTGAAGTAGGAGGATCTTGATGACTACACAGAAAGATCCTGTCGAGAGAGAGAGAGAGAGAGAGAGAGAGAGAGAGAGAAAGAGAAAAGGAAAAGACTAAAAAGTGAGGGGTGGTGGTGCATGCCTTAATCCCAGCATTCAGGTGGGTGAGGCAGAAGGATGAAACTTTCTAGTCACTTTGGGTTATACAGTGAGACCCTATCTTAAACAAAACAAAACAAAAAACAAGGCAAAAAATAAAAAAGCTAAAAAACAAAGCTGATAATCTTTCTAATAGGCAATGGTAAAAGCAGGGCTTATCAGAGCCTCAGCTTCCATCTTTACAGAATGGTACCAAAGTCAATTTGAAGCATAAGCCTATTCCCCAAAGCAAGCCTCCTAAGTGAAGAGATGGACAATTGGATCAGTGTGACTGCAAAGCTGAATACAGAGCCCAGAATCCGCACACACTCTGAATGAACAGAAAGCTTACTTCCTCTCCAAAGCACCTACCCATCACATCTTTGTGCTCAGAGGCAAACGCAAGCAGTACAGAATAAACTGGCAACTTACACTGGACTTCATCCGGCTGGTCAGACAGTGCCAGTGGGCCCTGGGGAGTCAGGAGTGCCTCAGGGCAAGCTGAGGTATCGATGCTGGGTCTGTCCTCCAAGAAGCCATCATGCTTGGCTGATACACCATCCATGGTCAGGATGGCCCAAGCTGAGCAGACAATGAAGGACTACAAGTGACCCCAGGATGAGTGCAGTTTCTGCCATCAGCAACAGCCCAGAGCTCCCAGAAAGGTCTTTACTCTGTGTTCCATCTTCAGGGCAAAATGTAAAGTCTCATACATGGCTTGCAGTCAAACCAACCAGTATCATGATATCTGATAGGAAGCAAAGAGAAAAACTACTATAAAACTTCATTTGTTAAATTTCAAGTAACAATCACAAAATTAACATTTACTTCTCAGTTTTCATTTAGAAACTAACACAGGTTTCTTCATTCAACAAACAATCCCCGAATACTTTCAGTGTTTATGTTCTGAAGATAAAATGCTGAACTAGTCACACCTGGGCCTTTCATGAAGCTACTCAACATCTGTACTGGTGTTAAGCTAAAGAAAGTTCTGCCAAGTCAGCTATGGTGGCATCCCTGCATTCTGGAAGACTGAAGCAGGAAGATTCTAAATTTGAGCCCACCCTGAGAACATTATTTATTTATTATCGGTACCAGGGATCAAACTCATGACCACATGCTTGCAAGGCAGGTGCTTATGCCGCTGAGCTAAATCCCCAACCTGAACATTAATGATTTAACAAGATCCTGTGTCAAAATAAAAATGACCTGGGCATGGTGGTGCACACCTGAAATCCCAGTGCCAGGGAGGCTGAGGCAAGAGGATCCTCATGAGTTCAAAACCAGCATAGGTTACATGTAATTCTAAGGCCAGCCTGAACTAATAGCAAGACCCTGTCTCAATAAACAAACACCCTTTCGACTCATCCTACTGAGCTAGATTTAAGGAAATAAAATTTCACTCTAAATTTGGCAACTGGTTGAACTCCCAGGTATATAGATGACATCAATTCACTTTCTTATCAACAGAAAAGATTTCTGTGAACTTCTAGTATTCTGCAGAAATGTTGGCATTAATGGATTTATAAAAGTTCATACTACCCTATGTTCTGGTGTCTGGCATGTTTCATGACAAGTTATATAACCTACATTCCTAGTTTATGGATCCCATACAGAAATTACAGACAAGCTCAAGTGGGTGGTCCTCTCCAGTGGCTGTGACGCTGACTCAGTAGCATGGCTGACAAACAGCATGCTCCTGTGGCCAGCTCACACACTCTAACTCCATCTGTCCTCTAACACTGGTCACCCGAGAAAGAGGGCAACCACTATTGATGTGTACAGGCCAGCCTGGACACAGTCCATATTTGCTACAGAAATGTACTTCTGTACAGACCTATATTTGTTCATAAATTGTAATAATGCAGGTATTCTTTTCTGCTGCTCTGTACCCTACAGACCACAGACACTGTGAGTTAATAACAGTACTACTAAGAACATAAAAAAGCTTATGTATCAGTGATGGCAGACCTGTCTGAGCTTTCAGTGATAATAAGCAGCCCACTATGGCATGTGTGCCATAGGTTTGACACCACTGTTATATAGTGCTATAGTGTAAAACTAGCAAAAGGGCTTGAAACTAGAAAGTATTGGTGATAAGAATGTATGAAAACATTAGAAAATGAAAACATAGTGTGGCAAATAAAACAAAATACCACAAACAACAGGATCTAGAAGTGAGTCTAAAGGTGCCTAGCACATGTACATATTTGAAGACTACAACAATGCCTGAGTCACAGAAATGAAGGAAGTTACTGAGGCTGAACAAAAAATAATGCCTGTGTGCAGTGAGTTTTCAATCTCACCTTGTCTCTATAATCATTTTTCATCCCTGGGGAGATTTTTTTCATTTGTGCAGACAGATGGACAGGCCTCTGGAGCCTGATATCTGAGCTACACATTTGTCCTTACACATCTCACAGACCCCTCTGAAAAGCACCATTTCACAGGATCCCACCTCTGGAAGGCCACTGTCACAATCACCAAGCCTGTCCTCAGTACCAGTTCTAGACACTTTCAAGGAACAGCTGGTGGTGAGGTAGCCATGCTAGGATGTGGGGCTGTGAAGACAGCCACAAAGCAAAGTGAGGCACATTAGCAAAATGAGGCCAAAGGTGCTCCCTTCACCACAGGCTCACCACTCCAAGGACAGCTGAATTAGAAACAGATGTGCAGGAATAAATCTGGAGGACCACAGAATCCACTCGGTCACTAAATACTGGTACACCACATTATGGTCATCCTGCAAAATTCCTTAGCCAGAGAAAACATTTACAATTTGCTTTGAAATGTCTTTGCTTCTGCCTGGTGCAGACAATGATGTCTAAATCACCACATGTTCTCACAATGACCACATCCCCACTATTTGTCAGATAAAAGCTATGGTGACAGAAAGCCAGCCCTGTGGCTGACAAAGTCCCAACCATCTTTCTATATCCACTGCCTCTGAAATTTCTCTTGGCCCTGACGGTAAAACCCAAGGTCTACTCTTTGCTGTCACTATACTGATATCACAGCACACCAATGCAATGTTGTCCATCTACTCCATGATACTGTACAGGACTTGAAACCTGAAACCATCATTTCAAGTCTCCCTCCCAATCACTTCAAAACTCTTCCCACTCACAGCGGCACTCAACATAGATTAATATATTAATTAGTCTTGGTCTCTGCCAAGTTCTATGTCTTCACAACTAAGCTAATAGTGTAGTTCCAAAGCAAAATGATGAAGCACTAGAATCCTTGAACATCAATACTGCCTTTTCAGGTACATAAAAATTCTTACTTATTCCTACTAAATTATCTGGGGCCTAGACATGATGGCACACACCTGTGATTCCCCAGCACTCTGAGAGGCTGAGGCATGAAAATTACAAATCTAATCCCAAGTTGGGCAATTTATAACGACCCTGTCTCAAAAAAAAAAAAAAAAAAAAAGGAGGGCTGGAGGTATAGCTCAGTGAGAAGGTCGTGGGTTCAATTCCCAGTAGGGTGGTGGTAGTGGGGAAAGTTCAGGGCTACAGTTCAAATGAAGGACAAAGAATACCTTGGATTTATAAACTGGAAGTGTAAAGCATAAGAGCCATGGCCTAGAAAAGCAATGTCATCTAGTGAAGAGGAGCAGACACTAAAGCACAACACAAAAAAACAAACAGAAGAGAGAAGCCAGGAATCCCAGAGAGAATGTGCCTCACAGGCAAAGTGACAATGCCCACTCTTAAAGCTGCACAGGAAAGAGGAGCACTAGTCATGAATATTCAAGTTCCATTGATGATAAATATGGCAGCAAGTGGATCGGGCTGTGGGAGCCTGAGGCCATCATTTACTCCACTCTCAATTTCCCTTTTTCTGATTTCTTCACTAACAAGACACCTTCTGATTCCTAAACAATCCTATCTCCTTCCAGAGATGGGGTGATGCAGCCCTCCAGAATGCAGAACCCTGAGACTGTGATTTAATCTAGTAATTCATGAAGACAGCTCCTGGTCACATGCAGGTCCTCTGGAAGCTGACTAGACAACTTGCTGACTGTGGCAATGGTCCTCCTCCCTAAAGGGCAATAAACTTGCATTCTATGTCTATCTCCAGAATCCCCTGAATTTTAGTTAGCATGACTCAGTCATTCAGGATCTCATTACCTCAGACTGCTGACAAAGGCAAATCTTTGGGTAACAAGGAGGAAGATCAGACAGTTAGGGGTGTGTAGGAAGGAAGCAGTTATTAGTAACATGCTCTTTTCATTTTATGATTATATTTTTTAAAAGTTTTCATTATATGGTCATTTTCGACCACTTGCATTCCTATGTCCCTTAAACAGCAGACACATGGCAAAGCTATTACTAAGCACTTAGCAAGGTGCCCAACTCTAGGTTCACTCCTGTCTGCTGTCATGGGACTTTGTATTGAGAAACCATAGTCTCAGGCACCTAAAGGGCTTCAAGCTTGCACCAGAGCAGAGCCCTTGCATGAGATGTACATATTCACAGCTGCTTCTTGAGATTGTTCCTATTGGTAGTTAGAAACAAAGCATAGTCAAAGAATAAACATGATTTCCCAAAAATAATTATGTGTGAGGCTATACTAGTAACCTATAGTAAACAGGACCATATACATGTGAAAACCAAAGGCCAACTTCAGATCACTGAGATATAAAGGACAGGTTCAGAAGATGTGAACAAGTCTGCTTCAAATCCTCCTTTATCACCAGTCTGTGAGATCTTGGGCAAATTTCTGATCCACTATTAGTCTATTTCTTCATCAATAAAACAATGAAAAAGCAAATATAAATTATTGCCAATATTGAATGTAATAAAGTATGGGGCCTAGCTGGGCATGGTGGCACTCTGGAGGGATGAGGCTGAAGCAGGCAAGTTTGAGCCTAGTCTGGGCAACTCAGTAATTTAGCAAGCCTTTGTCTTAAAAAATAAAAAAGGGGATGTAGCTTGGGGCAAAAGCCCTGTGTTCAATCTTCAGTGCAGAAAGGAGGGGGGGGGAGGTATAGTGTCTGTCCTATGCCTTCAATAGATAGATTCAATTATTAGTACTATTATTTTCCTTTCAATTGCTGCTTATCAAAATTGATAATTGATTATAGTCTCACTTAAGTATATTACTTTTTTTTAAAGTACTGGGACTAGACCTAGAGATTTGTGTTTTATGCAACCACTCATCACTTGGCTACAACTAGTCTTTAAAACTGAAGAATCTCTTTAGACAGGATGCTGTATAGGCTAATCCACCTGACTCAACCTACTGAGTAGCCAGGATTGTGGGCATGAACCACCACACCTAGTGAGAGAGTACATTATTTCTTTTTGTTGTTGTTTTTTATGTGAGACTGGGTCTCACTACGTAGCTCAGGCTAGTCTCAGTCTCATGTTGATTCTCCAGCCTCAGCCTCCGCCTCGGCCTCCGCCTCCGCCTCCTGAGTGCTGGGATTGCAGGTGTGCGCAACCACGCCTCACTCAGTACACAACTTCTTAAAGCAAAGGCAAAAAAATCCAGGTACTTTTGAATGAGTAATGTCAGATGGTTTTCATTTCCTTTTGTCATTCATACTATACCATAACTGAAAGCTATTAAAGGACTATAAAGTCAAAAGCCTTGAGGAACCCATAAATAAACAGCTATGTCCCACTGACAATAAAATACAAACTTCTCATTATAAACTGTGTAGCCACATCCCATCTGCACTCTCACCCCAACTGCTTTACTCCTTTTTCGTTACATGTTGGCTAAACTTTGTGCCCCAAAACCCTGAACTTGCTCTCCACAGGGTCTGAAACACAGGCAAGTTCCCACAGCAGCTTCTTGCCAAGACCCTGGTTCAAACGTCAACTTTCCGACAGGACTTTCCCATCACTTTCCCAACAGAATCACCTCAGTAATGGCCTTATTAGCTGTCTGCGTCCCTCCACTATAAGATGCACTGGGTGAGGGCGGGGACGACACCTCGCCTCTGTACTGCTGGACCTCCAGTGGATACAGTTGTCATTCCACGGAGACTCAGTAGGCACCTGTGTAACGAAGGTTAGCCGTTCACCTGGCCCACGCCGCAACAGTGTCAGGCCCCACTCCCTCTACAGCACTGAACTCCCAGTAAAGCTCCACTGGGCACCTCAGTCGAGATGCTAAATCCGCCACGGACTAAGCAAACAAGGAAGCGCCGGCTACCTGCAGAAGGACCAGACCTCAAACTCACTGGCCCAGCGGCCGCAGTGGCCGCCCATGGGGCAGACTGCACCTCACGGGCGCAGAATCTCCGCCTTTATAAAGCTGGTTCTGAGAATGGCCGAGAGGCAGGCTGAGGCCTGAAGCTAGAGAAGACCGGGTGAGCGGCCGGCGCCGATCTCACCCCGACCCAGCCTCCATGGCATTCCAGGTCCCCGGCCCCCAGCGCGGGCCCCTGTCCTGCGCCCACGACCCTCCCCGGATCCTCATCGGGCACGGTCCCTCAGCCCTCGCTCTGCGAACCTCCCCTGGCAAGGTCCCCTGCCCAGCCCTCGCTCCACCATCCTCACCCGGCGAGTGCCCCTGTAGCTCCAGCGAGACGTGGCCGAGCCAGGGGCGGGGCGCGGCAGTGCGACGGCCTCAGGTCTCCGGAAACAACCTGGGCGCGTGGCCTCCGTTCCGGAACAGAAATTGTCTTTGCCTGCTCGCTAGAAAACCACCCCCCGCCCAGGGTCGGTATCAAGCTCACCCCAGACAACCCAACGAAGACTTCAGAAAGTGACGGTCAGGTTTTGTGGCCTTTTCCTTGGTAGAAACAACTACCACACTGATAGGATCAGCTCTGACAGAAAACCAGACAACTAAACTTCCGGCGGAAGTGGCGTGGCCGGCAAGCCTACCCTTGCTGTCAGGTTGTGGGTGTGATCTAACCCCATCCTCCTCTAGCGGCGGGCGTGGCTCGCGTGCGTCACCACCGCCCCGCCCTAAAACCCGTCCTGCGCAGTTTGCGGTCCTCAAGTGTGCCTGGTTCAGATTCTGAGCGCCGGTTAGGTGTCCGGTCATTGTCCGCCTGGATGCAGGTGCTGTGCAGTCCCAGCCGTGCAAGGCTGACTTAGGAGGATTGCCGCAAGTTCGAAGCCAGTCTGGGCTATATAGTGAGTGCAAAGCCAGTGTGATCTTACATAGCGAAACCCTGTCAAAAAAAATCCCAAACCGGCAGGCGACTCTCAAATTCATATCGCTCTTGAGAGCAATTTAGTGAGATGCTGTCTTAAAATAATAATGATGATAATGAGAATGCGGAGCTGGGTAACTCAGTGATAGAGCGCCTCTGTATTTCAGCATCGATAGGCTGACGCGAGATGATCTCAAGGTTGGAACCAGTGTAAGCAACGTACCAACTTCAAGGCCAGTCTGGTTGTCCCAACTCCAAATGCCAGCTTATTAGATGACGCAGAAGTGGGATGCTGAGCATGGAGCAGATATGCTGTGGGATTGGTGGGGCTACATCCCAAGCCCAGGTGCACTGTCTGCATCTCTGAATCCTGCCTGGGTCCACACTGAATCTCCGGGTGGACCCATGTGGATAGTGGCCGCCCAGCCCCCAGACAGGTACATTTTAATTCCTTCTAGGATGTTGCGCTTTCCAGGGTAAAAATTCAGTACCTGTTTGGAACAAGTACACATTTAAGCATTTCACTTTCTTTGGAGAGACTGTAAAAGGCTTGTGCTTTTCATTTATAGTATCCACGTGTTCGCTATTCAACCACAGATAGGACTGATCCCTTGGGCTGTCTTGTACCGTAGAGACCCTACTGAGCTCACTTACTCGTTCCCAGTTTGTTCATTTGTTTTGTTTTGTTTTTAATTCCTTGGCATTTTCTACGTAGGCTATTAGGTAATGAACACATAAAAAATTTAACTCAAAATGATCGAAGACTCAACTGTAAAATGTATGACATTATTACAACTTTAAGGAATCAGAAAATTTTAGGGACCTGATGCTTGGGAAGAGTTCTTAGACTTGGAGAGTAAAACCCACAAAAGAAAGAACGAATAAACTAAATGCCATCAAAACTAAATACTTATCTAGGTGTGATGGTGTTCCCACATCGTACCAGCACTTGGGAGGCAAAGGCAAGATGATTGCATAAGATCAAGGCCAGCCTGGACTCCATAGTAAGTTCAGTACCAGCCTGGACTACATAGTGTGACCATGTCTCAAAACAAACAAAACTAAACACTTGTTCTAAGCAAGACCACACATTAAGGAAATGAAAAGACAAGCTATGGACTGTGAGAAAATATTTCCAAACCACATATTTAATAAACAAGTATTACCTAGATCATATATAAACTCTAAAAACAGTGGAAAAACAATTGGAAAAACAGGCAGAATGGAGAATATGCTTGTAAAAAGAGGTTCAAGGTCACTAGTAATGATAGAAAATCAAATTAAACATGTTTGCTGTATGTAATGCTTACATTCATCTTTTAAGGAGTAACATATCTTGATTATTTTTACTTTCCTTCCTCTTCCACGTTCCTCTTTAGAAAGCGGAGCCAGGAAATGATCAGAGTACACACTAGTGCAGCCAGAGTAGAGTTTGGTTGGGCTACCTTGAGATTTGGTATTATGACTACTCCACCCTTAGCCAAGACACTGTAGTTAGAGCTTAAATATGTGTTATTACTTGGGATATTTTGTTTGCAAATGATGGAGACATAACAAGTTCAAAGGAAAATTATTACATTCTAGTAGGTGATTGGACTATAATACTACTGGGAAAAAGGAATGTAGTTGGGTCACAGGAATAAATGACTAAAGAAACCCAAAATAAAAAAATAAAGAAAATCAAGTTAAAAGTACCCTGGAGACTGGGATGTCAGTGTGAGCACTTGCCTAGCATGGCAGAGGCCCTGGGTTTAATCCCCAGCACAAGAGAAAAAGCAGCAGCATTATTTGTAATATGCAATTCCTAGCAGCATTATTTGTAATAGCTTCAAAGTGGAAATAATACAGATATACTGCTCTGTTCCAGCTATAGGGGTGTGGGTTGAAGGACATCCCCAGAGTAATGATGACTGGTAAAGGGCAAGGTTTTCATGTACTCCCTCTCATCTGGTATTAAACTTGCTTGTGGCCTTACTGCTTGCTAGATGCTGCACAATCCCTGATCTCCAAAATAAAAGGCAGATAAGAGGAAACAGGAAGACCTTTTGCAAATGGAAAGAGGACAAAGAGATGGGAAGGGGCATAAAAAGAATTAAGATGTGTTAAGTACATGTATCAACTCCCCATGATGAATGTAATTATTATGTAATGCAAACATATACTAAATTTTTTTAAAAATCCTTGCTCTCAAGGAACTTACTTCCTGGTGGAGAACCAGTCAACAAATACACAACCAGAAGTGATGAGCTGAGATAGAGGTGGCAGAGAGATGGGTGGGGAGGTGAGCTGTGATTTTAGAGATGGGATTTTGAGGATAGTTGAGAGGCCAGCAGAGCCAACTGCTAAGCAAAACTCGAAAACATTCATTTCCTCTATGGAAGTAGATTGGACCTAAGCCTGAATGGGGTAGGGGGAGGGTAACTCAGGAGTGAAGATTTGGAGCAGTGTTGAAAGTGAAGCCAGCAGGTAGCTGCATACAGGCTCAGCCAGCAAGGGAATCAGCTTCAGAGACCACACACAGGCTGCGGGACTGGGGGTGGGGAGCCTGTATTCAGTAAGTGGGGGCTGCAGGACTCAGTGGGGGGGGGCTTTAGGACTCAGTTGTGGAGGGCTGTATTCAGTAAGTAGGGGTTGCTGACATGGGCGAGAGGTGGCTGTGCAGGAAGGAAATGCCAGGGATCCCTACTGGGTTCTGAAGGCTTGCTAGTTTTGGGGATGGCAGGGGCTGGTACATGTGGGTGTGGGTATGGGGTCCACTCTGGAAAGAGTTCTCTTCAGCAATGAAGTCTGAGGTATTAAGAAAACCTAACACCTGTTGTGGGGAGCCACACCAGAGTACATCAAAGTTCAGGGTGTCTGAGGACATGTGAGGACGTGACCCTGCTGTATAGCACAGGCATACAGCAGGATACACTTACATAACCATGACTTAGCATTAGACAACTACACAAGCACCAGTGAAACCAGTGTACAAGAATGTAAATATGTGATAAGTGTAAAACAATACAGACACAAGCGGCTCTTGCTCTGTTCTGCTGCCTGCTGTTGTTGCTGATGATTTGCAGGCATACATTCTTTGATCTGGGGACCTCATCCTTTGACCCCTTGGCTCTGACAGTTTACACAGGGCAGTAAACTAATCAGTAACTAGGAAGTGCCTTGCCCCCCCAGTGTTTATTTCCTTTTTTTGTGTGTGTGGTACTAGGGATTGAACTCGGGCTGAAGCATGCTGGCTAGGCAAATGCTTAATCTCTGAGCTATACCACCAGCCTAGGCAAATGCTTAATTACTGAGCTATTCAACCAGCCCTCTGAGTCAGGGTCTTACTAAGTTGCAACAGGCTGGCCTCAAATTTATGAGTCTCTTGGTCAGCCTCTCAAGTAGCTGGAATTACAGGAATTTTCATTTTTTAAAGTTTCTATTTTTAAAAATAAGGCCATGGTACTGGCTCTTAGGAGGCAGCCCTTCCAGGGATCACCTGGGCTACCCCTGTGGGTGTCTCCAGCTGGTGGGTCTGCAGAACGTGCCCTCCTTCACATGGGCCTCTGTTCTCAGGGAGGTGAGACCCAACTTTTCTATACAGGACAGCATCTGAGAGAACTTTTTTTTTGCTTTTGGTGCTGGGTATTGAACCCTTTGTACAGAGCTTTATCCCTAGCTCTTGAGATAGGGCCTAAGTTGCTCAGGCTAGGGTCAAAGTTGAGATTCTTGCCTCAGCCTCACAAGGTACTAGAAGTACAAGTATGTGCCGAGGATAACTATTATGCATGCTAAACCAGAGCCACAGTGAAGAAGGCAGAGGGAAGACGGTCTCATGGACAGTGTGGGTCACATTTGATATCTGACCTACTCTGGGCTTTCCAAATTAAGTTCCTTTGATTTCTTTCTTGCCCCAGATAATTTAGGTTCCCACTGGCAGACTCCTGGTAAACTTGTGGCCCAGTGGAAACTTATGGGCTTCTTTACTAAGTTTGGCTACCAGCTACATTAGGATCAGCCTGCTTATCACTGTCCTGGGTAGCCAGACCAGAGTGAGCGCTAGCAAGGTTCCCTTAGCTGGCAAAAGCCCATTGATGACATCCAGCAGCCAACCCATAGCCAAGAGCAGTCTGCTTCTCTCAGAACAAGGCCTAGTCATTCCAACCTGCTAGCACTCGGGTAACCAAGGTGACTTAAACCATTTCCATCAGCCCTTCGTATGGCTGCAGTAGAGGGCTGACCTGATTCCCTCATTCTTTTAAGCCAACTTTCCTCCCTGGGGTTAACCTGACTGCTCTTGACCCTGATCTCCCCGGTGGGCAGGATAGGAGGTAAGCAGGGCTGACTGGCATGAACAGGGTACCTGGAGGACGATGTGCCGTAGTCACATCAGGGAGTGTAGCGGGGAGTCTGTGGGAGGCCACAGGCTGAGCTGACTTTCCCAGGACTGGACTCAGAGCTACATGGACACATGGGGCAGGGTTGCTACCCAGTTTTCCAGAGAGCAAGGGCACCCCCAGGGGACAGTGGGGCCACAAGACAGCTACCGATGGTGGGTTTTGTGGGTGGGGTGAGAGGGTCTTAAAGTCCATTAAAAACCCATCAGGAGTCCCATCCATCTGCAGCTTGGGTCACTCCTGGAGAACAATGGCCTCAGCCTGAGTGTCTCTTGGGATGGAGCCAGTGAGGCCTAAAGAAAGGTGCAGTTCCTCTCCCAACAAAGGCAGAAGAAGTCGCTGTATCCTCTATGGGTCTGACTCTCAAGAGGGCAAGGAGAGATAGCATGCACTGGGCCATCTCTCAAAGGCAGAGACATGTGGCAACCCTACCTTTCTGGCTCAAGACAGACATCCACCCTGGACAAACTGGCTGTGGCTTCTCAGAATGGGGAAGTGAAAGTCCCTGATGATGCAAAGCTGGCACCCCAACATGGTTAATGGCAAGATGTCAATAGAAGTGGTATGAAGAGGAAGCAGTGGTGCATCTTCTGAGGAGAAGCTTATGTCAGCCCCACACAGGAACACAATACAGAGAGGAGAGAAACACGGCTTGTTTATTAGAACTGAGAGAGGGACTGCTCTCCCACAGAGAGAAGAGTGCTGCCTCTCAGTGTGTATCAAGAGCAAGACAACAATTGAAAAATGTATTCCTGAGAAGAAGCAAAAAGTTACCAGCTTGCAAACAAACATAACAGGTGAGTTCAACAAAAAAATAAAACTTTTTTTAAAAACAAAAAACAAAATTTCAAGTATTCCAGATGATGTGGCAAACCTAACGTAAAAGGGGAAGGCTTCAGCAGGGAAGGCCCTTCGTCTACCTGCTCTGCAGGCCTGGCAGGGGCTGGAGCCAGTCTCATCTTGCTCCATGATAGCTCGTGTTCATCCCAGTGCTAGGGAGGTCAGTGACACAACTCACCCACATTAGCAAGGAGCTGCTAACTTGTCATCTGTGTTCATAGTTAGCAGTCTGGGACATTTGATCTTTTTTTTTTTTTTTTTTAATAATCAGAAACCTTCTTTCAAATATACTATCGCCAATTTAGTCAATTTGTAAATTATAAATTATATTATTTGCACTACCGTTTGTGATATTTAAATCTTATTAGAAGATAAGCACCATAACTATTAAAATAAAAAATATATAAAAGGTTGTGTTTGTCCCAACAGTAGAGTATTCTGTACATCCTGTTTGCTGTAAACTTACGCTCCCTTTCCCTAACAGCATGCTTCTGACTCTTTCTCCCTTCTTTGATGAAATTTTTCCTGAAAAGAGATTTCCATTTTAACTGCCGTTCTGGAAAAGGGACAAAAAGAGCAAACCTGCACTGTGACCATTTGCAGAGGGTGGGTCCATCTGTGGGTCTTGCAGAAGGCCTGAGTGTGGGCTCAACTGCCGCAGGAGGCTGTTGCTGCCACCTTGCCCTCCAGGCTGCCTGGGCATCTTGCTCAGGTTAAAGCTCCACAGTGGCTGATCACAGAGCCCAGCCTGCACTACTGGGAATGGTAAAAATACCCTCAGAGGTCTGTATGCAATATTTTCAACACACAGTGTCCCTGTCTCCACGGCTCTGTGCTGTTTCCCTGATGTTTAGTTCTTGAACCTTGTCTGTTCACAGATGTGATTAAATTTCCTGCAGGGAGAAAATGGACAAATTACACAAGACAACACCATAGAAATATGCAATTAAATGACATTTAAAACTGCTTCCCAGAGGAGCCACATAAAAATTGTGTGAGTGCATGGACTCATAGCAGTTTGGTTAGTATACATTAAATAACATCAAAGAAATTACATCCCCAAGATAACTTTGGTTTTCCTGTTTCAAATTTTAAAACAGAAGGGAAAATATCTAAGCAATTTTCTCAGAAAAGAGAGGACGAGTTGTACTTCTTTAGAGTTTGTCCGAGGCTCTGCATTTCACCTGGTAGATGACTCAAGAGGTGACAGTGGCTACCGCCCACACATTGTGGCCATTGACAGAGGAAGATAGGTTGTGCCTTTGAACCCACTCCTACTTTTATTAAAAAAAAGATTAGCTACTAGTGAAATTTCTGCTCTGAAAATAAAATGGTCTCTTCCACATGCTAATTATGCTCAAAGGCAGTGCAAAAGCTTTTATTTGAGACAGGGACTCACTGTGTAGTTCAGGCTGGCCTTGAACTCCCTATGTAGCCCAGGCTGGACTCAAACTCTAGGCAATCCTCCTGCCTCAGCCTCTTAAGTTCAAGGATTACAGGTGTGCATTACCATACCCAGTTTGAGGCAGGGTTTTTATCCCACAAACACTCCTTGGAAGGTGTCACCTTCACCTGAGTCCTTATGTCTCATACTAAGCACACTGGCTCAATATCTTCAATTTGAACCAAAAATGCCTGTTTGGAGATTATATATAGGCTAAGGAACTGACAGTGTTTATCTCACTGTTTAAAAATGAGTGTAGAGAGATTACTCCTGAGCTCTAGTCTCTCAGGGCAACGCAGGTGTTGCTGTGAACATTTTTTAAAGATCACACTGAAGAGACCACAGGTGGGATGACCAAGGTACAGTGACTGCAAATGCCCACCCACAATAATGGAAGAAAAAAAAAGGAAGAAAAATCCAGCCATCTGAGCATTGCGTCAGTGCATCTGTGGCTTGAGATGGATCAAGTGCTAAGTTCAACAGTTGGCTGAGCTCCAGGAACTATCTGACAAAAGGTAAAGTGATTTTAGCCATGAAGGTACACAGGTGGAGGACAAGAGGTAAGCACGTGGGTACAAAGATTTTAGGAAGTAACAAAAGACTAACAGCTATTTTACACGCTCCCTAACTTTACAGATGCATAATGACTAAACCTATGTAGCATAGTCATACATAAGCATGACTATGTATGTATATTTATGTGTGTTTATGTGTGTGTGCATGTGTATGGAACTCAGGACCTGGTACATGCCAAGCACACACTCTGCCACTGAACTCCATTCCTAGCCACAAGTCTCTTTTTCAGCGGACAGGTAATCCCTATGCCACCTTCCTTAGCACCAGCCTCACTCACATCGCATGGTGGGCCTTCACCTGAGTGCGGCAATTACGGCCCCAGTAGCAATCAGGACGGGATGTCACAGCCACTAGAAGAGAAGAGAGTATAGATATCTACATTAGAGGTGTCACAAAACCCACCTAGCTAGCTGAATTAGAGAAGAACCATGAATGTAGAATTCCTTGTCCCTCTTTGGGATTAGTTTTCTTGGACTGCTGGGATTTCAGGAAAGGTCAAAAGATGTTAACTAAAAACCAAATTTAGGAGATGAAATTATTCCAGTCTATTGATGCTTCATTTTTTTAAATTTTTATTATTATTATTATTTTTGTCTCTTTGAGACAGGGTTCTCGCTATGCAATTTAGGCTGGCCTTGGACTCACTTTGTAGCCCAGGCTGGTCTCAAATTTACAAATGATTCTTCTGCCTCAGCCTCCCAACTGCTGGGATTACAGGAGTGCACCACCATGTCCAGCTTGATGCTTCATGTTATCTCTGCTTTAGAACTCCATCTGCCGTGACTGGTAGCATCACAGCCAGTCCCTGAGCCAAATGTGGTCTTCTGCAGCCTGTGTTCCTGTCTTCTCTCTGGCTGGGGCAGACTTCTAATAAGGTGTTGGAGAAAGCACCAATGTCAACACGGGACACCTGCTAAAGGATAGGTAGAGGACTGGATGTAGCTCAGAGTAGTGTGCTTGCCTAGCAAAGCCCTGGGTTTAATCCCTGGCATGGGGGAAAAACCCACCCAAAACCAAAAAGCAGGTACAGAAGCCAAAGAAGATGGAACTGGAGCTTGTGGGGCTGCTCACCTGGCAATTCTGAAGCAGGAATGTTCTGCCGGTACTGATAGGTCAGCTCTCGGAAGCTGCGTAGGCCACAGCAGTAGCACAGCACAGTATTACCAGTGATCCTATAATCTGCAGAAAACACACATCCTGTAGGCATAGCCAGTCACAATGCAGTGTCACATTCTAGACAGCTGAATAGACACTGCATTCAAACCACTAGGAATTAACATATGGATCTGTACGTGGGCTTAACATTTGGAAAATAACAGCCAAACTGTCTAGATATCAATTTACTTCCCTACAGCAAAATAATCCCACACATATAGGAAAATTTAATTTAAAAAACCCCAAAAGTGGGGCTGGGGATTTAGCTCAGTGGCATAAGCGCCTGCCTGGCAAGTGTGAGGTCATGAGTTCGATCCCCGGTACCACAAAAAAAATTAAAAAAATAAAATCCCAAAAGAGCCAGACATGGTGGCACATACCTATAATCCCAGCACTCAGGAGGCTGAGGCAGGAGGAGTGCCTTGAGTTTGAGGCCAGCCTAGGCTACATAGTGAGTTTGAGGCCAATGAACTACATAATGGACCCTGTCTCAAAAAACAAACAATTCCAAAAAGTACTACAGAGAAAATTGAAATGAACATTACTTTCTCCTCAACTACTGATAAGTACAGGTTGAAAATTCCTTATCTGAAATCTTGGGATCAGATTTACTTGATGTTTTTTTTGATTTTGAGAAACCTACATGAGATACCACAGGAATAGAACCCAACTCCTAGCAGGAAATTCACTTAGGTTTCATATATACCTTATAGCTTCCAGGTAGGTAGATAGGTGGGTAGGTGGGTAAAAGGTAGATTAGCTGGCCATGTATATATGTATGTAGATCTATACATATGTATGTATGTAGATACTGATACTGGGGATTGACCATGGCCTTTGCACTAAGCAGCATCCTCAGCCTTATTTTTATTTTGAGATGGGGTTTGGCTAAATTGTCCAGGTTGTCCTCCTGCTCAGTCTCCCAAGTAGCTGGGCTGACAGGGATGTACTGCTGCTCTTGGCCTGAAAGTAGTTTTAGGCAATATTTTCAGTGCATCTGTGTTTTTAACAGTGAACATTACAGAAGGGTAAAGATGGAATTTTCCTTTTGTGACATTGTGTGGGCAGCAATCAAAAAGTTTTGAATTTTAGCCAGGCATGGTGGTACATACCTGTGATTCTAGCTACCTGGGAGACTGAGCAGGAGGATCCCAAATTTCAGACTAGTGTACGTAAACTAGCAAGGTACTATCTTAAAAAAAAAAGTCTGGGGATACACCTCAGTGGTAGAATGCCCCATGTGCAATACCTAGTACCAAATGCATGTACATGCACACACACACACACACACATATATATGCAGGTTCTGGATTTGATAGTTTTTCAGATTAGGAATGCTCAACCCATATAAAATGAAAACATCTAATAAGAAAGGATTCATAAATTTAAACATCAAAGTGGAAATATAAGTGACAAATGTGAAATACTAATAATACAGTGGAAACATTTGCAATAAAAATGATGTTATTATAAAGTAAATTAATGAAGATATCATGTAAATCCATACCAAGACAAACAAACAAACAACAACAACAACAAAAACCCCAGGCCAGGGATATAGCTCAGTGGCACAGGGTCTGTCTGGCAAATGGAAGATCCTCAGTTTGGCACCAACCTCCCAGCCAAAAAAAAAAAAATCCAAATAGCATAATAGGCTAAGATCACAGGCAAGCAAATGTCACATGAATGAAAAAAAGATTATCAATTTGGTTAATAATTAAACATGGGGGCCAGGGATTTAGCTCAGTGCCTTAAGCGCCTGCCTGGCAAGTGCAAGATCATGAATTTGATCCCAGTACAAATAAATAAATAAATAAATAAAACAAACATGGGCAAGTAAACAATGATAGTTATGGTCAGTCTCTCAGGACCATGAAGCTTGTACAACTTGAGGACAATGTGACAGTCTACGCTGGTGTGTACACTTTCCTACAAACTCCACATATTTATTGTAAGGTGCCTTATTTTTCCTCTAGTATTACAGATTGAACCCAGGCCCTGTGCACTGACCTACACTCCCAGCCTTTTTATTTTGACAGAAATAAAAAAAGTTGCCTAGACTGGGCTGGAATTTTTAATTCTCCTACCTAAGCCTCCCAGAGTACTAGAATTACAAGTGTGTCACCATACTTGGCTTAAGGTGACAACTTCTCAAGTCTACTGTATCATATGCTCAAAAATTGTGATATCATTTAAAATAGTGAAATACTAGAAATAATGTATATGTCCTTTTTTTTTTTTTTTGGTACCGGGGATCAAATTCATGACCTTGCACTTGCCAGGCAGGTGCTTATGACGCTGAGCTAAATCCCCAGCCCAATTTATATATCCTTTATTAACAAATTAGAAACAAGCTATGGTATTAGAATACTATGTAATAATAAAGAATCAGGGCTGGGGATGTAACTCAGTGATAACTTGCTTGCTTAGCATGCACGAGGCCCTGGGCTTGAAACCTGGTGTTCAAAAAGACAAAGAAAAACCCAAACCCAGAAATCAAAGTGTGTAAACCTTTCTTGACAGAAATGGGTACATGACACATTGATGAGTGAAAACTAGGTACAAAGAACACACACAGTAAAGTGGAACTTGTGAAGCTATCCACAAACAGGCACATGTACTTGGAAGGACCTGGAAAAGTAGTTAACAAAGACGCCATTCTGGAGTGTTTCTTTTGTTTGCTTTTCAGTGCTGGGGATCCAACCCAAGGTCTCAAACATCCCAGGCTAGTACTCCACCACTGGCTTGCCCCAGCCCACCTGCATGTGTTTTGACTGATAGGATTTCTATTGCGTTTCACTTCAACCTTTGTACTACTTACACCACTGGTGTAACTAGGAATGACTCTTTGTGAGTCATTATCATTATTACAAAAGTAAGAGGCCATTAAAAAGTGAAAGTTTAAAGCATCTAATAGCGGAATGAGAGCATGAGATAAAAAATAGCTCCAGGGGTTTTTAAGCAGAAATCTTTCTTTTTTGTTGGGGGAGGGTTTGAGACAGGGTCTATGTAGTCCAGGTTGATCTTGAACTCATTACAGAGCCTAGGATGACCTCTAAATTGTGGTGATCATCCTGCCTCAGTCTTCTAAGTGCTGGAACTACAGGCATGAAGCACCATGCCCAGTCTAAGCATAGCTCTTATGGTTTTTTAAAACCATATTTCTTGTCTTAGGAAAGAACTTCTTGCTAAAATTTCTGCAGCATGGCTACAGACCACATCCAAGGCAGATGTACCCTACCTCCTTCCCAGAGAGGGAGCACCCTCCACTGTGTAATGACTAACCCAGCAACAGACGAAGTAGGGTCTAAAACTAACCAGCCCAGAACCTCAGTGTGGGGGAGAGTGGAGTCTCCAAAGCTGCACCTCCATTCTCCCTATAGAGAGGAGGTGCAAGGATATATCACACAGGTTAAACCCAGGTTTTTTTTTCCTTTTTTTTTTTTTTTATTGATACCAGGGATCGAACTCACAACCGTGTGCTTGCAAGGCAGGCGCTTATGCTGCTGAGCTAAATCCCCAGCCCTAAACCCAAGTTTTAAAAAAAACTTTAAAGTATCAAGACCTTTCTTTCTCTCTTCTGGGGTAGATGGAGGTTAAAATCATAAATGCAGGAAAGCAGACAGGTAATACTGCCCAGGTGTGGCCTGCCAGGGTTGCAAGAAACAAAGGCTAAACTTAGAAACTTATGTCTATTCTAGAGAAATCAAGGCAAGGGGCTGGGGATTTAGCTCAGTGGCATAAGTGCTTGCCTGGCAGGTACAAGGTCATGAGTTCCATCCTTGGTACCAAAAAAAAAAAAAAAAGAAAAGAAACAAAGAAACCAAGGCAAGGAAAGGCACTTACCAGAAAGTAAAAACACTCCCCGTTGCAGAGCCATGAGACTTTCTGCCAATATGTTTTTCCATGTCAGGCCCCTGGTTGCCAGGTAATTCTGTGATGGGAAAAAAAACAGCATTAAGAGAGAATACCAGACAAGAGGAAGAAGCACTAAAATGACAAGACCAAAAATACTTCAGGAAAGATCCTGGAGAGTGGCCATAGGCAAACCACAGTTGGTCACAGGCAGCATCTACACAGAGCCACAGCCAAGCTTTAGGGTGAGTCTATCCCACCTGGCTACCAAGCTTTTCACTTGTCTCAATGAGGTGGGAAGACTTTTGACCCTGTGCCATCTTCTCTCAAAAATCCTGCAAAAGCATTCATAGCACAGGAGCAATGGAGAAGCCACAACTTGTTTGGAGCCTCACAGTTCCAAAGTAAGAAAGGCTGAAGACCTAGGACTAGCTCTCCTGCCCTTCAGAAACAAGGAGCTATGGGCTCCTTCTGTGCAAACCTATACAACTGTGACTGGTAGAACAAAAGCAGGTGTGGTGCCACTGATAGGGCAGGCCTGTTGCTGTGTCTGAGGTACTCAAGGGCCCCAGTGCTGTGTGCTGTCAGTAGCACTGGACGTGAACAGGAGGGAAGCAAGTTTCTCGGCTGGAGGCTGAGGTGCATGTTGAGCATATTAAGATTCTAAGGGCTGAGCTAGCTTCCTCAAACACAAGAAAGAAAATGGTCAGAAAAGGAAAAAGCCAGAGAGAAGGGTCAGCTCTTCTAAGAAACCCTTTCTGTGAGCTGCAGGAACTAATTCCTATAGATTCATAACATGATGGAAATATCTATTTTGGAGTAAGGGGGAAAACAAAGATACACTAATGGACTGGTGTTGAACCTATGGTACACATGCCACAGCAGGCTGTTTGTATCAGTGAGAGCTCTAGAAGGTTCACCATAACTGGACTAGTAGAATGCGGAGGACCAACTACACTATGCACAAAGGGAAGGACTGAGTCCTATCACAGTGGCATAAGTCCCTCGAGGCCTTCTGGTTTCCAGCTTGCCCAGGTGAATCTGGTGCAGCACCTTTAGGACATCTGACTCGTAGTTGTTGTTGTTCAGCACTCCATCCAGACACTTGTCCCCCAGGTTAAGCTCTGCCAAAGGAAGGAAGCAATGTCATCTGTTTTATAACGATGACACTGTATCATATCAAAATATTGTTTACCAGTTAGGATAACCAAACTTTTTTCCAGTATGGATTGTGGAAAAAATAAAAAGTTTCATGGTAAAACACAATTTAAAACAGAGAATAAAGCCAGGCGTGGTGGCACACACTTGTAATTCCAGCACTTGAGAGGCTGAAGCAGGAGGATCACTGCAGGTTTGAGGCCAGCCTGGGCTACACAGTGAGCTCATGGCCAGCCTGAACTATATATAAGACCCTGTCTCAAAAAACAGAACAAAGGGCTGGGAATTTAGCTCAGTGGCATGAGTGCCTGCCTTGCAAGCACAGGTTGTGTGTTCAATCTCCGGTACCAAAACAAAACAAAACACAACACAACACAACACAATGGGGAAAAAAACCCGAAAAGTAAAATAGAGAAAAAGGAAAAATGATTTCCATTTCTTACCTTCCTGAAAATAAGATCGCCAGGTGTCATCAGTACCTAGTCTGGTATCAAAAATCTGAATCCCAGAGCAAGATTGTTCCTGTAGCAGTGTTTTTGAGTGTAGAAATAAACCTTCCTATACTACAATCTAGCATTTTCCCTAATTGTTTTGTCTTTGCTTGACTATGAGCTAACATAAACTCTATGTCCAATAGTGAAACTCTGCAATTCAATATGAAAAGCCATGTAATTATGGGGTGAATAAGAATCACCTCACTTCCCACAGCATGTCACCACACACCTTTGTTACTTGCCCTGCCCTTAAATTAACAAGAGACCATGCAAAGGTCAGAGCAACTTGGGGATGAAAAGCCAGAATTACCACAGAACGGGGCGAGGCAGCCAGAGCAGCCGGTCCGGTTGCAGCCCCAGTACAGGTGGCAGAAGGGCTGCAGACAAGCCGCACCTGTGGACAGAGCTTTGTTTCAATGCTAAGAACTCTAGACTAAAGACATTCTGTTTCCATTACTAGTTCTTATAAGGGACATGCCATTCACAGTTGAGGACTGATGTGGAGATGGATGGTATGGATTCAAACCCTGGAGGGAGACCTACCCACATCCATGGACAATGGTTCCATATGGGGCAGCATTATCATTGGTGGAAAAGACCAACAGCTCAACTTGTCATGTGGGACCAACTGACTGTGTAGACCAAAGAAAGCAGTGCATCTCTGCTGCACAGCCCACACAAAGCTGAAAGCCACTTGACATTGACCCCTGCAGGACACTGCATCATCAGATAGCTCACTCACACTGCTGGGGTGGAACACGGGGGTCCTGCTCGCGCTCTGCTCTCCGGTCAGGCATGGGTTGGAAGCAGCAGGTACATATGGCATGGCTTCCTTGCACAGGGCACACGTAGTCTTGGGCTGTTGAAGACATGCATGTTTGGCATAGAGCATGTGCAATGTCAGGCAGAAAGACACCAGATAAGAGATTTACATCTAGGGAAGTAGTACATACAGATGAGGAGAGCCAGGCCCCAAGAGAGGCCTAGAGAGTATTCAGACTGGTTCCTAAACAGGCAAATTATATTCTGCTATTTAAACTGAGAGTTCAAAAGATGGAAAGTAACCAAAAACTGGAGGCTGGAGGAATAGCTCAGTGGTACAATGCTTGCCTAGGATGTGTGGGCTTGGTCTCTAGCCCAAAATAAAAAGAACCAAAAATTATCCTTTGGTTCAGTGCTTGTAGCAAGATTTCAAAGACTAGTCAAACATTTTCTTCTCTCCTATGAAAGTAGGACAGGCCCATAAAGCACATATTATAAAACAATACAACAAGTTGTATATTTAATTTCTGCTGAAGAAAAAGAACAAGTATATCCTTCTAATGAACAAAACACAGGTATGGCAGGGAAGACTGGTCTGACACAGGGAACATCCACATGGCATGTTCCCTGGCCAGACCATCAGGAAATAACCATGTCACTCTCACAACACACTGAGCACCGATAGGGACTGGGCTCTCTCTGTGCGTGATACATATTCCCAGTTAGTAATCTGATGGCTCCTCATTATGTAGAGGAAGGAGATTCTGAGTGGCAAAGTCAAACTCAGGCTGTGGCTGAGCTCCAATGCCTATGGCCAAGCACTGCCTTGCTTGTCCTATCTACAGATTTTAGAGACCACCTGGAAAACTACAGCAGTGTCCTTGACCAATCATAGCCAAAAGGCCAGAGTCCACTGAGCCATCTTTCCATTCTGTAGGGACCAAAGAATGGTCAAAATGACAGGGCCAAGTACTATGATGGCACATGCCCCTGATCAACTCTTTTTTGTTTTTTTTTTTTGGTGCTGGGCATAAAATTGAAGGCTTTACACATGCTCAGCATGTGCTCTATAGCTGAGCCATACCCTTGCTTTATACCCAGGCCCTCCCTTGCTTTTCTTGGGAGCATCTGGAGACCCACCTGCCAGAAACAGGCAACTACATAGAGACTGACAGGTTCTGGGATCTTAACAGCCACTTCTGGACATGGCCAGTTTCTTACACAAGGGATAGACATGTGACCAGCAGTTTGGTTTTGGCAAACTCCACTGGAGGACATTAGCTGCTCCATGGCAGTAGACTGGGGTCAGTCTAAATGTTCAAAGCAGGATGGTTAGTTCTCAGGCACGGCCAGCAGAGAAGACCCACAAATAGTTAATTTATCCAATTTCTTACCAACACTGATTACAAAATGCAAGAGACTGTAAGAGGCAATGGGGCTGTGGAGGCAGGGAAAGTGTTGGATGGGTTGGGAGGGCAACACACAAAGGAAACCAGAACAATCTGAGCCCCAACAAAGATGAAACACAAAGGACAAGCCTGTGGTGAGCCGCTGCCTCTCACCTGAGGTGAAGCTGGTGGAAGTGGATGGTGAATCCACCTCAAGGGCCTGTGGGGCCCCCAGTGCGCTGTCTGGTGTTGGGCAGGAAAAGGGTTGTACTGCTTGTCTTCTGTACTCGGGACATTGTCTGCACATGATGTATGGCTGGCTGCAGGAAGAGCACAGAAGGAAGTGGAGCCACAGAGAAGCAGGCCAAGTACCGATCCTGGATAGGGCAGCAGCATCACAGGGCTACTCTGCAGTAGTTTCCCCTCACTGAGGCTGTTCTATCCTACTCAGTCACACTGTCACCTGGTATGTGAACAGGATGCGGCTGCTCCTCCAGGCCTAGGCTCTGCTGTTGGTGAAGGCACTTCCCAGAACCACATGCAATAGGAGCCTGAGATTGAGGACCACAGCCACCACACCCTACTTACTCCATTTTTCACTCCATAGCAACTTGTGTAGTCTCTCAGTCCCTGCTGACCATGAACAGAGTCCCAGCTCTGAGGCTGAGATGAGACCCACATCAAGGCACTGCTGGTTTACCTAGAACATGTATGTCCTCCTCTTATCGAACACACAATTCCCAAGGCCAGCTAGGGCTCAGAGTGCTCATCTGCATTATTCCTCATTGACCTAAGTCACTTGTCACCACCGCACTTCACATCTACTTCAAAAATTACTAGGAAAAAGGTCTGTAAAAAAAAAAAATCCACAGAAAAAGCACATGTAGCTCTTATCAGAATCTGCCTCTCTAAGCTCAAACCAGTAGCCAGAAACAATGAGAGAAAGCATAAGAGCCAATCAAATAAAATGAGAACACAGTGAAAGGGATGAACAATTCCATTTGTAATGAAAAAAGTAAATGACTAAGTTACCTCCTTTTTCTCCCACTAAACTGGCAAAGGGAACTTCTTGGGTATTCTTAGTAGACTGGTATCAGTGTAATTTTTCTAATGGGCAACTGGATAACCCACGTACCAAGGTTCAGCAAGGTATAATTCCCAGTCACAATTTTTTTTTTTTTTTGGTACCAGGGATCGAACTCACAATCTCACACTTGCCAGACAGGTGCTTGTTTCACTGAGGTAAACCCCCAGCCCCAGTCACACTCTTTTAACTCAACTGTTTCATGTCTATATATTTCTCTTAATCAAAAGCTGGTCGTGTGCATAAATCTAAGCATAAGGACATAACCTGTAGCACTGTCTCCAAATGCAAAACACTGGGGAATCTCAGCATCCTGAGTGCAACACAATCCACCACTTTAAGAATACTTATTAATACACTGCATTTTGTTTTGTTAAAAAACATGCAAATGAGCCAGGCATGGTAGCAAATGCCTGTAATCCCAGAACTCAAGAGGATAAGGCTGAAGGATCACTGCAAGTTTGAGGCCAGCCTGGGTTACACAGTGAAACTCTGTCTCAAAAACAAAAAACAAAACAAAACAAAAAAACCAAAATGCATGTACAGATAACATACATGAGTGATCAATTGATGGATATAATAAAATGTGAACACTGAGGCTAGGGGTGTGGCTCAGTGGCAGAGGCTTGCCTAGCAAGCACAAGACCCCAGGTTCCAATATAAGCACTGAAAAATTTTTTTTTAAAGATTTAAAAAGGCAAAAGGAAAAGAAAAAAATTGACATGAAAGTGATTTTTGGCTTTCTCCTTTTTCTTGATCACCACTAAATTTTACAAAAATAAAAATAATAAAAATTTGTTTTAAAAAAATGTCGATTTAATTATCATGTCCTTGGCCAAAATGCAAATCTTGGACTTCAGAGTTAAAAAACATCAATGTGTCAGCAGATAAAACAAGGTCTTGCAATGCTGTATCCTCTTAGCTAGGAGCCTATGCTTTTTCTACAATGCTGCTCTGTGAATGTTAATACTGCCTTTTATGGTGGAGTATTCTGTGGTCATTAAATAAACCACCGGAATAAGTGTACTTGCATGGGGAAAAATAACACATCAAGTCCCACAATGTAGAGTCTGAGCAATTGGTAGGTGGAGGGTTCTGGACCCACTGTGGCTACCTGGAGGCTCACACCATGCTCTCAGCTACTCCAGAGAACAACAGGTCTTTGGCCATACTCCACTGCCAGAAAACAAGCAGAAACATTAGGGAACATGGCTGCTAAGGCCATGCTAAGCCCACAGCTAATTCTTAATCACAATACAAACCATACTTCTAGTTCCCATATCCCACACTGAGCCAGCAAAGAATTTACCTTATGTCTGAGGATTCACTGTCAACATCTGACAGCACTAGCAGGTCATCTGAACTCCCTTCTTCATCAGAAAAAGACCTTCTGACTTTGGGCTGCAGCATGTCTTGAGTGATTTTATTCCTGGCATCCAAACTGCGCACATCTTCTTCACTGCGACTCTTGTCTAGATTCAAGGGACACACAACATTCATTAAGGCCAGCCTGGGCTACACAGTGAAACCCTGTCTCAAAAAAATTTTAAAACAGACTGGAGTCGAAATGACCAGAGAGATACAACTAGGCTGCTCTGAACTTCACTCACATCCCATCCCTCAAAGAGGGAAAGGATCGGGTGGCCAACCCACTTGCCTGGGTGCTGGATGAGGTATGCTTCCACAAGGTTGTTGAGGATGTGGTTCTTACAGATCCTCTCCACCGGACAGCGACATGTGGGGCACAGGGACGAGCGTTCCATCCAGCCAGAATAGCAGGCTGCACAGAATGTGTGCATACAAGGCTGCAAACTGGAAGAACGAGAAGGACACTTCTTTAGACATAACCTCCTAGAACTTGCTCAGGATCCTGGGACCAGATCTGCAGCAGACCCTCCACTAGAAGGGCAAGCTGGACCCTAGTCATGGCCAACCATGGGTTTCTGTACTACCCAACCTCAAAACACTTCAGCTCAGTCTTGTCTGATAAACAGCTAGAGCCCACAAGGCCACAGGCTTTAAAAGTGACTCAGGAGAGCAGACAGAGGCTTCAGAGCAACAGAGAAAATGAGTGTTTCAGGCTAAAAATTAGGTAGGTTCCATCTCATACAAAAGCAAGGATAAAGGTCTTCTGAAGCTACATTTGGGACACTCATGCTATGACAAATATTATGTTTCTTTAACCTGGGAACACTTAAGATATAGTACAGTTTGATCTGTCTGTAAGGCAGTGGCCAGGTTTGCTGAGTTACCCACGACTTATGTCAGTCAAAACTCATGCTGACTAGAGCCCTGAGTTTACACCCCTGGTCTCGATTCCAGGGTTTCTCCTTGGTTGCCACATGAGTAAAATGAAAACAGCAACCTCCACAGTCCCAGGCTAATGAGGACCACAGCGGCCTTCACCCACCTCTCCTCCCCACAGGTCAAAGGTCACACAGAGTCAGGCCTCCCCAGGAGGCAGAGTGAGGTGGAGGGTGGTCTACCTCACGCAGTCGTGCAGCAGGTCCTGGCATATGATGCATGTGAGTGTCTCTGCCATTTTATCTGTCTTCATGGTGGCAGGTCTGCTGTCCTCATGGGTGGCCTGGGCATTTCTATACTGGTCTGTGACCACCAATGGCAGGCTCAGATTTAGCTCCTCATCTGCAGGAGAAAGGAATGAATTCTAACTGCCACAGCCAGAAAGGACATCAACGTGCAGCCTTTCTGCTTAATGAACCTCAGACCCTGGCCTGAGGACTGTCTGCAGCAGCAGCAGCTGACATACAGCCCTTGCCATGGGTCTGCATTTATATGGTCTACTTTTAAGGAAGCCCCAAGTAGGTTTTATATTCTGTTATATCTAAGTTCTGCTTTAGAATAGTGACTTACCAAACTGGGCACAGTGGCACACACCTATATATGGGGGGTTAATCAGAAGGATTTTTGTTTGTTTGAACTTGGTGTGTACCCTGTGGTGGTCTCAAACTTTAGATTCTCCTGCCTCAGCCTCCCAAGTGCTGAGGTGATAAGAGTACACCAACATGCCTGAGCAGAAGAATCACAAAGTGCAGTTGTTAAACAGTATTTGCGTAAATGTCATTGTAATTTAAACACACAAACAAACATGGCTCCTGTGCATACAGAAATTTGATGGAAACCAGAGACTCTAATATAGTATCAGAAGCTTTTTTTCTTGGTTTTTTAAAACAGAGTTTTGCTATGTACCCCAGGCAGGCCTCAAACTTAAGAGTAATCCTCCTGCCTCAGCTTCCCAAGTACTGGGATTACAGGCATGTGCCATCAGAAACTTTAAATATTCTTTCTCCTGTTTTTATGCAATATTGGGGATTGAATTTAGGCCTTTATACAAACAAGCTACAACCCCAGCCCTTTTTGAGACAAGGTCTTCCTAAATTGTTACATTATCTATGCTTGACTCAAACAGGTGTGTGCCATTATGCGTGGCTTCATGGTGTGTTTTTATTTGCTATGTACATAAGTGTATGTCATGAAAGATCAAGTTTATATTTGTTTGTTGTGGGCAGTGCTGGGAACTAAACCCAGGGCCTACTTTGCTGCTGAGCTCCAACCAATCCATTTTTAATTAAATACTGAGTTGGGCACAGTGGTGCACACATGTAATCCCAGCACTCTGGGAACTAAAGCAGATCACAAATTTGAGGCCACCCCAGGCAATTAGTGACTAGAGAGACCCTGATTCTAAAAAGAAAATTTAAAAAGTCTAGGAATATAGCTCAGTGCAAAGGTCCTTGGTTCAAAGCTCAGTACTGAAGAGAAAAATACTTGCACAAAATTTAAAAAGTCATATATAAAGTATGGTTGAAATATATAGTGAATGTTTACAGAATTTATTAATAAAAGACACACTGCCATTATTTCCCCTCAAAGTACTCCTCCTTCTTTGAACTCTCTTGTCATTTGTGCCACTTTCCAAAGCAGTTCTGCAAGTCCTCTTTCCTGAGTCTTTATAAGGTGTGATAAAAAATTTGGTGAATGCTGCTGCTGAATGCCATCCTACAGAAAAGCAACCTCACTTGGCAATGTGTCCTCATTCTCCTTAAGAGTCTGTCTCTTCCCCAAATCAAAATGACCATGTAAGAGTAAATATTTTGAATTGATTCAGGACATCGAGGCAGCCACAAAATGCAAATAAAGATACTCAGGAAAGAGGTCTTGCAGAACTGCTTCAGAAGGTGGTAAGAACAATGGTTAAATGTGTTTGAAGCAAAGGGGAGAATTTTGAGGGTGATAACTGGCAACATGACTTCTACTGTGATAAATTTATAAAATTTAAACATTTACTATATCTTTAGATCATACCTCATAGAAAACAAATGCAGCCATTCTCTACCCAGTCTTTCCTCACCTAGATTTTCTTCTGAGGAATTTACTTTGGTATGTTTTCACTATTGCTTCTGGTATTGACCTCCATGTTTTTGTTTTTTTGTCTTTTTTGAGAGAGGGTCTCTCTATGCAGTTCAGGCTGGCCTTGAGCTCACTTTGTAACTCAGGCTGGTCTCAAACTCACAACAATCCTCCTGCCTCAGCCTCCTGAGTGCTGGGATTACAGGCATGAGCCACAACACTCAGCTTGACCTCCAAATGTTTGAGTGATACTATCACACTTGATTTAGCAGCTGATTTTATCTTTCTGCAATGCTGAGGATCAAACCCAGAGCCTTGCACAAGAAAGGCAAGAAAGAGATCTACCACTGAGCTATCACCTCAACCCTGATTATCAATTTTAGACATCCCATCTTATCATCTATTAAGGTAGTAAGATATTTTGACCTGAGGCCCCCTTTACAATATTATTTAACACAACAGTTAGCTGATTATATTTCATGACATCATTAGGCTCATGTTACATATTCACTGGTAAGCCAAACAGTACACTAAAATTAAGTTTTTTGCCTTTTACAAATTTTCATTTTTGCTATAGATAAAGTTGCTTCATTTTAAAGCTGCTTATTTTTTTCCCTATGTAACCCTGATTCTCTCCAAACCCTCCTCCAGCAGATCTGCTATTTCCCACCAGTGTTCAGAGACTCCAGCTTCCTCAACTCTGTCTCTTGCACTGCTCACCATCCGTGGTGTCTGGGCCTGCTGCATAATGATCACTGCACCAATACATTCCCAAATAGTTTTAATAAACTTTTAAACTCTGACTTTTATAGACTTTTTTTCCCCTCTAAATCATTTTTAATGTGAAGGCTCAAATTATCATTTGTTTTTGAAACAGGTTCTCTCTATGTAGTCCAGACTGGCTTCGAACTCAAGGCAATCTCCCTGCTGCAGCCTACTGAGTGCTGGGATTATAGGTGTAAACCACCATATCAGGCTTAAGCATATTTTTAGAGATTGTTATATCATGACACAGGACTCTGATATCAAATCTGCAATTCACAGTATAGCCCAGTAGTGAACAAAATTTCATCTAGATTATGCAAACCAGAAAGAAAATGCCCAAATTTTCATTCAGAAAACATGAGATGCTACAGCTGTCAGTCTGAGACAGAGCACTGAGGTGGAGTACACGACCTTATGCAAAGCGTGGTCCATCCAGGACAACAGCCACCTTGGCACAGAGCACTAGCAGTCAGCGACCTGAGGGGCTACCAAGGAGGTCACAAGAGGACAAAGGATGCACAGATCTGAAAGGCTCTGACCTTCTTTCATCTTCTTCTTAATGGGCTCCAAATCCTCCTGGTCCTGGGACCCTAACAAAGAAAAAGGTGCTCCTTCTCTGTCTGGGAGAGCTGAAGTGAGGCTGGAGAGTTCATCACTTGCCACAAATGGACCACAACCTTTTGGGGAGGTGCCTGCACCTCCAGACCCTGTGAAAGATCAAACAAGACAGGTTCCAGTTCATCTGCATCAGGTCAGAATGTGCTGAGAAAGTGTCACGTTTTGAGAAAGTGATTCAACCCAATGTGTAGTGTGCAATCCAAGCTGTCAGTTTTTCTTTTTTCATTTTGTTGTGGTACTGGGGATTGAAACCAGGGCTTTCACACTGAGCTGCAACCCAGCTTTTCTGATTTCGAGACAGGGTTTCACTAAGTCACCTTGGCTGGACTCAAACTTGCAATATGCTTCAGCCTTCAAGAGTATTGGGATTACAAGGTATTAGCAACCATACCTGGTAAGATGTCATAACTTAAAAAGCATACATGGCTCACCAGAAATACCGTACACACAAGTTCTATGTCTTAAACATACTGGGGCCTATTGCTGTGCAAGTGGGGCATGTCATAAGAAAAGACACATAGAAGTCTTTGATATGATCAGCCCTGAACACCAGGGCTACCACACACAAATCTGTATGACAGCAAGCACAATTCACATTACCTGACAAACAGCCCCCAAAAGAGGCGCAAAGCAGGGGCTCTTCAGATAAGAGTGGGGGTTGTGGCGGGTGTGACAAAGGGAAGCAATGGAGCCACACAGGTAAGGAGAGTTCTGACCCACTTCAGCAAGAAACTAGAGTCCCAAATGATGGGAATGAGCTTGGCAAAATGTCAGCAAACCTCCCAATATCCTTTATTCAAGACCTAGCTCATAATGTTATAGTACAATGAACATCTAGTTCATAATATTCAAACGGTAAATGGTATTATTATTATCATTGTTACTGTAACGTTGAGACAGAGTCCCATTATGTAGTTCAGTCTGGACTTGAACTATGTAGCCCAGGCTGGCCTGGAACTTGAGGGGATACTCCTACCTCACTCTCCCTAGTGCCGGGATTACAGGAATGCAGCATTATAGCCAGTACAAATGACATTATTTGAAGGAAAAAAAACTGGCCTATGGTAGCTGGGGAAAACAAGCAAACAAAACAGTATCACTATGGGAACAAAATAGCTCACATACTGAAGGAAGAAAAGGATTGTTAGCTTCCTAGGCTAGCTTTTGGTTCCAGTACTCACTTCACTATGACCTTGTAACGAGTCAGGTATGAGGACACATGCCTGCAATCTCAGCACTGTGGTAGGCTGAGGTAGGATGTAAGTTCACCCCAGCCTTATGAGCTTAGTAACTTAGTAACCCTATCTCAAAATAAAAATAGAAAGGGGCTTGCATGTAGCTTGGTGTGAACCCCTCCACATCAAAAAACAAAAACAATAAAAAACACCTTCTAAATTTACCTGGGCTTATCTCTAGAACAAAAATTATAGTGATGGCACCTGACAGGCTTCATCATGTGAAGGATTAACTTCTAACTTATAAAAATCAATAAAAAGCAATTATCCCCAGGTGGAAGTAGTTGTCTACAGTTTTGGCAACTCCCACTGTCTTTGCCAGAGGAGCCATCTATACCAATGATATTTCTGTAACAGCATATTATACTGTTTGCAGATTTCTAAGGAGGGGTGGGACAGACAGGGGCACTTTCCATAGATAAAGAACTGATATTTGTTGTACAACCGTGGGGCTCATCTATCCTGTGTAAAGCTAATATTTTCTGAATCTTATTGCATCTATATTTGTGTCCTCCACCACTTCCTTCTCAGTTGACACAGATAAACCTGCCAGATTGTCATCAAGGACCACACTTCAATAAAAGATGCTAAAGACAAAAAACAAAAAAAAAAGCGATTATCACACCATCTCACATTTGGTAGGTACTTAATATTAGCTACCAGATATTTATTTTGTTAGCATGCACATACTTACACATATAGATAGGAAATTTTTGTTTTTTAAAATTATACAATTTATAAATGCATTACCTTTTTTAAATTAAATTACAATGTTACTAAAAAGTTAATCAAATGGAAGTGAACTGAACTGTACTTTTGCATCTCTGGAGATGTCATCATGTGGGTGAGCACAGATGCTGGATCCAGCTGGGAGCCAGATGTTTCCCTGCTGGGCCCCATCTGGGGTCTGAGGAACCTGAACAGTGCATGAAGAGCACACTTGCCTAGAGAACTTATAAGAATGCAACCATCCTGCTTGGCAAGCATAGGGTCATGAGATCACTCCTTGGTACAAAAGAAAAAAAGAAAAGAAAAGAAAAGAAAAGAAAAGAAAAGAAAAGAAAAGAAAAGAAAAGAAAAGAAGAGAAGAGAAGAGAAGAGAGGAGAGGAGAGAGAAGAGAGAAGAGAGAAGAGAAGACAAGAGAAGAGAAGACAAGAGAAGAGAAGAGAAAGGAGAAGAGAAGAGAAGAGAAGAGAAGAGAAGAGAAGAGAAGAGAAAGGAGAGGAGAGGAGAGGAGAGGAGAGGAGAGGAGAGGAGAGGAGAGAGGAGAGGAGAGGGCAACCATCCAGGTAGTCACTCCTATCTGGCATGTTTTTACCTTAAAATGACTGCATTTTCTTCCACTTGTGAATATGAGGTAATAATGTTAAAGCACAGGTAGTCAAAAGACTCTAAGAAGCTATAGCTAGAGTGTACACTGTTGGCGTGGTTTATACTGCATACTTAACTTGAGGCACTCACGGTCTCAGCTGTTCATGCAGCTAAACATCCTCACTGCCAGTCTAACAAGCCCTCCCATGTATCCTGAAAAGTCATGGTCTCACCATGTCTGTTATGGTTTGCATCTAGAGTCCACCTAAAGCCCCATATGATCATTTGGACAGTGACAGGATTGTGGAGGCACACAGCTGACATGGTGTTAGGAGGTGGAGTCTGGTTGAGAAAGGTGAGTCACTAGGTTTCATCTCTCTCCTTAGTCTTCCCTTCTCTCTCTGATTCCCTGCCACTATGCCCTGAGCAGCCCTCCTCAGCTCTGTTTCACCATGTATGTCTGTCATGCTGTCCTACCTTGTAGCCAGCTGACTATGCACTGAAACATGAGCCAAAAATAAACCTTTCCTTCTTTAATTGTGGGTGTCAGGTACTGTGTGTCAGAGATAAGGAAAGTGGCTTCAGACAATGTCACTCCTCAGATGGTTGGGATGTTGCCATACAGAAAAGTGAAACATTGCAGCTGGGAACATCTTGTTGCTGTGGAGCCTGCCTTATCCAAGGGTCTATGAGAAGGGAGCTGCTAGAGATCTCAGGGAGGACAATGGGTAGAGTGAGGCTGCCTGTGTGAGGGCTAACAGTATTAGGAAGCAAAATAGTTAAATTAACAAAAATGGAAGTAAGTTCAGATAGCCCAGGAAAAATTTCCAATTTTAAGATGACATATTGACTTTCTGCATTTCCTGACTCTGATTCCACAAATCCCATGAAAAAGCTTAAGGAATGAAAAAAGACAGGGAACTGGGGTGTGGCTCAGCAATAGCATAGCAGCTCATGTGGCCCTGCATCAATCCCAAGCACCACTAGAAGGAGCACCCTATAGGACAGTAGCTAGCCAGCTGGCGAGAACTGAAGGAGTTGTCCTCTGGAAGAGGGTTCTCTTGTTGCTGCTGCTGCCAATCAGGGGAGAGAATCATTAGGAACAGAGATCCTCTTTGCACAGGCTCCCCTCGCTTCCTGCTAATGAATATGATGTGGTGCCATCTTGAAGCCTCAAGATATCTTCACACCCATAAGACAAAGGGAGCTTGAGTGGACAGATGTGCAGGCCCTGGAGGCACCATGATCTGTTGAGCTGGCTTTGGGTTGTGTTTCTTGACTTTTTGTTATGGGACAAGTTTTCTGTCACACCCAAACACATCCTAACTGACACGTAAGGAGAAACCTATAGACTGCTATGCATGTGAGATGAGAGAACCAAGCATTCAAGGAACCAATAATATGCCCAAAATGAGGTACCAAAACTATAAAACTTCACTGAAGATGATCAAGGAGATTAACCAGGAGAATAATACAAAACAAAAAACAAGGAAAAACACCATTTTCCCCAAATCAACATCTCAAAAAACAAACAAAAAAACCCCTGAAAACATTACCTTGAGTGAAAGAAGCCAGTGAGAAAAACCACACAGCTTACAATTTTGTGTACATGAAATGTTCAGAACTGGAAAATCCATAAACACATGTTTCCATTTGGGTGACAGAAATGTCCTGGAATCAGTGGTGATGGTCACACAACCCTGTGAATATACTAAGAACCTCTGATGTATATACACTTTAAATTCATATTTATGGTACATGAATTACATTTCAAAAACTAAAAAATACCATGGAACCATACTTAACCCTCAGCACTTCTCCTTGTGGAACAAGCCAATATTTGCCACCAGAACTCTTACTAATGAGAGCTTTCTGCAATAGTTTTTCTGCCTCTGTGACAATACAGCCAAGGATCAGTGAACTAGAAACTGAGACTGTGACCTCCCTCTCACCTGAGCTGGAGGAATGACCTTGCCCTGCACAGGATGGCTCTGTGGAAGAGGCAGAGGCCATGGGGAAGAGGTCTGATGTCGATGTAGATGGCTGTGGTTCCTCCAAGCTTGCCTGAGTGGCAGGCAATGGTGGTGGGACCTGGGGGTTGTCATCCCACCCTGGACCTGAGGGACCTTTGGTCACGTGGAACATATTTTCTTTATTGGCTTCTGGAAGCACAAAAGAGCAGTAAAAGCACATACTCAGGGCTCAGGAGACAGCAGGGGCTGAAGGCTGTTCAAGAGGTCAATAGCCTTCACACACACCTGTGGCTTGGCCAGAGCTCACTTACCAAAGGATTCCTGGGTCATGCCTTTCTTTGCATTTAAAGATTCGTAGAGGTACGCCACATCTAAAAGGAAATAAATTAGGGTGGTGGTCATGTGGGAAGTGAGACCTTATTTCTCTTCTCTTATCTCTGGTCATGTCACGGACTACCTGTCAACTATCCTCACTTAGCAGTAACATCATCAGTTTGTAAGGTCCTAAGACAGTGACATTCTTTACCAGCTTGCACAGGCAAGCCTCAGAGGAAAATGCCTCAGGAGGCAGGCTAGGGTGAAGAGTCTGTGCTTGCTTACAACTGTGAGCCTCTGAAAGGGACAGATACAAGATCTTGCTGTGCTGCAAAGGGCTGATTTTATGTTGAAGAATATCTGTCTCCTTCCTTTTTCCTTATGAAGGAAGACCTTCCAGTGACCTCCAACTATTTCAGGGAGACCTTTGAAGGAGCCCTCTAACTGTCCTGTCCTACATCATTCTTGCACAACATAAACACAGAATCCTGAAGCTATTTCCAGGCTCATCTCTGCTGTCTCTTGTATGTCTCCATAAGCAGAATTTCTAGGACCCTATTTCTGGGTTTTACTACTTAAAACTCTAGTTCTTCTACTGTACCTCGCAACACAGTCCTGTTCCTCCTTTGTGGCTGGCATTTTAAGAGGCACCACTCATAATCACGGTGGTGTTCTTGGAGAAAGGTTCTGAACACAAAGTCAACACTCCCACTCTTCAACTGCTTACACCAAGAATCAACACAGACAGTAAAGGGAATGCAAGCCAATATAACTGTTCCAACAGACATTCTGAGAATGTTTCCTGGCCTCAGTTGGGCTCCCCTCACCACCACACCCAGTCATGTGTCTGACCCCAGATGGATTTCCCCTTACTATGTTCCGGCTCATTCTTTCTGTACACCAGGTAGATGACATCCCCAGTCTGTAAAGGGCAAGTTTGCTTTTTAACAACCTTCAACTTGTTGATTACTGTTCCATTGGTGCTGAAAAGAAAACATAGGTATAATTTTCCCTACTCAAAATAACTTGAGGTTACATTTTTTTCTATCACCATCAGGAAATTGGTACAATATCGTCATTTTGAAAATACTCATAGGAATAGTAATGCACACATGCAGGCACAATTTACAATTCTCTTGTGAGAATTGTAAGCTTGTCTGTAATTCACTTTCTCATAAACTAGGAACCACATGTTAATGAGTGTTTTAACATTTCTGCTCCTCCTATGCCAGTTTTCCTTCCAGGTACCTCCTGGTGGATCCTGAGGCCTTGTCAGTAGCACCATGCTTCCATTTCTAGGCCCTCCTGAGCTTTGCTTAGCCTGCCCACAGGTCTGTCTCCTTCTGCTGACAGCCAGAACCCTGGTTAGCTCATTGCTCAGATAAGCAATGATTCCTAAGAGACAGAGTTTATACTACCAATTGATGATGTGTTCTGTCTGGAACATGATGTGACCTAGGCTGTGAGGGGGACATCAAGCCAGACACACAGGAAGTGTTTCCCTGGGAGGGATTTCTGAGAGACTTGATGGAAAATCAGGAGTTGATTACACGATGGGCTAAATGAAGGCATGAAATTCAGCACTGGAACCATCACGCATCTTAGCTTCTCTTGTAAGGTCCACTGGTGGAGGGACTCTAGAGGAGCAGACTTCTCACAGCTCACCTAAGGTCAGGGAATGACAGGACTTTATGTAAAGGACCAGAAAGTAAGTGCTAAGTGTCTGTCCAACTATGCCACTCTGCCCATGGTGTGAAGGAGCTAGGGAGGGAATATATACAAAGAGGAATGGCCACACTCTAGTCAAGCTCATAACAGGTAATGTAGCCCTGGTCTGCTGACCTCTCCCATAATCCTGTAGCTGGGTCCTCTGTTGCCAGCTTCTCCATCATCTGCCCACTTCTCCACTCATGCTCCTATAATGGCGTTCCACTGCTCCTGGGCTGAGCACATGCCCCAGTGACTTTCCATACACTTCCCCTCTGATCACAGTCCTTGGGCCTCTAGGTCTCCACCCATGTGGGCCCCTCTGTCCCTCTGTCATAGCCCGCCCCGCTCCAGAAATGTTGCATCTTTGGAAATTGGGAAAAGTGGGAACAGACTCTCCTTGAAGCCTCCAAAGGAACTGGGCCTGACTAAACCTTAGTTTTAGCCCAGACAGATTGGTGCTGGACTTTGGACCTCCTCAACTATAATGCAATACATGTGTATTGTTTAAAGCCACTAGGTTTGCAGCAATTTGTTCTAACAGCCAAAAGAAATTAACTCATCATCCAGCCAGTCTGGTGAAGCCAGGCCCAATTTAGGCAGACAGCTCCAAATAGGTTTTTTTTCTTTTTAATTAGTACACATATGCAATACATAATGAATACATTCTCCTTCTCCTCTCTTCTCTTCCTCCTCCCTCTATCCCAACTCCCTTGCTATCTACAAAAAGTCTATCTCCTTGTTTTTCATCTTGCTCTTTATTCATACTTCAAGTTTTCATATAAGAGAAACCATGTGACACTGACCCTTCCATGTCTTACTTTGTTTAGCATTATGGTCTCACGGTGCACTCATTTTTCCATAAATAGTTCAAATTTATCCTCCTTTATGACTGTAGTACTCCACCATGTGAACATGCATTTTCTTTACCCATTTATCTATTAATGAACATCTGTTTCAAGATTTAACTATTATGAATTGTGTTGCCATACACATAGGTATAATTGTATCACTGTAATATGATGTCTTTAATTCTTTTGGGAATATACCTACAAGACACATAGCTGAGTCAAATGAAATTTTTTTTTTTTGAGGAATTTCGACACTGATTTCTAAAGAGACTGTATTACTAGTTTGCATTTCCACCAACAGTGTAGGAAGGTTTTTTTTTTCTCCCCATAAGCTTGCCAGCATTGTTTTTTTGAGTTGGTAATAATAGTCATTCTTTCTCAAATAATATAGAATCTCACTGTTGTTTAAATTTGTATTTTTCTAATAGCTGAAGATGAACTTTTCTCATGTATTATTGGCACCTGTACTTCTTTTGAGACATCTATTCATTTTAATTGCTTTTTGATGGGTTTTTATTTACTTATTTGAGTTTTTATATACTCTAGATATTAGTCCTCTGTCTGAGGAGTAGCTGGAAAAAATTTTTTTCCCATTCTGTAGAGTTGTACCTTTACTCTGTTGGTTGTTTCCATTCTTTGCAGAAGCATTTTAATCTGATATGATCCCATTTGTTGATTTTTGGTGCTATTTCTTGTGCAACTGGGTTTCTGTTCAGAAAGTGTATGCCTATGCTGTCTTTAAGAGTTTTATTTAAAGGCCAAGCTCACTCTGAGAGGCTGAGGCAGGACGATCGTTGTGAGTCCAAGACCAGCCTGGGTTACAAAGTGAGCTCAAGGCTGGCCTGAACTGCATAGGGAGACCCTGTCTCAAAAAGACAAAAAAAAAAAAAAAAGTTATATTTAACTTATCATCTAGCAGTTTTTTTTTTAATCGGTACCAGGGATCAGACTCGACCGTGCGCTTTCAAGGCAGGCACCTATGCCACTGAGCTATAACCCCAGCCCCCATCTAGCATTTTAATGTTCTTGTTTTAATATCTAGGTCATCAATTCACTGTCATTTCCCTTTAGGCTCCTTTGTCAAACAGACAGTGCTCTGTGTTTCCTAAATTTGTTAATTATTAGAATAAGCAAAGGAGCATCGCTGCTTCCTAGTAAAACATTTTTCCTAGTCTTCTATCCCTGAAACTGTTCTTATTGTAGGGCCTGATCTCTAAAAAAATACCAAGACTGACTCGGTGGCAAAGGCATACCTCACTATGCCGCTGGAGGCCCCTGACACTTATGTGGGATTTAAAACATGCACATTCAGTGGGGCAGAGTGGGCACACCTGTAATCCCAGCCACTAGTAGGGTGAGGCAGGAGGATGGCAAGCTCAAGGCCAACCTGGGCAATTTAGCAAAACTCTGACCCAAAATAAAATAAAAAGGGCTAGGATGGAGTTCAGTGGTACAGCACTTGCCCATCATGTGCAAGGCTCTGTGTTCAGTCTTCAAATGAAACAAAACAAAAAACCTGATACATTTCAATGACATATTCCCTTCAAGAGCATAATCAGACAGACCTACAGAGTCTGTAGGACAACCACTGCAATGTAGTTTGTATTAAGAGTCAAAATAATAAATGTCTGCCAACAAGGGAAATGACAGACAAATTATCATGAACAATAATGCAAGAGATGACTGAAATCTAGTTGCATAGTCAGTTAAGCCACCAGTGGAAATGCAGAGATGAAGACAGTAAGAGTCACATAACTTCACTCAGGCAATAATAGCCTCAAATATACATTTTTAATGTGAGTGGAGTTTTGGAAAGCTTTCCATGTTTTAGATAGTAATAACGTTATATAAGGAAAAAAATGGGAATAAAGCTTTTGTAAATGGAGAGGGGAGTAGAAGTTGAAGGGAGGACAGGGGAATGTTGAAAAAAAACAAGTTATATCATGTACAGGCACAAATTCTCTGTGATGAATGTGATCATTATATATATCTAAAATGTACCCATAAAACTGGTTGGAGGGAAAAAAAAAAGAATTTATTAGCCACACTGGGCATGGTGATATGTGCCCATAATCCCAGTCCTTGGGAGACTGAAGCAGGAGGGTCCCTGAGAGCTAAGGCCTGCCAGTGTTACACAGTAAATTTAAGGCCAGTCTGAACTACCTAGCAAGACTCTGTCTCAAAAAATAAAATAAAACAAAAAAAGAATTTATTAGCCATGCACAATGGCCTATACCTGTCATCTTGGCAATGAGGGAACCTGAGGAAGAAGGATCTAAAGTTCAAATCTCACCTCAGCTGCTTAGTTAGAGCCTATCTCAAAATTAAAAATTAAAAATGGGATGGGGATGTAGCTCAGTGCAAAGGCCCTCCGTTCAAACCCCAGTACCACAAAGAAAAGACAATTTAATTAATTAATTAAAAAAAAAAAAGGGCTGGGGATTTAGCTCAGTGGCATAAACACCTGCCTTACAAGAGCGCAGTCGTAAGTTTGATCCCCGGTACAAAAAACAAAACAAAACAAAACCAAGATGTTTTAGTTTGGGAGAAAAGTCTAACTTTACTAGGTTTGTAAAACTAAAAACTTATGTTTTTGTTTTGTGCCATGCTAGGCATCATCCAGGACCTCACACAGGCTAGGTAAGCACCATGGCATTGAGCTAAATCCCCATTCCTTTTCAAAACAATATTTTGAGACATGGTTTTACTAAGCTGCCCAGGCTGGGCTTGAACTTGCAATTCTCCTGCTTCAACCCTTTGAATAGCTGATGCTATAGGTATATACCACCATACCTAGCTATCAGTGTCTTAAAATGTCTTATTTCTGGGCCAAGTGTGGTGGCACATACCTGTAACTTTAGGACTTGAGAGGCTGAGCCAGGAGGATCATGGTGAGCTTGGGCTGTATAGTGAGTTCAAGGCCAGTGAGAACTACACAGCCAGACCCTGTCTTAAAAACCAAAAAGTTTTATTTGAGCCATATTTTAAATTTTTTTATTTTTATGGTACTGGAAATTGCATTTTTAAAAAAATTTTTGTGATACTGGGCCTCAGACATATTAGGTATGCAATCTACTCCTGAACTCCGATCTCATTTTCAATTTCATTTCATTTCATTTTGAGATAGGCAGTCTCACCAAATTGCCCAAGTCTGGCCTTTAATCTAAAATCTATCTGCTTCAGCCTCTAGAGTACCTGGGATTATAGGTGTGTCCTACCCAGCACGGCTTCTGAACCATATGTGATTTAATTTGAATTCAAGGTCTGTAGGCACCAAAGCAATACCCAGGATTCCATTTTAGAAACCAGAAAATACAATAGGACATGCTGAGAAACTATCAACATATTCAGAGAAAGCAAACTACTGTTATTTCTCTGAAACACACAGCTATCATCTTCCTAAACCACTAGAGGAAACAGAAGTTTGGAAAGTGCTCACCTGGTATCTTCCAGTGTCACCTGACCAGACTTTTCATCCACTACAATTTTACAGTGATCTCCAGAAACCAGTTTATTGCTGGGGAATGAAAGGTCACAACCTAAAACAGAGGACAGGAACACGCTGGAAATTGAGGTTCTGGAAACTCTACTACCTTTGCTTTATCAAAGCATGTGCCAAAGTGCTCACACAGGAAACATTTAAGTAGCTAAGCATTTAATCCAAAGTAAAAGAGGAGGGAGCTGTGTCTTGAGCTTTCTTGAACTCCATTACCCAGTAGATGACCCATCATGACCATCACAGTTTCTTCAGGACAAGAAGCTGGCAAGTCAGGGCAAGACTTTTTAAGACAAAGTCTCAACATGTAGTCCAGGCTGGCCTCAAATCTGAAATCCTCCACCCTTATTCTCCCAAATGCTGGGTCTGCAGAAGTTGTTGTCCCCCCACCCCTTTGGGCAGTACTGGGAATTGAGCCCAGCATCTTCACAATGAGCTAGACTGTTTTTTTAATTTTTAACTTTAAGACAGGGTCTCGTTAAGTCACTAAATTGCCCAACCTAGGCTCAAACTTTCAATCCTCCAGCTTCAGTCTCCCAGAATGCTGGGATTACAGGTATGCATCCCTGTGCTTGACTCTTTAGTACAATTTTATGACATGCATACATGCACAGCTAGTCTGATAAATGCTGGAATTTAAAATAAAACTAAGGGGCTTAATTAACTTAATCCTTAACATTTTCTTCTGTGTAACCTAAAGTTTCAAAACTCATTACAAAATTGAAGCAATGACACAAATAGTCACAGAAAATCTAAGCAAAATATTCATGTGTATATGTACACAAAAATATAGAAAAGGAAAGCATCCAGAGCAATACACGGCCAGATCTTCATTAAATACAAGGGGGAAAGGGAAATTCTCAAATATATAATAGCTTCTTTTTAAAATCAAAAGTATAAACACTTTTAGAAAGCTCTATGTAATTACTATTGCTTGTAACAGTAATCTATGGTTTTACACAATACTATAGGAATTAAAAGGCAATTTAAAACTGAGGAATTTAGCACTCAGGAGGCTGAGAAAGATCACCAAGAATTTGAAGTCAGTCTGGGATACATAGTGAGTTCAAAGCCAGCCTGAACTACATAGCAAGACTCTGTCTAAAAAAAAGAAAGAAAAAGAAAAAAAGAAAAGAAAAAATGGGGGTGGGGATGTAGCTCAGCAGTTGAGTACCCCTGGGTTCCATCTACACTATGGTCTGCCAACCAACCAAAGAACACTGAAGAATTTGTCAAGGAGACAGTGACCAGTCAAGTTTACTTCTTAAAACATTCCATGTGAAACCTGGTTTGGCCTGATTTTTGGGGGGGGGGGGTTGTTTTTTGGTGGTGGCAGTACTGTGGATTAAAGTCAGAGGCAGCACTGAGCTACATCACCAGCCCTGGCCTGAGCCTCACTCCATCACTAAGTGTCTGCATAGAGAATAATCAATATTGTTTTGGGTTTCCTCTTGTTGGCTATAATTTTATTGGCAAGTCAGGGCAAGAGCCAGGGCCAATGTCACTCTCTAACCTATTTATTTATTTATTTATTTATTTATTTAATTTTTGAGACAGGGTCTCGCTATGTAGTTTAAACTGGCCTTGAACTCAGTGATCCTCCTGCCTCTGTCTCCTGAGTCCTGGAATTATAGGTGTGTGCCATCATGGTGGCAGAACCCCTTTAAGGGAGAGCACAAGTCCAGAAGCCTACTGAATCAGAGGACCCTGCAGTGGGTAGGGTGTAGTGAGTATCCTAGCTCACAAGCAGGTTCTGGTAGGTAGCAATGTACTACTCCAGCCACTACTGATGTCTGTGAACTGCTAGCCTGATGTCTACGGCACCTGGTTCTGCCGCTTGATGTCAGCACACTCGTCACCAGACTGAGTTTTCCTGCTGCTGATCAGTATCTGGCCATGAACCACGTAGGCTCCAAGGTGCAGCTCCGTTTCTGCCAACATGCCTTCTGGGACAGTTTTAACAATGAGCTGTAACTGTGGCATCATCTCAAGACCCTGAAGGGTACAACACAGCTTAGTGATCCCAGACTTGCTTATCTGGAGCTGTTCAGTGTGGCCAGAAATCTCTTGGTTCAGCTCCTCAATCTAGCTAGCAAATCAGCTTGGCATCCCTCCCATTCTAGTCATGACCTCATACTGGCTTCATGCAATCTTGGTGAGATTAAAGCCAGGAACAGATTCTACTTCCACACTGACATGGCCATCCAACCAGCCTTCAGGGCACTGATTTCTATTTGTGGTTCTCCTTCTCCTGCAAAAAGAAAATTCCTACTTCAGGCCTTCGATTTCCATCTTTGGGTTGATTCTAGCCAGAGTAGCTGGTCCAGTGTTTTGGGCAGGCCACTGATGTCAGCCTCCATGCTCAGAGACAGGGCTTACTTCATTCATCTCGAAGTTGATTAACAAGTTATCTACAGCCAGACTGATATTGCTGTCAAAGTACAAGGATAATCCTGGAGTTCTCCATAGTGGCACCAAAAATCTTGTTCCCAGGATCTTTGCCTCCAGTCTACCACTAGTCTACTTCTGGACACACGCTGAGGCCAGGTAGTTGCTGAGCTTTTGCATGGCGATATTCTTTCAGCCCATCAGTAGCTTAGTGGACCCAGCCAAAGCACCTGCATAGCACTCATCACCATAAACCCCAAAGGAGTATGAGGACACAAAATGCTTGGAGGACATGGACACATCACCCGCTCACAACTCTCCAAAGATGCTGGGTTCACAGAAGGGACTGCCTGGCCCAACACACATGAAATCCATCATGTAAGCACCCAAGGATGAAGCAGACAGCGCCTGGCAACAGTTAAAAGAAGTCATGGAAAAATTCATTCAAGCAATATTAGTCTCAGGAGGAGCTGCTGATAGCAGAAGTCAGAAGAATTAATCCTGTTAAGTCAACAATTTTTGTCCTGGACAGCTTCAAGGAGTAAACACAATTCCAAACAAAATCTCAGAAGGCTTAAGAACACCAACAAGCTAACCCTAAATTTCACAGGGAAAATTTTGGAATATTTAAAGCAATTTTGAAAAAGAACAAAGTTCAAAGGCTAATTACTGGTTGACTTAGTCAAATGACAATGATCAACACTGTTGTATTAGTGTAAGAAGGACCGTCACATAGAGAAAAACAAAAATTAAAACTATGAAACTTTCAGTGACAAACCAAAGAAAATCTTTAATGATGCAGGATCTGGCAAGGATAGGATACAAAAATAACTGAGAAAAAAAATAAGCTAACATTCAACAAAACTAAGTATAGTGCTTTTGCCTTGCATGCACAAGGCCCTAACTACATTGTAAGGTATATTGTAAGGTGTAAAACTAACAATTACAAAAGTCTGTTTCTAGATGGGCATGGTGGCACACACACCAATAATCCCAGCACTTATGAGGTTGAGGCAGGAGGACTGTGAGTTTGAAACCAGTGTGAGCTACGCCAAGTCTGAGGCCTTCCTGGCCTACACTAACCCGTGAGATGGTATTTCAAAAAAAAAAAAGTGTTAATTTCTACCCAACTGTGAATTTCCAATATTCATTTTTACTGTTTCTTAATTTCACTCCACTGTAGTCAAAGAAAAATTTCTGTATTGTAACGAAAATTCCATTCTGAAGGATGCATGACAACTGGAGGACGTGGAGCACAACTTCATAAGGTTGTAGAGATCTACACTGAGCGTTCAGGAGTCAGTGGCACGTGTCACATGACAGCCCACTTCCTGGAACGAACTGGAAGGCACTGTGCACCTCGCACCCTGAAACGTCCCGCCAGCAGTTCGGGTGCCCTCCACTCGTCCTTACTGTCTATTCCCATCCCATCTTCGAACCCGCCCTCGGTCCCCTTCTCCAACCCCCGCTCCCGTCCTTGGTGTCCGTCCCCTGCCCGCTGCCCCGCACCTCTCCGGCGTCCGAGGGTCCATTCGCGCTTCCGCAAAAGGACGTGCGGCTCGCTCTGCTCGGCGCCTAAGCGGAGAAGCCGGCCCCAGGGCTGCGGAAGCAGCGGCTGCTCGTCTTCCCCGGGCGGTTCCATCGAATTCACATCTACGAGACCCGGAAACGCAGCTGAGGAGGACGCGCCGCCCCAGGCTAGAAAAAGCTTAGTTGGCTACCGCCCTGCTTCGCCCCTGCGCCGCTTGCTCTTCGTCCCACAACTTCGGCCCGCCGTCCTCCACCAGCCTAGCCGCTCACCCTATGCCCAGCGCCGATCCCGGAACCGGCAGCACGACCGTAGCCGCTGTCAACAAACCTCGCAGTCCCTCAGCTGATCCGCGGGCGGAGCCATACGGCGCGTTCTACTACTGGCTGGCGACGGCGCCCACCGAGAGCGGCGCCTAGAGCGGCAGCGGCGGCTGCCCTCGAGTGGACGTTTTGGGGGCTGTTGGAGCCTGCGCAGAAGAGGGGCTGTGGGTAAATTCGCCATGTTTGACGCTGGCAGGGACGACTTCTTCGTCATTGGATTACGGAAGTAGTTGCATTTGACGCCATGTTACGTAGCAGCCAAAGATACTAGAACTTTAGGTTGGACGTTTGAAAAGTTCTTATAGTTTCGACTAAAGTAAGGTGTCATTTAGATAAGAGAAGCAACTGTACACGTTACAAGAAAAATGTGAATAGGAGGTACGTACGTATTTTACAAGTACATTTTTACACGTGGATTACAAAGATGGGGCAATCTGAGCGCACTGGGCGAGCTCTCGGCGATGACAGCATCTTCAGTGTCGTCGGCATGTAAACCTGGATCGCTTTTGGAGGCCAGTTTTCCCGCATCTTTCTACTGTAAGTTCACGTTACCTTTCAGCAATCCCCTACCCCAATCCCGGGCAAAAAAGGACCAGGACGAGAAACTGGACATGGTAAGGTTCGTCCATGCCGAGAAATTTTAAGCAGCTCGGAGGACAAGGTAATGTCAGCACTCTGAGCACTCAAATGAAGGGCGGCAAATGTGGAGCAAGCATCTAAGTTGATTTAAAAGGATGTATGCATATGTAAACACACTTGGAATACTGGTGTCATACAAGCCACTCAGAGCTGCACGTGCAGTGTGTTTGCTGACCTAACCAAAGGAGACTATTTTGGAGAAAAGGAAAAAAAGGCTTCATTCAAAGCCAGATTCACGAAGATGGAGAAGGCTCATTTGCCTCAAATCACTGTCACATGATGTACTGGTGTGGAGGAGTCTTTTATGGCAAGAAACAGCAGAGGGAATACGATGAAGCAGTAGGCCCCCAGGTTTACTTCACCCCCCTGCCCCCCTTCTCTTTTCCTCTCCTTACCCTGTGGAAAGGGAACACCAACCACCTCCTGGGGTCTGCCTCCACATACCTTGCCACTCATCTGGACAGAGGAGAGGGTGATAGTTATGTCCTCAACATGAGCAAATTAAAAGTAGCTTGTCTCCAGAGGAAAATCTGAACCTTTTTCCTATCTTCTCAAAGCTTCTGCCTGTAAATCTGCTGTTGCTTCAGTTTTTAATTTGCATTATCACCAGAGCAAATTCCCACAAGTGCCTTGTATCAAGGGAGTGACGAGACTTATCTTTCACAGCTGGGCATCCATTAAAGACAGGGAGGTGCCTTACCAGTTGATTCACTGTGAAATTATCACAGTATAGGGCGTTAGGGCTTAACTAAGGTACATACCTAAGTCATATGCTATAGACCCATGGTGGTGAACTGATGGCACACATGCTCTGGTGGGATGTTTGTTACAATTATTGAAAGCTCTAAAAGCTTCACCATCTCTGCTATAGAATTATTGCTTCTTGGGTAAAAACCTATACAGCATTTGCTGTATTGAATATTGTGGGCAATTTAATACAGTGGTACATACATGTGTATTCTTTTGTGGGGAGCAGGGCCTTCACACTGAGCTACATCTTCAGACTATTTTTGAGACAAGGTCTTACTGAGGATTAGTTAAGTTGTCCTCACTGAGCTTGAACTCAACAATCCTGTCTCACTGAGATTATAGGAGTGCACCCACCATGTTCAGTTTATTCTTTGAACTAAATGTTTTATGTTTGTCCCTCCAGTATTTGTTTTGGCTTCATCTTTCCCCATTTCTTTTAAATCAATTTATCCCTTGGGCTCATTACTACATCTCTGTGTAAGGTTTTACATTAACAGTTGAGGAAAGGGGAAAATTGGAGCATTTCCTCTAGTTTCTAGTACAAATTGTATTTCAGAATTACCAAATAATAGCAGCAGAGGGAAAAGTCTTTATAGAAGAATGCCAAATACTAAATGTAGAGGAAATTATAGAATAAGAAAAATAGCCAGTTTTCTTCTCCATGAAACCATTTATAAAGACACACAAATATGTTAGGTGAAAGGATTGAAGGGAACTGGATATTTAATAAATGCCCTATTATCATTCTACAGTTTTACTTCCTGACTTTAAGGACAAAAAAACCCCAACTTTATTATGGTGAGACGTGAATTTTTAACTTGACACCTCTGATCAGTCTTAACCCACCCAAACTTTGTTCTAATAGAAATTACTGTGTTCATCCATTCAGTCTGATATGAAGTCCGTATCATCCTGTAGCGAGTATTCTAGCAGTAAAGAAAAAAGTTTGTATGCTCTGATGTCACTGTGAAGAAATATCAGACAAGCTTGAATGAGGGTCACTCTTCCAAAAGGCAGGGAGTAATGAAAAGTCCTTAGGAACCTCCACATCAAAAGGCACACATCTGCCCGCCATGGTGGCTCATGCCTGTAATTCCAGCACTTGGGAGGCTGAAGCAGGAGGATCATTGTGCATTCGAGGCCAGCCTGGGCTACAAAGTGAGCTCAAGGCCAGCCTGAACTGCATAGAGAGACCCTGTCTCAAAAAAAAAAAAAAAAAGGCACCATCTGCGAATGTGTATGTCTGTGGGACTCAACTGACACCACTTCATATAGCTGGGCATGGTGGCATATGCCTATAATCCCAGCACTTGGGAGGCTGAGGCAGCAGGATTGCTGCAAGTTCAAGGCCAGTTTGAACTGCACAGTGAAATCCTGTCTCAAAAAGACAAACTGGCTAGTATGAGGTCCTGAGTTCGATTGCCAGTACCCTCCCCCCCAAAAAACAAAAGGACACAGCAGGGCTGGGGATATAGCTCAGCAGCATAAAAGTCTGCTTGGTAAATGCAAGGTCCTGAATTCAATTTCTGGTACCAAGAAAAAAAAAAGGACACAACATCTAAGTGCAGTACTCTACCCTAAACTGAACACAGCACTGGAGGGGAAACTTAAGGAAAGGCATTACAAACACTAGGGGACTTGGTGGAATTCTGTCACAGTTAAATTCGTTGATAACTACTGGGTTCCACAAACGTAATTCTCAAGAACCATCATCCATATATACACACATTCACGGAGACCATGAATAAAGCAAACGAGGGTGAATTTTTACCAATGGATAAATCAGGTGAAGAATATTGAGATGTTTTATATGCTCTTTTTCTTTTCTTTTTTTTCCCCCTGATACTCAGGATTGATCCTAGCCATATTCTTATTTTTTTGTTTTGAAATAGAGTCTTGCTAAGTCACTAAATTGATAAATACCTCAGCTGGTTCTGTATCTTGATTATTGTGAACTGCACTGCAGAAACATGGGTATGCAGGTATATTTATAGTATGTTGCATTGCTTTGTCTTTTTGAGACAGGGTTTCACTCTGCAGCACAAGCTGGCCTTGAACTCACAGTGCTGGGATTATAGGCTTGCACCACCATGCCTGGCTGCACTGTTCTTAGTACATGTCTCAGTTTTTGTTTATTTTTCAAGAGACAGGGTCTCACTTTGTAGTTCAAGATGGTCTTGAACTTGCAGTGAGCTTGCTGCCTTAGCCTCCCAGCTGCTTGGATTACAAGTGTGTGATACTATCCTTGGCTGTATTCCTGGACTGAGTTCACTAAAATTTTGAGTTTTTTTCAATACACAAGGTGACTTTGGTTCCTGTGTTTTCAGAAAAATGAACCTACTTGATTTCAAATGATGCATATATATTATATATATGCATAAATGATGCATATATAGCATATATACTAAAATTAGAATCATACAGAGATTAGTATTGTCCCCACACAAGGATGACAAACAAATTTACAAAGCATCTCTATATTTTTCTTTCTCTTTTTTCTTTTTGAGGCCAGGTATTGCTATGCAGTTCAGGCTGGTCTTGAGCTCACTCTGTAGCCCAGGCTTGTCTTGAAGTTGCAATGATTCTCTTGCCTCAGCCTCCTGAGTGTTAGGACTACAGGCATATGCCACCATGCCCAGCTTATATTTTTATTTTTTAATACAACAAAAAATGGAAGAAAAAAGTCAGGTGTGGTGGCGCACACCTGGCTTGTCATCCCAGCCTGGGAGACTGAGGCAGGAGGACTGCCACAGGTTCAAGGCCAGCCTGGAGTACACAGCAAGACCCTATCTCAAAAAAGAAAGAAAAAGCAGTGTTATATAAATGCAAAATAAATTTTCAAGTGTATCAGCCTATAGGTTTGTTTGCTTTGTGTGTGTGTGTGTGTGTGTGTGTGTTTATAGTACGGGGGATTGAACCAAACCAAGGGCCTTCACACTGAACTACATCTTTTTTTTTCTTGGTACTGGAGATTGAACTCATGACCTCATGCTTGCCAGGTAGGCGCTTATACCTCTGAGCTAAATCCCCTACCTACATCCTTTTTGGACTTTTTGATGCAGTGTCTTGCTAAATTGCTAAGCTCAGTATTACAGTCATCCTGCCTCAGCCTCCCAGAGTGCTGATTACAGGCATTTGTCATCACATCTAGGTTCTATTTTGAGCCAGGATCCTTTCTAAGTAAGTTGCCCAAGTTGGGCTTGAACTTGTGACCCTACTTCCTCAGCCTCTCAGAATGCCAGGATTATAGGCATACACTACCACACCTGGCTGGCTTGCCTTATTCTCTATCAAATTTTCAAACTTTTTTATTAGTTTATTGGTGATTTTTCTCAATCAATTTTTTTTTGGTTCTCAATCAATTTTCAAGAGGTTCTTCATATAGTATATTCTTCTGCAATGGCAAGCAGAAACAACAAAATGACACCTAGGATTTGGGGGTAGATTTATTTTATGTTGACAGGCACTGATTGGAATCATTGCCAGAATATCAGGCCCTGATCTATGATGGTCTAGGGTTTCTGTGGGATAAGCAGGCAGGAAGTACAGAGTCAGAATGGCTTTTCAACTGGGGATTGTTCTTACAGTATGCACCATAGTGTGCAGCTATACATCACAGTGATCAGCTGCTTTTTTCTTCTTTTTTTTTTTTTTGTCTTTTTGAGACAGGGTCTCGTTATGCAGTTCAGGCTGGCCTTCCACTTTGTAGCCCAGGCTGGTCTCAAATTTGCAATGATACTCCTGCTTCAGCCTCCTGAGTACTGAGATTGAGGTGCCACCACACCTGGCTGACCAGCCATTTCAAAGAAACAAAAGTAACAGCAACTATAAGTGGAACTGTCACCTGGGAAACTAACAAGTTGAAATATACTGGCTAGAGGAGCATCTTCTGCTACACTGTAAATAATGTTAATAACTTTGATCATCTTTAGTATATGTTTGCTTCTTGTACTAATTTCTTCTCCATTCTGTTCATTTAGCTAATTTAAGAACTGTTCTGAAATGTTCCAAAGCAGGGTGGGCAGAACCCTGTGTTCACTGCCAGTGGTTTCAGCCTCTCCTTTGCCACCCCCCGCACAGTCATTTCCCAGGAACTGGACCCAGCACTGTATAACTGCATCTGTTGGAAGGGTGGGGCCCACCTGTTACCTACAGCCCTCCAGCTTTGGTTCAACCCACACTTTGGCCCTTGCTACTCCTTTTATACTATATTATTACAGATTGGGAAAACAGAGTCCAAAAGGCTTAAATAATTCCTAAAAAACTGCACATTAGTAAAATGACTAACAATGCCAATTAAGCATGGTTTCCTTCTGATCTTTGCAGGTCCTCAATCTTTCTGGCATAATCTTATCAATAATGTGAAGATTTTGAGTTACCTGAAAAAACAGGTGTTTTGAGCAGGGGAAGTGCAGTGTACTAACTGTAAGGCAAAGAGTGGTTTGTTCCTAGGGAGGTGTACTTAGGCTCAAGCCAACCTCTGCCACCTGGAATTGGGACCTTCATGGGTTCTGAGAGATGAGCAAAGTATCATCTGGGTGAAATGGCAGCATGAATGCTGAGCTAACCTACCATAATCATCTTTGCACCCAAAGAAAAGTACCGCTGCATTGACAAACATCAGAGATACTGGCTTGTTCCTTCCACTGCAAAACTCTCCCAAGGCAGCAACATGCAATTTAACCCTGCCCTCCAGGATCAGCCAAAGCAGGAACCTGACTGCACCTGTTCATGTGGTAAAGGCATTGGGATAGGAAAGGAACCCCAGGCAGAGTGCTGATATGGAGATATGGAGCCCAGTTCTGGCATCACCCCTCACTTCCTGTGGCCTTCAGCAAGAAGCAGCCTGTTGACACATGAATTTGCATCAGTTGGTATCTGGAATTTCCATCCCTGTGAGCTTCCCAAGACCTGCTCCACAGACAGGATAGATGTGGTGACCCTTCCTCTGCACCGCCTCATCTCTTTCATGGAAGTGATGCTTTTGGTGCCTCTAACTTACTGTTAACGCTACACCTTTACACCTCAAAGGTCTGAGGGAGTCCTTAAGTTTAGCCATGCTTGCTCTGCAGTCTCCAGCCTAGTGAGCTGAGTAGGGCACAACACTGATCTATATCTATAGCTGAATCACAAAATGCTCCTTGTTTGGTTTACATGTACATGGATTACAGCACACTGGATATAGATCAGATTTAGTTTGGGATATCTAGTTGGGATGAATGCCAGAATCTGCAAATTCTTTTCAATGACCACACTCAAAAATATCCATTCATAAAATAGTTTATTCAGTGAACATATCGGGACAGAGACTCTCTAGTGCACATCTTCAGATTACAGATGCTTCTCCCAGAATGCTCATGTTCAGACAGCCACCTGCCCACCTTTTTATGTGAAGTAAAGCTGGTCCTAGGTCTCAGATTTCATACTCTGACATGTCTTCCCTTGTGCCAGCACTATTCAGAGCCAGACACTATGTACACTTCATACCCTTGGAGAGCTTCCTCATGTCACCATGGCTTGGACATGCGCCTGCAGTATTGTTTGGGTGGCTGCAGTGGGAACACCAATTATTTGAATGGTGGAACTATTAAGTGCATGCCCCTGTGCCTGAGTAAGGTCATTATTTAATGTTCCTCTCACAAAATGACTCAAAATTAACACTCAAAAATTAATGTAGTTAATTTGATATCCTGACAGCTTTATTGTGAGCCTGAGTTTGAGTTGTGTTTTAAAAGTATTTTTGGTGCTAGTGATTGAATCCAAGGCCTCACACATGCTAAGTATACACTCTGACTCAGCTACACATCCAGCTCTAAGAATATAAAAATGATAGGAGTATTTTGAATGATAACCTCAAGTTATAAATGACTTTCCACTTCCATTTCTGTTTCCCTCCATCTCACAGTGAACACAGCTATAGCAACATCTCTTTGCTGAGGATCTTAAATGATTCAGATATTGTTAAATAAATTTGGTGTTCCCTAGTTTACTTTTAGCTTTCTGAAATTAACAGTCTCGATAAGATGTTAAGAATACCTAGATAAATCAATAATCATAGAAGAAGACAAGATGGCCAATCAGTGAGCAACAAAATACAAAGCCTCCCAGGAGAAACAATTCATATGCCGGAATAAAACACCCTGGAGAGACCCAGACAGAGGGAGACGGATCCTCTTGACACAGGAAGCAATTAAAACGTAAAACTCATCAAATATTTTGGGACTACAACTGAAACAGTTAAAAATTAAGGGACACAGCGTTTTCGTGGTGACTCACCAAGTCTTCGCCAGCTTGAATCCGTGCAGCTGGCAGAGCCACCCAAACTTGTTCCTGCTGCCACTCACAGGAAGCACAGCAGCGCTGAAGTTGGGGGTTGGTGAGCCCAAGGGAGAGCGGAGCCGGCAAAGGGACCTTCATTAATCCACGGTCATTTCTGGGAATGAGGACCCCCGGCCCACAGGAAAGTTGCGATCAAATGGGTGACATGTCGGAATTGGGCAGGAGGAGCCTGAACTGGGAATGACAGTGACTTCAGTTGATTGCTCCCTCCCCAGAGCAGATTAATGGGATTTGCTTAGACTGGGCCGCACCCCTGGCCGGGACCCAATGAGCTGTCCCAAATTGATTCCCTGCGCCTAGCAAGTACTAACTTGGTGAAGGCAGCTGAAGTTTGGTTGGCCCAGTGGGGAGGGGCAGGCAGGAGAGGGCGGAGGTCCCTCGCCAGCATGCCTTGTAGGAAAGATGGCCAACAGGGAAGGGGACTGGGACCTGCACTGTAACCTGTGTGGAGGAAGCCAGGGCCATGACAGGAGAGGCAGGAGGAGGCCCTCAGCCCAGAACCCTGAGAGCCCTGATCCAGGAGAAGGAAAAACAAGGGAGACTGAGGGTGGCAAACACACAACATCAGACATGGCTTCAATGGACATTAAGAGATATCTGGGACCTTGTAGATGAACTCAAAACTGAAACATTAAATCAGGTAAAGCAGGATATGAGTAGAGTAATAAAAGAAATGCTCTCAGGAAGCATCTCTCAGGATGATACAGATGGAAGAAGGGAGGAACACAAAAAAAGGAGAGAAACATTCAATAAAGAATATAAAGAAAATATACAATACATGAAGCAGATTCAAAGAGACTACCAGGAAATTAAAAACTCCATTGAAAGCTGGCAAAACTCCTTAAAAGAAACTAAGGATAAACTATCAAAACTTAAAGACAAGTTGGCAGTGTGTGATCATGAAAGGAAAGATCTCTTAAAAATAACATGGAAACAGGCAGTAACAATACAAAGGCTAGAAGATGACAAGAGAATCTACAATTTAAGAATAAGAAGCATGAACGAAGAAGCAGGAATACATACAGGTGAATTACAAAGGCTATTCACAGAAATAATTAAGGAAAACTTCCCAAGCATGGGAAAAGAAAATGACATTCGGTTGTGTGAGGCATACAGAACTCCAGCCACCTACAACCAAAACAGATCTACACCCAGACATATAATAATCAAGATGCCAGAAATTCAATATAAAAACAATATTAAAAGCCATCAAAGAAAAGAAACAGATTACCTATAAAGGTAAGCCCATCAGAATCACGGCTGACTTCTCAACACAGACCATCAGATCAAGAAGAGGTTGGGGCGAAGTGTTACAAGCCCTGAAAGAAAATAACCTCCAGCCCAGATTGATGTACCCTGCAAAACTGTCACTAGAAGTTGATGGAGAAGCAAGATGCTTCCATGACAAAGAGGAACTGGGGGAGTTTGTGAGCACCAATCCAACACTACAGAGAATACTGAAGCACATTCTAGAGAGAGAGAGAAAAAAAATGCCAGGATTTTAGGAACAGTGGCAGAAAATCCTCAGCAAGTGGGGCAGGAAGTAGAATGAAGGAGAAAACTAGACAGACAAAGGCAGAAAAATAGCATAGCAGAAATGAGGCAGAGAAGGATAACTAGAAACTATAATATAGATGGCCTTGATACACTATATTGTAAATAGTGCACCAGGATTTAAAACCCACATTACCCACACTACTCTGCTTAAATGTATTATATTCTTTTCCAGTCATTTTTACCTGTACTAGATTTGAGGGCACAGACAGTAATCCTGAAAATAACAGGATATAGGATGGTAATCATCCTTAATTTCCTATTAACTTAATCTAAAGCTTTGTTAAATCTACACTGTTTTACCATGACTGATCGTAATCGAATCTGGTTTGTTGGATCGCTGTTTTGTATTGATAGATTTTATTCAAAGCTGTTATGATTGATAATATCAAGTCTGAGAGTATAGGCAACTGCACTTAAGATGCCAAGATTCACTAGAATATCCACTATGGTTTGTTTATTACCTGCCTTTGAAGTTTTATACTGTCTACAATATTTTATTTTTACCAATATTGTTATTTACTGCTATACTCAATCATACTGCTATATTCAATTATGCCTTTGATATAGACATTCTATCGATGATAATAAGAAACAACAGTAATCATTGTAGATCACCTGGTACTGTGGTTTTATACGACTTTTTGGTTTCATGTTTTTATAGGAATTTGTTTTGTCTTGCTAAGTTTTGTTTTTCCCTCTAATACAGAAAGTATAGAAATACATGCAGATATTCATGCATGCGTAGCTGTCTACACTCTCACTGTTTGACTCTACTTAGTATGCTTTAATTTTGCAACTTGAGCAACTATTTCTAAGAGGACAATATGTAATTTTAACTAGTGATTTCTTATTGTTTATCTTTTTTTTGAATTCTGTATTACCTCTACCCTTTACATGCTTTTGTTTCTCTTTAAATAAAATTTAAAAAAAACAATAATCATATGCAAAGACCCCACAAAAAGTCCTATAGACAATGTTAGGCTCAAAACAAATCTACTTATGAAGGCATATAAGATCTGGCAATGGAATATGGAATCAGGTGTAAAACCTGTGGAGAAAAGCATACTTCAGCTCAAACTTAGTTGCATTTCTTTCTGCTCGACTTGCCATGAGAAGTTATACTGCCTGCTGTGTTGCAGAGTTATCATGCAACATAAAATTTACAAGGATAGCATGAGGCAGAAGGGCCTGGATTGCAATTGAAGGGGGGATGGAAGAATTCTGACAGAGGAAGCCATCATGTGGGCTGGGTATGGTGACACACACCTATAATCCCAGCACATCCATGAGGCTGAGGGAAGAGAATCACTGCATTTGAGGCCAGCCTGGGCTACATAATGAATTCAAGGCTGGCCTGAATACATAGTGAAATGCTCTCAAAAAACCAAAACCAAAACCCAAAAAAAACCCATAACACCCAGCATACATAGATCATCTCAGTAATATTACAAAGAAACTATTAAAGGCACCTTGGCAGTGCTATATTCTAATTATACCAAATCTGAAATGATTGTTCTCTGCTCCTTCCCTACCTCCCTTCCTCCCACCTTCCCAGTTCCTCTTTATTCTCTTTTTGTCTCCCAATCCCCCATATTGAACTCAGTGATTTCACACTGAGCAATATCCTCATTCCCTTTTTTAAAAAAGGGGATACACATAAAAATGTGTTTTATTTTGAGACAGGGCCTCACTAAGTAGCCTAGGCTGGGCTTGAATTCACAATCCTTTTAGCCCTCCAGTGTCTAAGATTACAGACACATTGCACTACATGTGGCTTGAAAATATTTATGTCATTCAATAGTGAATTCCTTCAGTATAGGGCCAGCATGACACACAAGTTTATTAACAGAGACTACACTGAATAGCATCTCCTCCCAGAATTGTCCAAAGAGAAAACCTGCACAAACCTAATAGGAAGAAGAAAAAACTTGTGCAGCTGAGTAACAGCAATTTCTCTGTAAATGAAGTTTTTATGCCAACAAGAGGAAACATGAGGCAATAGAAGGGTAAACTCATTTGTGTGTGTGGTACTGGAGATATCACCCAGGGCCTTTGTACCGAGCTACCTCCTCAACCCTTTTGTGATATTTGCTAAGTTGGTAAAGTACCCAGGTTGGGTTTGAATTTGTGATTCTCCTGTGTCAGCACTCCCAGACTGCTGGAGTACAGGTGGGAGCCCACCCAGTAGAAGGAAATACTTATAAAGGTATGGTGCCAACCATGCTAGGCTCCTTGGGAAATTTGCTTAACTTCTTTTTGCTTCTTGGGATGATGAGTGAAGCAAGTGATTTAATTTCAGGAAAATCACCTTTAGCACAGAATTTGTGATAGGATAGGTGGTGCAAAGTCCCTACAGTAATTTTGTCTGCTTATTTTCTGGTACTTATAATTGAGCCCAGGAATCACTAAGCTATATCTCTAGCCATTAAAAAAAATGTTTTTGAGACAGTGTCATGTATTAATAGGGTCTCCTTGCAGACTTTTGGAGCCCCATTGCTTCAAAGCCCCCTTTTCTACAGCACCTTTCCCTGCAAATTTGAGTTGCTGTGGCATCTCTAAATGCCACTCCTGTTTCTTCTGTGCTTATCATGTGTCCAAAAACTACCATTAGTGAAGTTATGGAATCAACCTAAGTATCCACTAATGCATGAATAAATAAAGGAGATTGTACATGCTGGGATATTATTCAGCCGTATAAAGAATAAAATGGTGGTAAAATCCTATAATGCTAGCACTCTGGGAAACTGAGGCAGGAAGAGTACAAGTTCAAGCTCAGGCTAGGCAATTTAGGAACTTGGCAAGACTCTGTGTCAAAGGTAAAAATTAAAAAGGACTAAGGATTTATCTTTATCGGAAAGCCCTCACTTGAATCCTCAGTATCATCAAAAGAAGAAAAAAGGGTATTTATAGAAATGTATATGGAACTGGAGAACTTTATAAGGAGTGACATCAGGCACAAAATGACAGGTACTGCATGTAGAATTTAAATCTGATCTCAAATGAGTAGAGAACAGTGGTCTCCAGATCCATGGAACTGTGTGCAGTAAGATGCAGAGAGGTTGGTTAGCAGGACAGGGATATACCTAGGAGGGTGAGAGGGATAAATTCTAATGTTCCAAAGTACAGCAGGGCTGCACATTACTGAGTAAATAACCAAGTAGGTTTTGATTGACCCTAATGTAAGGAAACAGTAAATGTCTGAAGTGATTAGAGTACTACTTATTATGATCTATCATCAGCCTTTATACACACATATCAAAATGCCACACTTTCCCCACAAATATTTATAATTATAATGTGTCAATTAAAAACATGAATAAAAAGAATTATTTCACATATATTGTACTGTTTCTGGCTGTTTAAGGCAGGAGAGTTAATCTGATCTATGTAATTCCACCACAGCAAAAATCAAAATTCTTCCCTTTTAAGTCAACATACCTGTGACTTAAAATTAACTACATTTTCTAATAACTCATATACAGTAAATACAATTTCCTCATGGTATTATTGTAACAGGATCATGCTTATCTTTCTCTTCAAATTATCGGGATACCTCTCAGTATGAAGTCTTTGATATATAATATTCAGTGTTCCTTTCTGTACACATTGTCTAGAGTTCAGTGAGTTGCTATGTCCTGATACCTTTTACTCACTTGGTACAACCATTTTTCTCATGTTTAGGTCTTCTAAATGATGAATACCTGGACTTGAGACTTGAAGACTCTGAACTACTGTATTGCCAGCAGTGTAATACTGGTAACATTTCACCATGGGGCATCATCCAACTGGTAATGAGCTGCATCTTCTGGGAGAAGGGTTTCCCACATCGTCTACTTTTACAACCTCCTTTCTGAATTAGTGACTCTTGATTCTGTATAAATGCTTCTCCAGTAGTTACTTTTTCCTCAGGGATGTCTCATATACATCCTCAAAAGTGTCTATGTGACATTAGAGAGCAGCTTTCCACAGTCACTGTACTCATATGGCACACCCATATCACATGATTCCTCTGATGTAGCATGAACTGTGACTTCCTGTGGAAGGTGGTCCCACACTTACTATATCCATAATATTTATTTCCTGTATGAATTCTTTGATGCCTCATAAGGTGTGACTTTCTAGTGAAAGATTTCCCACATTCACTGCACTTGTAAGGCCTCTCTCCTATATGAATTCTCTGATGGATGATAAACTGTGCCTTCTCAAAAAAAGCTTTGGCACAATCACTGCATCCATAGGTTTTCTCTCCAGTGTGATTTCTCTGATGCTTAATGAGCTGCACCTTCTGAACAAAGGCTTTCCTACTACATTTGAAGGCCTAGTTTTAACACCAATTAGCTGCACATTACTGAGCATTTGAAGGGCTTCTCCCCTGTGTGAATTCTCTGATGCCTCAAGAGCTGTGGTTTCCAGGCAAAAGCATTCACTACATTCAAAGGGCTTTTCCCCAGTAAGGGTCCTCTGGTGATGAATGAGACTGGATTTCTCACTTAAAGTTTTCCTACACTCACTGCATTCATAAGGCTTCTCACCTGTGTGTGTTCTCTGGTGTGAGATCAGGCTTGACTTCTGGGTGAAGGCTTTCCCACATTCACTGCATTCATAAGGCCTCTCCCCAGTATGAGTTCTCTGATGTGTGAGAAGCTGTGATTTCCCAAAGAAGGTTTTTCCACATTCAACACACCCATAAAGTTTTCCTTCTAAGTGAAATTTTTGATGTTTCATTAGTTGTGACTTCTTGAAGAAGCCTTTTTCACAATCACTGCATTGGTGATTCTTCTCCCCAGTGTGGGTTACCTGATCTTTGACAAGCTGTGGCTTTCTAATGAAGGCTTCACCACATTCACTGCACTTGCAGGGTTTCTCTCGTGTGAATCCTCTGATGCCGAATGAGGAGTGAATTCCTGCTGAAGGCTTTTTTTACACTCACTACATGCATAGGGTTTCTTTCCTGTATGAGACCTATGATAAGTAATCAGCTGTGACTTCCAAAAGAAAGCCTTTTATAATCATCACATTTATAGGGTTTCTCTCCTGTATGCATTCTTTGGTGTGTGATGAGTTTCAACTTCTGGGAGAAAGCTTTCCCACAGTCACTGAAGCCATAGAGTTTTTCTACTGTATGAATGACTTGATATCTTTTAAGCTGTGACACTCTGTGAAGGCTTTCTCACACTCACTGCATGCATAGGGCCTCTCTCCAGTATGAGTTCTCTGATGCAGAATGAGCAGTGACTTCTGGCTGAAAACCTTGGGACATGCCCCACACCCATAGGGTTTTTCTCCTGAGTGAGTCCTGTGGTGAAACGTGAGCAAAGACTTCTGCGAGAAGGCTCTCCCACATTCACTGCACTGGTAGGGGTTCTCTCCTGTGTGAGTTCTCTGGTGCACAGTAAATGGTGACTTTTTATTAAAAACTTTGCCATATTCCATGCATAAATAGACTTCTGTATGTGTTACATATTTTGGGATAAGCCATAAATCTTTGCTGCAGGTTTTTCTAAATTTATTACAATCATGGTATTTTATTTCACCAAACATATTGTCAGATTTTTTGTAAAAACAAATTTTTTTATTGGGCTCATCAAATTTCTTTCTGCTATAGTTACTTTTTAGAATAAGAAAATCAAAAGGCTGTTTCAAACTTTTTTCACCTGAGGCACATTTATGAAGTCTCATTCCTAAATGAATAAAATTCATGCTTGAATTAAATATTTTCCCCAAAACATCATATCCATGGCCTGTGTGCATACTTTTGTCTTGATTATCTTGATGCCATATTTTGGAATTACTGTCTAGCCAGACTTCTAAAATGGAAAAAAAGGACCACAGTGTAATATACTAAATAATTATGAGTATGAATTAAGTTTCTGAAATGAAGCTTAAGATCCTGGGGTGGGGAGAACTTTCAAATAATATCTACTTATGGGGCATTGAAAATGTTAATAGAAATTAATTATAAATACATGCATTCATCTGTGATTTTCTTTTATATGTCCAGAATTTTATTAGCTTTGGAACATTAATTACAGTAAGTACCAATTATCAGACCCTCACAGCTAAGAACCCAAGCATCACAGAGCCTCACTGGTAGTATCACTTATCAGAGCCTCACAAGTTGAGTACCCAACCATCAGAGTCTAACAATCAGTAAAACATGAGGGCAATAAATACACATAAAAGTAATAGTAGTACCCCCTTTTGAGAGTGACAAAATAAATAACTAGATATAATGCAGAGTAAATGTAAGTTATTACCTTTACACCTGAAAGATAAGAAACATAAATATCTTGACTAGTGTTACATTTAAGAAACATTCACATTCAAGACTGTAACTGATCTGGGCATGGTGGTGCATGCCTGTAATCCCAGCACTCAGGAGGCTGAGGCAGAAGAATCATTATGAGTTTAAGACCAGTTTGGGCTACAAAGTGAGCTAAAGGCCAGCCTAACTTGTATAGTGAGAACCTGCCTCAAAAAGAAAAAAAAAAAGATTGTAACTGAATCACTGACTTCATTATTGACATCATTAACTTCTGCATCACTACAGCTACTTTGTGGAATTATTTAAGAGTTACCCAGGCCTCAGCATTAATACTTTTATCTAGGGACATTATCCTTTTTTAGTTGGATCTATAGTTTAATCTATATATCTTAAATTTAAATGTAAGGCTATCAATAGAAATTATTCCACAGAGTTCTTTGTATAATATCAAATAGATCTTATATACATGTGAGTACAACTGTTTACTTCCAGAAGAGGACCACTTATTAGGTAATTTCATGGTAACCTTTAAAGAAGTTTGTTTTTATTTTTTACTTTTTGACAACATTATTTACTAGCCATTGTGAGGCAATATTCCCAGGAGGTACTCCACATGATGAAAGATTTGGCAAGGTCTCAAATAGAAAGCAACTGAGAGAGATAACTTGCAGGGTGGGTGTCTACTAGGGATTAAGCCCAGGGCCTTTGCACTGAGCTACATACTCAGTTCTTTTTATTTTGAGAAAGGGTCTGGCTAAATCACTAAAAGTTGCCCTGGCTAGGTTTGAATTTGTAGTCTGGCTGTCTCAGTCTTTTAGAGTGCCTGGATTCTGGCTTCTAAGAGATTTTTTTTTTTGAGTGGAGAAGGGAGTCTAATCCTTAAATATAAGAATTTCGAATGAAGAAGCAACTTGATCTTCTGATACTGTGTGTGAGTGAAGATGATACAATTCATTGAGATGAAAGATAATGGAAAGAAGTTTGGAGCTCAAAACCAAGAATCATAGATAGCCATAGTAAGTGTGAAATCCACTTGAAAAGTTCATAGCAAGTTGTTTCGAAGTGTGAGTAGACAGAAAAACAACAGTTTCAAGTTAAAATCAAGATCTAAAATTTAAAAATATATTCAGGTGTGGTAGTACACACCCATAATCCCAGCAGTGTGAGAGGCTAAAGGAGGAGGAGTGCAAGTTCAAATCCAGTCTGGGTAACTTAGGAAGACTGTCTCAAAATAAAAAATTAAAGGTAGCTAAGTGAGAAGACCTTGGGTTCAATTCTCAGTACTGCCTTCCCTCAATAAAATCCCTAAAACAAACCTAACATACATATGTATTGTTTTCAAATTACTGAATTAACTGATACCAGACAATAAAGCAGTTCAGCTATAGATTTAAAGGTTTAGTCAATCGTGTCAGAAAATCTTAAAGGGGGAAAAAAAACCTTGGTGTTTGGGAGGAGGGGTTTGAGACAGGGTCTCACTGTGTAGTTTAGGCTGATCCTTACACTCACTATGTAACCCAGGCTGTCCTTAACTGATACTTATTCTCCTGTTTTAGCCTCCTGAGTGCTGGGATTATATCATGTACCTCCTTCCTGGTCAAAAACCTGTCATTTTGGAAAATAGGTGGACCATCATCAGTGTTATTTATGGGAAAACACATATATTTCACACTGTTTCTGCCACATGCTGGCCCCTAATCCTTATTTCATCCTATTTTTTTTTCCAAAATTATATTCCTATGTCTAGTCTAGCTCCCACCTGTAGTCTCTATGTAGCATCTACTAATTTTTACAAAATAGAATCAGGACCTTTTTTTTGGTACTGGGGATCAAATTCATGACCTTGTGCTTGCCAGGCAGGCGCTTATGCCACTGAGCTAAATCCCCAGCCCAATCAGGACTTTTTATGCCTCTGTTTGAAAACTGCTAAATTTAAAGTTTCATCATGCCATCAAAGCTCTCATACAGCCTGGTTTCTTCAAAGCTCTTCAACTCTATCTTCTAAGACAATCTCATAAATACTCTCCCTAATTTGATCACAAAGACATTTTCTGCTTTAGGACATCTGCACTCACTGTTCTATTTGGCATGTTTTTAGCGCTCCTGGCCCTTAAAATCTAAATATCATTTATTTTCTTAAGACAGGGTCTGGCTCTGTAGTTCAAGCTGAGCTTGACCTCACTGTGTAGCCTAGGCTGGCATACAATTTGGGGCAGTCCTCCTGCTTCAGCCTGAAGAGGTGGGACTACATGCGTGTACCTTGCCAGGCTAAATCCAAATATCCTGACATACCACACTAACAAGTATCCAATTTAATCCCTTCACAGTGCTTATCCAATACATATTCATCTCCTGTTGCCTCTCCCAGGATAGTATAAACCTCATGAAGGCAGGGAACAGGCTTGTGTCTTTCTTTTCTTTCTTTCTTTATTTCTTCTTTTTCTTTTTTCTTTCTTTTTTTTTTTTTGAGACAGGGTCTCGCTATTTGGTTCAGGCTGGCCACTTTGTAGGCCTGGCTGGTCTTGAATTTTACAACAATCCGCCTCTCTCAGCCTCCCAAGTGCTGGGATTACAGGAGTCCGCCACCATGCCTGGCTCAGGCTTGTGTTTTTCACTGATGCACTCCTCAGTGTATAAATGCTGTTCACATATTAACCTTTTAAAGCAGTTCCTTCTGTATCATTAATCATCATTATTAATTTGCACGTTAAACCACATGCTTCATGTTCAAATAGTGAGTTACTGAATATTTTATTTAGAAAAAAGAAAACAGAGGAAGAGGCAAAGCCTCCTCACTATGATTAAGATATTAGATTTGTACTCTAAATTCATGGGGCCTCCTTCTATTCTCTCTGTGGGTTTAAAGTAAATCTGTCAAATAAGAGGAAGAAAAGTAACTTAAGTGCTTTTATTTTTTAAAAAAATTTTTTGACTACCAGGAATCAAACTCAGGACCTCACACTTCCAGGAAGGCACTTCTTAAGTGGTTTTAGATTGAAATAAAACTCACTTGTAATAAGTATCATCTAAAATGAGAAAAAAATCCAAGCATGGTGGTACATACCTGTAATCCCAGCACTCAGGAGGCTGGGGCAGGAGAACTGCTGTGAGTTTGAGGACAGTCTGGGCTACATAATGCAGTTAAGGCCAGCCTGAACTGTATAGTGAAACCCTGTCTCACAAAGACAAAAATAAATAAATAAATAAAATAAGAAAAAGAATCAGAAAATTGTAAGGAGGAAGATAGCAGCCTGTTTCTACAGGTTAGACTTGAGAGTGGGAAGAAGACAGAGAAGGTGACTAATTAGAAAGAACTACTTTATTTTAAGAAGGCAGGGTTCTATATGACTGGCTGTAGATTTGTGTACTACATAGATAAGAGGGTACATTTCAGCCATGCACGGTGTCTCATGCCTGTAATCTCAGCACTCTGGGAGGCTGAAGGAGAAGAACTGTAAACTGAATCTCAACCCAGGCAACTCAGCAATTTTGTGAGACCCTGTCTCAGAATAAAAAAAAAAAAAAAAGGGCTAGGGATTCAGCTCAGTATGAAGGCCCTGAATCCAGATCCCAGAACTGCAAAACAGAAAGACAGATGTGGAAACTAGATCATAGAGAAGATTAAATGAAAAATACAGTAACTCAAGATAATAGTCTTCAACCTAACTATTTAGGAACTTTAAGTAAAATATATAACCAACATTGCAAAAGTACTTATCACCAAAAACCTGAGATAACTTCTACTGTTTCTAACACAATCAAATATTTGTCACTTGGAAAGTTCTGACTCAGAAGTTCATTATCTATTCCCCAGGGCTCTCCCTGGTCTAGCTTGAAAACTGCATCAGACATGATCTGATAACCTGTTTTTTGGAAAACAAAGGACTTGGACTCAGTTGCTTGAGCTGAGAGACTAAGATATGATTCATTTCAAAGGCTGTAAAATAAAGCCAATGACTAAATCTTCCAAATTAGTTTACAAATCTAGGCCTCTGTGATGCCTAAAACTTATCCAAATCAGTAAGCCCCTTGAAGTCCCAAGTAACGGACACACACTGAGTGTCTCACCCAGGAAGTCAAGGCTGCTTAGTTCTCCAGCATCACATCTCTGTACAAGGTCTTTTGAGTAGGGTTCAGCAACTGCAACTCCTCCCATGTGAAGTCCACAGCAATGTCCTCAAATGATATCTGAAAAGCACGATCCCTGCTGAACCAGAAGTGAGTCTTGTGAGGTCTTGTGGAACAGAAGGGCTCTCATTCATTTGTGGCCAATGCCCTCTACTTCTTTTGTCTTCCCTCCCAAGTGGGCTGGCCTGACTTAACTCCAGAGAACAGAACAGAACAGAACGAAGTGATGGGGCATCACCTCCCACATTAGGTTATAAGAGAATATGATTTCCTTCTTGGGAACTGTTCTCTGAGTGTGTTTGGCAGCCCCACCTGGACAGCTATGTGGAAAGTCCCACGTAGCAAAGAATTGAGACTTAAATTTTCCCACTGGGCCTCTAGACAGGTGCAGCCTTTCGTGACAACTTGCTAACTATGTCACAGATGCTGATCTACAGCCAGTGAGGCAGGTGTCTGGCAGTTCCCAAACTATAGAAACTATGAGATAAACGTTAATTGTTTTTTAGCTACTGAGGTCCAGGGTACTTTGTTACACAGCTATGTATAACTAACCTGATACAATAATTGCACTACAATTGCACTACAATTGGTGCATGAACACAGAATGGGGTAAGAACAGTGGGCAAGAGGACATTTCTCATTTGGGGTGCAAAAGGGAAAAGTGCACTGGTAGTGGTCAATATTCATCACTGTAGTGAACTGATACTAACACTAGGTGTTGAAGCTGGGAAAAAAGAGAAACGGGTCCACTAGAGCCAAAGAGAGAAACAGGCTTAAGAGAAGCCAGAGAGACACAAACAGGCTTATAAGAAACAAAAGGGAAAGAAATGTATTGATTTTATTAGTTGTTAAAGATGGGGCAACAGAGTCTCAAGAACTACAGACTTATATAGATGTACATAGATATACATAGAAATGTTTGTTGTATGTTTGATTCCTGAATTTACTTTTGTGGATTTGCATCAGGAAGTACTTCAATAGTTAAAAGGACCACAAAGGCTTTGGCTTGAAGCACAACTTTAAAATCAAGCCCCAAGCAGGAAGAGTACCAACCGAGCTTAAGCTCTCTGGCTTTGCTTAATTAGATAAGGAATAAGCAGTGAGGGACAAGAAGAGCCTGCCCCACTAGAGAAGCATTCAACCTTAACTGAGCCACAATGGCAATTTCTGCCTTCTCAGTTCAGGGAAATTTTGCTACATTACAGGCTAAGATTCCACTCTTCATAAAAAGTCATTATTTAAGTTACTTGTTCAATAACTGATCTTTAAGAATGCAAATAAATGATGTAGTACATGGAGAGCTTCCCTGGGATTGCCTGGCCCGGTTTGGCTTGGTGCAATGGGCAGCTCCCAGGGACCTGCACAGCAGAGTTGGTGTTTACATGCTACTTCGGGTGGCAGTAGGCATCGAGAACTCCATCAAGGCCTGCCAAGCCTGCCTGCCAGCACCAGCACCAGTGTCAGCACCACTGTACTGGGCCGGGGCCAGGAAAGCGGGATGTGGCCTGGGGTGCCCCATCTGTCAGTGTTCATGCTTCATGCTTTGAAAGTTACATGGTGAGGGTGATGGCGGTATCTGTGCTCAGACCCCCAACAGCAGTGGGGCCTCCAGTGGCCAGAATGGGAGTGGCAACCGTTGGGCCCAGCACCTGGTGTCAGCCAGTGGCCTGGGACTTCTTGAGCAACTTCTCAGCCCCACCCTCCAGGCCTCTTTGTGGCCTGCCTGTCAGACAGCCATGCCCACTGACCGCCTCGGGGCGGCAAAGTAGGCTGGAGCAGCGAGGCAGTAGAGAACCACAGCCCGAGGTGGGAGCAACAAAAGGCAAGTGAAAGGCCTGGGTGCCTGTGTAGGGGCCGATGAAACTGGAAATTTACCACACACGGGGGAGCTAGCCAGCCCTCCAAGAACAAAGACCACCTGGGGCAAGCCCAAGAAACAGTGACTCCAGGCCCCCCATTCGGGGCCTTGCCATACATGCAGATTGATAGGTTCCGCTAGCCTCCCAACGTGGCACCGGGCCCAGAGAAACAGCTTATCTCTCCAAGAGTAACTTCTATGTTTTCCTCATGCCAGAGATAAACCTCCTGCTCCCTTTTTGGGCTTTCGCTGAGCCCTTTCCAATCCATACTCCACAACCACCCAAGCCTCCACCGCCAGCCTCCAGTAAATCTTTCTGTACCTGTTTTACAAAGGCAGAAGCTCCTTCAAATCAATGGTTAATATGTCATTTTGCCCACCTCCCAAACTCTTCCCCAGCCAAAACTGATAAAAGTAGTTCCACTTCTTTGTTCTTATGAGAGCCTCTCTACCCCCTGCCCCATGAAGCTCTTTCATGCCCACATTAAAGGCTTCATCCTTTGTCTCCTTATCTCTCTCATTTTTTCTGCTTCACTTCAGATTGAGTGTCGAAAATACTGAATCAAAGATTATTAGACAACAGGGTGTCATATGACATTATGTTTCTAGATGTCTGACTAAATGCCCCTATAGTGAGGCAGTTCCTTTCTTCCTGTTAGAAGAGAGAGGTCTCCATCTGACCCTAGCTTTTGTCTTTCTTTTTCATCCTCTTGCAGTCCTTTACCTGCGAACCCCAAAAGCTGCACTGGTCCTGGTATGCTTTTTAAAATTTTTTTTTGGTACCAGGGATCAAACTCAAGACCTTGCACTTGCCACTGAGTTAAATCCCCAGCCCTGGTCATGGCATGCTTGAATGCAAAATTCAGGGTTTTTTTTTTCCTCTGCAATTAAGGCTCTTACCATAGGAACGTCTTATAATCCTCAAGGTTTAAAAATTGTTAAGCATGGTCACTGTATGCTCAAAATTCTATTACAAAAATAGTAGGGGAAATTATACTCTACAAAATTTATACCTTGTAATAGACTTCACTTGACAACATATACTATTAACTTTTTAAATTCTAATAAAGATGGAACTACTGCAGCAGAAGAACAAAGCTATCAGGTAAAAGGAAAAAGGCTAGGAAGAGTCCTCTGGAGAGATTTTCATACTGGACAATGAAAGCACCCTGTCCAGTGTTAATTTGGGGTTGATGGTATGCTTGTGTTTTTCCAGAAAATGCTGAACAGCTTATCTGGGTACCAGAACAAGCTGTCCGGCTGAATCATGGATCCAGACCCAGAAAAAAAGTTAATTTCACCTCAAAGAAGCTGATGCTCAGTCCTGTGACATGACTGATGCCTCAGAGACCATGCCACAACTGATAAACATGGATAAAGCCAGAGCCAACCTGGGGCCAATTAAAGAAACTGACCCAGGATGTCCAAGAAATTGTAACCAGAAAGAAAAAAATCAAAGGTCTAAACAGATGATAAGAGTATATAGAGATAACCAAACTGAAAGTTACATAAAAGAATGGGACACAAAATTTACTAGTATTCTCATGATAAAATAAAAAAAATACATACTAATTGTACATACTAAAACATTTTATTCTTTCCACATCTTCTTGCAAGAGATCTCTGCTGAGTGACCTACAACAAAATCTGACTAGTCTATTTATAGTTTTAACTTCTAAAGTTGCAAAAAGTTATTATAATTCAGTTTGGTCAAACATATTTGAGTATACTCTGATTTTGTAAAGATGTTTCTGTCTAGTCTGTTAAGCTGTGTACTTGTTTCTTTGTCTGTCATATCTGTGAACTGTACTTTATTTGAGCTCAACATTTTTTTTCTTTTGGATTTTTGGATCATTTGACCAAAGTTTACTTTGGGTTATAAATTTAAAAAGCATGCTTCCACCTGGGTTGCCAGCTATTCAAAATGATGCTAAAATTGGTTATGAAAATGTAATGTATATTTTTGTTCATTATGACACGAGTTTCATTGTTCAAAAATAATGTGTCAAATGTGATTGAGTTTTCACAAGTTATTAAAAATTATTAAGAAATTAAACAAAAATCCCTTAGGAATGGGGGAGATTATTAGACAGGACTTCAACCAATGAACAAGAAAGCAGCTATTTAGTAACAACCAGTTTTTTTCATTGATGGGAGGCCCCAGTGATCTTTAGAGCCTTATGGAAGACATCCCAATAAAAGTTATTAAAATATATAATTGTGATATGTTCATATTGGTCATTGTCAAAAGATTACACAATCTAGAGAATAGAATTTTTGATTTAAAGATGCTCTGATACAAAGGTTTTCAAATGGCTGTGACAATTGATTGTTATCAAATGTATTCATGCCTCCAGATGTATAGGTCTTCCAAAATGTAAAACAAGGATTGTTATGGTGATAGACTTTTTTTTTTCTCCAGATTTAGACTTCTGCCTTTAACAAAAACTTATGAGATGTATATCTCACTAAAGGCCAACAAGGTGGGTAAAAGCTTTTTATGTATTAGACAGGGATGACTGACTAATAGGAGTTTTTTTTTTACAAAGTGGAAATTCAGGTATGTTATAAAAATGTCATCATAGGGATTGGGGATATGGCTCAGGGCCATAAATGCCTGCCTGGCAAGTGTAAGGTTGTAAGTTCAATACCTAGTACCAAAAAAAAAAAAGTGTCATCATGATTGTCATGATAGTTTTAATTTCTAATTTTCTGTGTAAAATATGTAACTATTAATATTCTACAGGGATTCAAATGTTAAAACATCCATGGTTAATGGTTCCATTTAACATTCTAAGGTGCTTGATATTCAGATATAAGGGTAATATTAACTTACTGCTTCCATTACAACTTAATGTCATTAAACTTTTCTTCAGGATGTTCAACAACTGAGGTTTAGAGACCAAAAATTAGAGAGATGGATGGGCTAAGAGGACAGCCAATATTTTGGCCCTAGCCCTCCAAGGTCAATGAGGACCCAGAACATAAGAGAAACTCTGCTGCAGCATAATATAACTCAGTGAATGAGTCCTTGGTCTTCTGATCAAAGATTATGGTCAAAGAGATTCTGATCAAAGAGACAAAAATTGATCATCTGTGTGTAAGTGTGCCTAAAGAGAGTCACCAGGAGAGAGAAATCTCACAAACTTTCGCAAAAAGCAACTTTGTCAAGCAATGGCCATGACTTATCCAGATGGATGACACTGATAAAAGTAGTAAGAGGTGCTATGCATGGTTCCAAGGTAATTTCCAAGGAGACTTAACTGACCTTGATAGGTAACACTTAATACAGGTCTCACTTTAACTTGGTTTTGAACATTCTGCAGAAAAGTACACCATAAGAGGTATAAAACAATGTCATAGTAAATGTTAGCTATAAAAGAAACCTAAATCACTAATACTTTCTGACAATTGCCAGCTATACTGGTAATTGACCACCATTATGGATTAATGCACTGTACAAGGTTAAATTGCTAAATGCAGGGACTTAAAATCCTTGGACTGGAAATCTTTAGCTTAAATGAGTAAATTCATTCAAAATGAAAAGGCTTCTAAATAAAAAAAATCTATAGAATTCTCCAAACACAGCACCTCCAGCTTTAATTGACCACCCATCACTTGTAGCTACAAAACAGAAAATGGGGAGATGTAGGGAGCAGATGAAGCTGGATTATCAGATGTGCTGAACCAGTCAGAGAACAGTGAGCATCCATGGTAAACAAGCTGCTCCAGCCCAGAGAACACCAAGCCTCAAGGCAATTCAAGCAATGGGTTGCTAGAAAAAGGGGTGTCATGTGACTTTATCTTGCTAAATGTATAAATAAACACCCCTACAGTGGTTGAGCAGTTCCTTTGCTCCCATCCGGAAAGAGAGCACCTCCTGACCCCAGCTTTTGTATCTTTTATTTTCCCATCCACTCAACGTCCATCCCCCCAAGATCTAGAGCAGCAACCAGATGCAACACAGAGGCTATGAAATAGGTATGTACAGGAATAGGTCAAAGCAGTGTAGGAGCTCTGGATCTAAGTCTAGATGGCCAAGTTAAAAGCTTCTGAGGACTCCTATGGAGGAAAATGGAAGAGGGAATGTTTCAGAATAGTAGTATAAGCAAAAGCATGAAAAAAAAGTGTTTATCAGTTCAGGGTCAGGGCTGGGAGTACAACTCAATGGCAGAGCACTTGCCAAGTGTTGCATGAGGCCCTGGGTTCAATCCATAGCATCAGACACACACAATCAGAAAACAACAAAACATAAGAAAGAATGATGGTGGGAATGATCCTGCTCTCTTTTAAAATGAAATCTGAAACCTGGAAGGATAGGCAGGGACCAGCTTTCACTTAACTCAGTACATTTGAGCATGCTAGCCCCAACAGCTACAAGGAGCCCAGAAGAAATGAGAAAAGCTTAGAGCAAGCTCCTCAAACAGAGATCTAACAGAATATCTTTCCTCATTAAGCTGAAGCACCAAAAGAGTAAGTCAGTGTTTGGATCACTTAAAAAAATAGGATTAAATAAGATTAACTTCTTAGACTGGGGATCTAGAAGATGGCAGAGCAGTAAGCAGCAGAGAAAATGGTGACCCTCTGAGAGTCACTGTCCAGATGCTGGAATACAGCATCATGAGGAAGACAAGGAAGAAAGGAAGTGGGTCCAGGAAGTGGATCTTCAGGAAGAATCTGAAGTGTGAACTAAAACCCACAGAAAGAATAAAAACTTCAACAAAGAAGGAGACAGTAGCTGGTGGCGCCTTTGCCTGTAGCTGGTCTCACTGCGCAAGACAAGTTGTTGGAACCTGGGGATACATTGTCACTCTGACAGTGGTGACTGGTGACTCCAGAGGCCTCCACAGAGAGACACAGCAGTGAAGGGGAGCAGTGGACATGGAAGACTGCATGGGCTGGTGGTGAGTGTAGATGACTCAGTCCTCCCATGGTACAGAGTGATTGGCCAGGAGCCATTTTGGAGTCAGGCTCGATAAGCCCACAACTGGAACTGCTGCTGGCTTCCTCTAGCAGCTCCTAGCTGGGCTCAGACCTATGGAAATTGCTTGAACTGCAGCGATAGCAATGACTCTGGTCTCAGGGCAGGCCTGCTAAGGTTATCTACTACCCCACCATAAAGCAACGGCTCGCTTGCTGGGAGAGTGGCTCAATTCAGGACTGCCTCCACAGGCTATCTACTAGTGAACCCAGAGAGAATCCTGGAAGTGGGCTGTTTTCTGTTTTGTTTTGTTGGGTTTTTTTCTTTTCTTGTTTGTTTTATTTTATTTTCTTCCTTTTCTTTCTTTCTTTCTTTCTTTCTTTCTTTCTTTCTTTCTTTCTTTCTTCTTTTTTGTGTATGAGTGTGAGAGTGGTTTCTAACTTTTTTGTGGGTGTGGTTCTGTTCTGTTCTACCTTTTAACTCTTCCACCTATCTTTTCCTTCAGTCTTCTGTACCAGTTTCCTCAAGTTGGCAGGATCCATCTTTTCCTCCAATCTTATTTGCATTCTTTCTTTTTTCCACTTCTCTATTTTCTCCTTAATCCACTTTAAATTTTTAACACCTGAGGGCAAAATTGACACTTTACGAACTTACATACTGCATTTAACTATCTGGTTTATTTCACATTTTGTTATATAATCACAAAGCTAGTTCATTTGGTTAAAAGTTGCAAATTAAGAGTTAGCTCAGTTTGTTGTTTTATAGATTGTATTTGATGCTATTTGTACCACTACAGCCAAAATTGACATAATTGTTCTAAACAACTGTTAGCCTGATAATCTGTAACAGAGATTAACTAAGGGTCACAGAAAATATGGTGGCACAGTGCCAACGAACCAGGGACTAGGCCAAACAAGCAACACCTTTTCATCTCCAACAAACTGAAAAGGTAAGATTTTCCAACAGACTCAAAACCCAAAAACCAGCTATTCCTGGAAGATATCACCTAAGTGTCCTAATACCACCAATAAAGCAACTCACATAATTACAAGCATCACCCCAGGAATCAAACTTAAAAAAAAAAAAGAAATGAGAAGACACTTAAATAAGATGCAACCCCAGACATACAGTTCACCAAAGGCAAATGCAGGGGGCAATGAGGTGGAACAATACAAAAGCCTCCTACCAGGTCTCTCTGAAGTGGTAACAACGAAGCAATTAAATGAGACTCTAGAAAAAATGAAATCAGAAATAATCTCTCTACTACAGAGATTACCAAAATATACACCATGCTTAGTGATGTTATAACAGACACAAAAAAATAGAAAAGTTTGAGCAAATTATGGAAGTATAGCATAGGAAACAAATGGAATCCAGAAAGCAGATTTAAGTAGATATCCAGAATAAAAACTCCATTAAAAGTATTCAAAGAAAATTAGGCCAATGTGAGGACAGGATTGTAAATATTGAAGACAGGCTTGCAGTTAGTGAACAGGAAAAGAAAGATTTCTCAAAAGCAAGGGACCATGAGAAATCAATCCAACAGCTGCTAGATGAGACAAAGAATAACTTAAGATTGATTGCAGTCAATGAAAAAGCAGGACATACCACAAATGACATTAAAAAATGTTCACAGACATCATGAGAAAACTTTCCTGATAGAGAAAAAGAATTTGACATATAAATAAATGAGGCATATAGAACTCCAATTAGCAATGATCAAAAAAAATCTGCAGCCAGGAATATCATAGTCAAGATTACAGAAATTCAACACAAGAATAGAATCTTAAAAGTTGTTAGGGAAAAGAAACAAATCACCTATAAACAAAAGCCCATCAAAATCACAGCTGACTTCTCAGCACAGACGCACAAGTCAAGGAGAACTTGGAGTGAAATACTCCAAATTATAAAGTTATAAAAAAACTTTCAACCCAGACTGCTGTATTCCACAAAACTATCTTTCAAAATTGATGGAGAAGTAAGATACTTCCATCACAAAGAACACCTGAGAAAATTTATGACCACCAGCAATCCCAAATGTTCTGAAAGATGTTCTAGAAAGAGATAAGAAGGACTTCAGCTCCATGAGCCCCAACAGAAGGAATCCACCAGGGAAGGCAAAAAATTAGAGGGAAGAAATAAAAGGTGTGGGGGAGGGGAGCCAATAATATGACAAGGATAAGCCAATTCATATCAGTTTTAACCATCAATGTTAATGGTCTTAATTCACCAGTTCAAAGACATATGCTGGCAGAATGGATCAAGAAGCAAGATCCAACAACATGCTACATACAAGAAACACATTTAATTCAAAAAGAAATTCATGGACTGAAAGTCAAAGGATAGAAAACAATACCAATGTGACAGGAGCCCAAAAAAAAAGCAGGGATAGCTATTCTGTTTGCAGACAAAGTGAATTTCAAGCAGGGACTGATTAACAGAGATAAAGAAGGTCACTACATCCTCATAATGGGAACATCCAAAAGGAAGAGATAACAATCACAAATATATATGCAACAAATACCAGTGAACCCAACTATATAAAACAATTACTAACAGACATAAAAAATCAAATAAGCCCTAATACAATTGTATTGGGAGACCTCAATACCCCACTGTCACAAAAAGACAGATCACCTAGACAAAAAATCAATAATGAAATAGTAGAACTAAATCAAACTTTTGAACAAATGGACTTAGATGTCTATAAAGTGTTCCATTCTACAACATCAGAATATACATTCTTCTCAGCTACACATGGGACATTCTCCAATATAGACCACATACTGGCTCATAGAACATGCTGAAGTAAATGTAAAGGAATTGAAATTATCCCATGCATACTATCAGACCACAGTGCAATGAAATTGGAAATCCATGGCAAAGGAAACCACAAGAACTTCATAAAGACATAGAAATTAACTAGCACCCTACTGAACAATCAGTGGGTTTCAGATGAAAGTAAAGAAGAAATTAGACAGCTTTTACAGTTGAAGGATAATGAGAATACAATATACCAGAACTTGTGGGACACGTGAAAACAGTCTTAAGAGGGAAATTTATAGCAGTAAATACCCATATCAGGAAAACAGAGCAAGTAAATATAAACAACTTAATGTTGAACATCAAACTTCTAGAAAAAGAAGAGCAGGCTAAACCAAAAGTTCATATGAGGGAGGAAATTATAAAGATCAGGGTAGAAATTAACACACTGGAGACAAAAAAAAAAAACCCAAAGAAATCAGATTTATGTACAGCCATTCTCCACAGGAGCCACAGACAATGTCCTGATCCAATTGCCTGCACACCTAGCCCAGGGATCTTTCCTCCTAGTCTCTCTGTGAAGCATTCCTCAGTGCTAAGGTTGAGATCTATTTATAGGGTGAGAGAGACCCTGATGACACTTTTCCTCACTCTGACTTAATACCAGGGATTCTTCTCGGTCCCTTCCTCATTATCCCAGGGCCTATCAAACTGCTGCTGCCTTTCACTCAGAACTCCTTCAGCAACAACAGTAGGATAACCCCAAGGCTGTGCTGATGGACCTGATCCTTAACCTATATGCCATTCTTAGGCACTCTGGCCCACAGCTTACACGAAGTAACTGTGTAAGAAACAGCCCTGGGAAATACAGTATGTTCATTCATTATGGGTTGCCTTTTAGTACTTGTATCTCTGCATGATCTAAATTAAACTGTTTCCTTTATATGTATGTATCAGGGTATGTTTGCTTACCCTGAATGGTTGATCTGTTTTTTTCCTTTTGACAAAGTAAACTATGTCACTATTCCTATTTATATTTCTGCTGCAACTTCTAGAAATACCTGAGAAAGCCTTGCAACTCAAGTCTGTGACAATACAGCACTTTATATCATATTTACCTACACTTTGTATTGTATGCCTCTATAAAGTACTTTGTGCTCCCTTTAATATCTTCCCAAAAGTTATACTTTCTCTTATTATGATTTAAATATATTTAGACCTTTGTTTGTTGTAGAGATTCTAGTAAACCTCATTATACCACAAAAGTAAAATAAAATAAAATTTAAAAATCTTCCCAGAGGATAAACAATCCACCTGTGTCTCAATCATTTCTACTGATCTTGGGAAAGCTGCTGGTTTGGGATTTCGGTCTGTGCTGACTGAAGAGAATCTTCTGGTCAAAGGTTTGTAAATTTAAGAATCCATTCTTATTCTTGAAGCTTTTTTTCACTTGCTGCATATGAAGTGTCTTGTTCCTGAGAGCAGATGCAGCAGGTATGTTATTTTAGATGATGTCATTCATTGAGGAACACAAATCTTGTTTTCTTCTTTCTAGTAATTTAGATCATTTAAAAACTAGCTGTTTGATAGATGCAAATAAGTCCTATTAGGTAAGAAACAGGAAGGAACATGAGGTGTCTCATTGAGGCTGGCCACCACTGGGCCACAGTCCTGAACCCATGAACACCACATTGAAGCTACTCACCTCACTGGTTCAAGCAAACACTCCTGACGAGTATACCTCTGCACCAAACTGCTCTGCAGAGACATCAAGAAAGTCTGAAAATATAACAACTCATCCTTTCTATAGCAATGGTCCCTGGTGGGGGGAGGAATTATTAATTTAAATGAAATAATTGGCATAGATGTTGTAAGTAAAATGTAACTAATTCCTAGGCAGTATGGTAAATATAAAATGGCTATTAGATGGAGATGTTTAGTTAGCGTGGTAGCTCTCTACCTCCAAATAAGCCCTGGAACAAAAGGAAAACATGAATCACAAAAACAAATTGGATGAAAAAGATAATCTTTGGGGAGACTGTAAGGTTAGTTTATATTGGGTCTGAGTCTGAGTAGAGCCCTAGTTTCAGCCTATAACAGGTGGCGGCCAGAGGGTACTGCAAGACCCTCTGTTTTGTTTTGTTTTTTGGTACCTGGGATCAAACTCATGACCTCACACTTCCAGGCAGCCACTTAAACCGCTGAGCTAAATCCCTGGCCCAAGACAGAGGTTTAAGGAAATCTTTTATGTTGCTTGTTTTTCACCTCACACTGCTACCTGTACTTTTCCCAAGAAATTAACACTAGTAGCCAGGTATGGAAGTTTACCCCAGTTACTCAGGAGACTGAAGCAGGAAGACTGTAAGTTCAAGGAAAGCCTGGATGAGTTGGTGAGACCCTGTGTTAAAACAAAAATAAAAGGGCTGGGGATGTGAATGTTTGCCTTGCATGTTTGAGCCCCTGGGTTCCATCTTCAATACTGAAAAAAGAAAAAAGAAAATCAACACTAGAGCCCAGGACCCTGTTTTCAAGGAAAACCAGGTAGATCAATCAAAACCCTTTCTAAGTTAAGGAAGAAACAGCAAGGGTTGTGTAGCTCCCTTTACACCTGACTTCATCTCCACCTCCCAGGGCTGGCCGCCAGCCATCCTGACATCTCTCCATCACCTGCTTTTCTCCAAGGACCTCCCACTCCTGATAAGACAAGCCACTGAGAAGGGTGGTGAACATGGATGGTTTCTATGTTCCCTATGGTCTACACATTGTGAGCTCTGGGTCCAACTCCTCAGAAGTCCAAAAGATGAAGGTCTGGCCTTTACCCTTTGCCCCCTCCCCCAGTGTACAACACCACAGCACATGAGAGGGCAGCAAACACGCCACAGGTTGTATGAGTTCAGAGATCTGTAAGGGCAAAAGCAAACTAAAAATAAGAAAACCCTAATTTTCTCTCTTCCAAAAAAGAGAGACACTTACCTCACTGGCTTTTCAAAAATCATCTACTTTACAAGACTATAACTGTAAATTATTTCTCTGCCCCTTTGAGATGTAATTCAATTTTTTTTCTGAAGCTAAATAAGTAAGCCTTTTGGTAGTTTAGTAACGAGGAGCAATACTCTTCTCAAGAAGAAACCATCTCTAGCTGGGACCATCTCTAGCTCCCTGTCTCTCAGATTCTGTGGGAAGGTGGAAGCCCATCTCCAGAGGGCTGGAGTCCTTGCTCTGACTTGTAAAATACCTGGTCATAAAGATGAGAAGCTTGTTTTTCCTCTGGGTAAGGACAATTAGCAAATAGTTACTCTAATTAGCGACAACTGGTGAATTTAAGATGAACTGTGTGTGAGGAGTATTGTTCAGTCTTCTTACTGCTTTTCTTGATAACACATGTGCAGTGGTATCTCTGCCTGGCTATAGAAAAAGGCCAGATTACAATGTGAGAACGCTTATTTAACAGAAGTCACCCTGTGAGAGGCTTGCCTGAGCCACACCTGACCAAGCTCACCCAGACCTGCCTCTGCACCTACAAACTTGGCCCTCCAGTTCCACATCCCAGGACCTTTCCAGGTCACTGAACTGGACTGGCCTTTTCACAAACCTCCTGATCACATGACCACTGAGCCCCATAAACACTACTTCACCCACCATATGTGCCCCCATTATCCTCACAGAACCACAGAACCCTGGACTCTCCCCAACAGGCCACCTCTCCAGGGCCTTCAGGGATACACAACTATAGGTTCCCCAAGACTCATATGGCAGAGACTCCAGTTTCTGACTTACAGTGACTACAATGACCATCCTCCAGAAACACTCAATCACAGACTCCACAGAGATGTACAGTATTGGCCCCCACACCACTCAGCATAGACACCCAGAGGTCATTGACTTCTAACTCCATAATCACCTAGTGCTAATGGCAAACAAGTCACTGAACTCTTTAGGCTTCCTGCTCATCTGTTCACAAACACCCACAGAACCCTCAATTTTTCACCATACTCACCATACACCATCATATGCATGTACAAAATGCCAGTCATTTATCCCATGGAGTTCTCAAACATCAAACCCCTCCAGCCCTCCAACCTCTTCTCCTCACAGGCCCCAGTTACTCACACAATTACTCTCCAGTGCTCTTGTCACTAATATAAACAAGGTCCTTATCACTCATCAACAATCCCAAATAACTCCACCACAAAATATGAGTAAATGCAATCCAGTTTCTCCACACCCTCTACCCTAATCAATGATGTCCCAGGACCCTTCGTTTCTGGCATGGCATGGGATGCCTAGCCACACAGTACCCAGGGCCCACAAACACTCCTAGTATCAGCCATTCCTAAATCACAGCAGCTGTCAGTCACTCACTCTTCTGGGAGCTACAGGGTCCTCCCTACAGTACTAATTCCTAGATAACCCCATCACTAGCTTCCCCTAGCCCCCATTTAATAAATGCCACAAGTGTTCGGCACTTGTGATGCACACCTGTAATCCCAGCACTCAGAAATCTGAGCCAGGAGGGGATCTCTGAGAGCTTGAGGTCAGCCTGGGCTACATAATGAGTTCAAGACCAGTGTGAACCTAGTAATACCCTATCTCAAAAAAAAAAAATCCTCAATCCTCCAAAACAATTTCCAGACTATTCTCTGATTAGAACTGAGTCACTGCAAACCCCAAACAATGAGTCCCAAAAAGTTCTCAAAGAATTAAAACCCCTCTCTCCTACAGGTAACCACACATCTTAACAGCCCATCCCATGACAGCGCTCAAATAGCTCCCCATTGATGACATCTTGAGTATTACCACAGCCCATTTAAATTAGCTTATAAACCCCAAGGGATCCCCAATGCCTTATCTCACAGGGTCAAGAATTCACCTATTCTCATACAGAGTCCTATTCTCTAATCCATTCCATGATCACCTACCAGTCGTTGACAGCCCCATAGGCTTTCTTCATACCCTGAAAGCATGTCCAGCCCTGTGCAAACACTAGTACCCCAAACATTTCCAATGTCTCCAATTACTAGCCCCACTGACCCTTCACAATTCCATCAGACCAAACAACCATTAACTTATATTCAGACACAGGGCCCCAATCTGTGATGCCTCGATTGCAAGACCCCAAAACGGGCCTACAGAAGAATCCCAACACCACCAGCACAGGCTACCCAACCTCTCCCCTCCACGGAAACAGCAGCCATTTAACTGTCCGAGTAAATCCAGAATAAAGAAAGATTTAATTCCAAAAGATTATTGGGGGTTAGGAGGGTGGGGGAGGGACTGTTGCAACAGTGGGGAGGGAGACTACACCAATTAGGGATCACACCGAGGCCCTCAGAGGTAGGTGCAAGCACTTCTGCAAGCCAGAAAAGGTTTTTATATGATGTTTAGAAGCAAAGTCAGAAAAAACCAGGCAGTGGAAAGTGGGGTAAGGGGTGGGGTGATCAGAAAATGAATGAAAGAATATCTCTGCCCTTTCTCATGAGAAGCTGTATATGGAACAAGGCTTAAGGAACTACAGAAAGTAAAGAATATCTAACCAAGGTTTGGTTAACAAGTTTTTGTTGGGAATGATGAGTGGGCACAAGCTGCTCGGCTCATCACCAATGAGGTAAAGACTAAAACTATACAGGACTTGTTTTGGAGTCTGTTACCGGGAGGCAGGGGGGCATCCTTGAGGCTCACCTATGTCATCTGGACTAAGTCCTGGACTGCTAGTTATCACAAGCTCCACGATCTGACTTTCCAACTTTCCTACATCGACCCATGCGCAGTCCTCCTCTGCCACAGCCACCCCAAACTCCTATTGGTGCCGACATTCCAGGGCTCGGACCCCGCCCTCGCCTCGCCCTCACCGCGCCCCGGGACGGGTGCGCTTGCGCTTTGGTCCCGCGGCCCCCCCCCGCCCCCCCGCGGGTTTATATTCACCCGGATTGCAGAAGGTCTCCGCCACACCCGGGAGGACACCAAGGCCACGTTCTGCTTCCCCTGCTGCCCACGCTCCACGGTAGATTTCTAGGAGCACAGACGGAGACAGTCCAACAGCGGAAGTGACCGCGCGGAACTACATTTTCCAGAGTGCTACTGGCGCTGGAAACTGCGCTTCCCAGAGGGCCTTGAAGCGACGCCGGTGATGTTCACCGCGAGAATTCTTGAAAGTCAGTAGGCTGCAGGTTAGCATCCGTTTGTAACAAAGGATGTAATAATTTTGCTAAATTTTAGTACAGCTCAGCAGTGGTAAACGAAAAGAATGGGAACAAGTGAAATGAGGATTTCGGGGAAAGCAAAACATGGCCTTGGAAAGTGAAAAAAATTATAGAAAAGCAGAAATTAAGAAATCAAAGGAAAAATCTAAACTTGATGAGTCCAGTAATAAAAAACCAAAAGCATGCAAAATTTTTTATCAAAAACTGAGACAGCAAAAGTACACACAGTTGATAACTAGGATAAAAATAGCCATGAATACAAACTGTGAAGTAATTTGTTCAATTCCTTGCTAACACTTGAAACCAAATAGATAATTTAAAGAAACAGTTCACTAACTTAAGAAAATATCTTATTAAACCTAAAGTTATTGAAAAATTTACGAACAATTTTGTTTCCAGACACGTTTTAATTGGTGAATCTGCTACGCTTTCAAAACATACAGTGTAAGATTTTTAAAAATCCAAACGGGGCGGGGGCCAGAGGATATAGCGCAGTGGCATTTCACCTTCCTGGCAAGCGGGAGGTTGTGAGTTCAATTTCTGGTACCAAAATAAAATTAAAATAAAAATTCCAGTCTGGGTATGGGACCCACACTTGTAATCCTAACACCCTAACAGGGTGAGACTGTGGGAGGAAACCTGGTACCAAACTAAAAGGAAAACTCCTTGCATCAAGGAGTTGGAAGGAAAACTTTATTTTGTCAGGAAGACCAGTTCAAAATCACCAGCCCCAAATCAGCTTTGGGTTCAGTTTATATAGGATTTGCAAGCAGGAAGTACAAAACCTGATAGCAGTTTGTTATATAATTGGTTATATGAATCAAGTCATATGTTGTCAGGCAGATTTGTTTTAGGCAGGTTTACTTGAAAGGAATTATTTATCACAAGGCAGGAAAATTCTGGGAGGGAGTATTCAGCGGAGTGGGGAGAGTTATATGTGTCCATGATTGAACTAGATGGAAACTCTGAAACATGTTGGAGAAATAGGATACATTTTTAGATGGGAAAACAGACACTACAGCTGGACCTAGTCAGGATGACCTGACAGACTGTGAGCAACAGCTGGACACAGTCAAGGCTAACCAAGTTTAGCAGTCTCTGTGACAGGCCGGATGAGACTATCCTGTTTCAATATAGCAACAGGCTACTAATTGAATTCTGAATTTTTGCTTTCTGTTACAAGATAAGAGGATTGCAAGTTTGAGTCCAGCTTGGATGATCTAGCAATTTCGGGAAACCACACCTCCAAATGAAAAAGATTGGAAATATAGTGCAGTGTTAAAGTTCTGGTTTCAATCCTCAGTAGTGAAAACAAAACAAAGAACTACAGAAAAATCCAAACAGAACACTGTCATGGTCCATGTGGCCCTTGAGGTTCCTTGGGTGAAGTACTGCCAGAGGATGGGAAAATAAAGAAGAGACAAAGCTGGGGTCAGGTGGAGCCCTTACTTTCCAGATGGGAGGAAAAGAACTGCCCCCTCACTGCAGGGGTATTTATTTATAACTTTTTAGTAACTTAATGTTATATGACACCCCACTGTCCTAGCATCCCATGGTTTGAATTGTCTTGGGGCTAGGTGTTCACTGGACTGAAGCAGCTTCTTTGCATGGCTTGTCTCTTTGCTCTTGGGATAGCCATGCCCCAGTCCTGCACATGTGCTCAATTTCCAGCTTCAGTAGCTCCCCATAGGACACATTAAAACTGCAAGTATAGCTTAGTGATAGACCACATGTTTAGCATGCTCCAGTCACTAGTTTCAACCCCTTTGCTATGTACTCATAGAGAGATGTAGAGAGGTAGGATACCCTCTCAACAAAAAGCTAGCAAATTATGCCCAAACTAAGATAGTATTAAAAAATCAAATTACTTGTGTGAAAATCTTGGGAAATTGAAAAGAGATTCAAAATGCCTTTAAAAATAGGCAGCCAAATAGAGGACATAATTCACCACATCAAGAAATTGAAGGGAGAATGTGAAACTTTAGTGCTGATTCAAGCCTGTAATCCCAGGTTTGGAGTCTGAGGCAGAAGGATCTCAAGTTTGAGGCCACTCTGTGCTATATAGTGAGAACTTATCTCAAAGAGAGAGAGAGAGAGAAAGCGAGAAAGAGAGAGCCATCTTCATCTCAAATGAAATGGATAAAAAACAACCTGACTTCCTTTCTTTCTGGGATATCCGTCACACACCTTTTTGCTTTCCCTTACTCCTCATCAGCTCCCTGAGAATGGACTGGGACTACTTGCCTCAATGTTCTCCTAGTACCCCTGAAGTTATTTTGTGGCTGATCTCCAACTGCAGATAAGTGGGTTAGGGTTAGGGTTAGGGTTAGGGTTAGGGTTAGGTTAGGGTTAGGTTTAGGGTTAGGGTTAGGGTTAGGGTTTATCTTCTGCTTCTGGATCTCTGAAGAGGTGGCTATGAAACTGCCCTTATTCAGGTAAAAGCAGGGAAGGGGTCCAAGTGCATTGCGAATATCCTCAAGATCCACAAAGCCCTGCAAGCTGTGAGTATTAGAATTCACCTCCAGAAAGGGTCATAGTCCCAATTTTAGCCCTATCATCTTTAGTACATATTCTACCAAATTGAGTACTAATACAACCATTTTTATAGAGATGTGCCAACTGTCGAGCAAATGTTTCTTCCGATGTCCCCAAATTGTTCCTTGGCAGCTGCCCTGACACCTGTGGCTGTCCCAAATGCCCCACATGAACTCCAAAATGTGTCTGTTTCGACAACAGCAGGCTTGAATTTGAACCAAACATCAAAATTGAATTTGGACCATCTATAGGCCCAAATTATAAAGCCTAAATTTGGATGAATTTGGACCAGTCAGTAGGCTGAAATTTAGACTAATCTCAAATTTGCTTGTGCAACAGCAATCAGACACATGTATATGCAGCCAGGATTTGGAGGCAGATTTATTTATGTTGACAGGCACTGAATGAGATCATTCCCAAAATATCAGATCTAAATCTCTGGTGGGCTAGGGCTTATATGGGAATAAACAAACAGGTAATACAGAGGCAGTATGGCTTGTCAACTGGGAATTGGTTACAATATTCATCATAAGGACCAGATATATATTACTATAACCAGCTGTTTCTAAGAGACAGAAGCAAGTAGAACTGGAAAAGGAATTATTAACTGGGCTACTAAGAAACTGAAGTATATTGGCCAGGGCAGTGCATTTTCTGTTACATTTTCCCCCTTTTTTACTTTCCCTGCAAATATTTGCTGGACATATTCCATGTGCTCTTCTGAGACAAGGCCCAACTGGAAGCAGTCAGTTATCCTAGGATGGGCCATAGTCAAGGTCTCATACAGATTTTCCCTGAGTTGCTTTTAGGAAAAGGCATAACTGAAGCCTGTCTGGTCTCTCACATTACTCTGGCAAGGTATTGAGGGAGTTAATCTGATCTAGGAGAGTGTCCAATGTGCCTTGGATGCTCATCAAATCTAGGTCAAGTGTTTGATTGCTCTGTTTTCTTTGGGCAACCCTTCATAGTTTAAGGAAAAAAATACAGTTACCAGGGGGTTGGGGGAACAAGGACTGGGGTAAGCATTCTGGAAAGACACAAAAATCAAGAGGAATGTGTATGGAACATTCCTGTGAAGGATGTCTTCAGGCTTCAGTCATGCATGGACTGGCCAGCATCCAGAGAGACCAGAATAGGGCTTTGAGTGTGTTGTCTCTTCAGAGTGAGCCTTGGAAGAGCTGTCTGGGTAAATTTTCTAGCAGATGTAAGCTGAATTTCTGAAACTTGTAGAGGTAGTTAGTATATGCCTGGGTTATATGTGTGTGTAGTTCTTTTAACTGGTTACAACCTGTTTCTGTAGGGTTATGTTTTATTTCTGTGTAACACATATGTATATCTTTAAATGGAGAGGTCCAGTACAGGAAAGTTAGGTTTCAGCCCAGGTTTGTCAGTTTTTTTTTATCAGAAAGACAGTTGTTTTTAGTGTAGGGCAACAAAGGATGGTGCAGCCCTTAGCAACTGGATCCAAGTATTTGCACTGATAGACCCACTGGGTACTCCCAGGGGCTGCCAGTCTAAGTAAGAATCATTGTTTTTGTGAACTCAAGGATTCAGAGTCTATGGAAGCCAGCAGCTCCAAGAAATTTGCGGAGAATTTTTTTCCTGTAATCAGTTTCTGTCAGATATTGTAACAGAGTTTTTTGTGCCTTTCCAGCAGGCAGCTTTGGTGTCATTAACCAGAAATGCTTTGATCAGATGTGAGGGCTTTTCCAAGGAGGATAAACAAGTTTTTGAACTTCTGGGAGATTGAGTCCAGGTAAGTTAACCTTTAATTTCACCACTGGGGTCTTTGTGAAAAGGGGCTGGCAGAAAGGAGCCAACTGAAGGTAGAAGAAAGCATTCTTTAGGTTCAGGCAGGTGTACCAGCAGGTTATGGGTGGAAGAAGACTGAGGCAATGTATACAGAAGACAATTACAGCATTGGCAGCTCAGAGATCTTGAACTGTCTTTACAGGCAGGAGGGGTGCATTTCAGCACTTTGACAGCCTGTAAACATTTTGCAGTTTTGAAGCCTCATTTTTTCTTTTTCAGAGGGTCATGATGGGCTGGAAGAAACAGGGAAAATATTATCCTAGAGCCAACTCTGTTGTGAATTCTTCCCTGAAAACAGTGGGAGAGTTCCCAAACCCTTGTGGCAATTAAGTAACAGTCCAAGAAGGCCGAATGGGCTAGGAAACACAGAATGAAAGGTGATCGCTGCATTGTTGGTAGCAGGGAGATTTTGCCCAAGGTGTTTTACAGTCTGTCAGGCTGATCTATGACTGGGTGCCTCTTTGTGCTTCCCATAACATCTGACAGCAATGGGGTCATAGTGAGGCAGCATGGTTGATGGTCAGGCTCAGAGACAAGTTTTAGTCCATACCTCTGGGAGGAGAGTTTTCAGAACTTCAGGCTCTTGGTTATCTATCTCAGGCTGATGCAAATATCATCTTACTCTCAGGGAATAGCCAAAGTTAAAAACACAGAGTTAAAAGAGAGAGAGGCTGAATAGCTTGGTGCAAAAGAAACAGTCACTTTTAACTTCAAGAAGCAATAAGGGGACTGGCTTATATAGGGGTTCATGTTTTGTGAGATGTCCTCTCAAGCTGAAAGTTTGTGCCTAGCAGAAGGGGCAAGAGTCAAGAGTCTCAGTTGCCCAAGTGGTAGTACTATGGGCTCCTGGTGGCCCAGCTGAAGAAAGGAGTCCAGTCTGTGCCGGAGTCCAGCTGTGGCAGGGCTAGGGTTTCCCAAAGGTGGACAGGGAGTCGGCGAGTGAGAGACAGAAGACACTGCACACCAGTCTGTGAGTGAATCTGAATCTGCTTTATTTTTTAGAAGCTGGAATATATATTTGCTAACCTTGGCAGCAACCCCCAGCCCCAAGCAGGAAGCGCCCCAGGCTTAGGGCCAG
>PVLA01001792.1:165989-320632 GCA_004027455.1 Hydrochoerus hydrochaeris | reverse complement strand
TCTGTTTCTGTCTCTCTGTGTGTCAATCTCTCTCTCTCTCTCTCTCTCTCTCTCTCAATCTCTCTCTCTCTCTCTGTTTTTCTCTCTCATTGTTGCATAGGCTTATCTGATGAGGAATTGAGGGTTACCAGGGCCAACTTCTTTTAGGAACTGAGGCTCTCAGTTCAACAACCTTAAAGAATTAAATCTTGTTCCCAAACCACATAAGTGACCTTGGGAGTGGATCCTTCTCCAGTAAAATCTTCACATGACAACACATCCCTCACTAAAATCATGAATACAATCTTGAGAGAGATCCTGAATCAAAAGATCCAGCTAGGGTATGATCAAACTCTCCACTCAAAGTTGAATAATAAATATGTATTAAAGTTCTATTTCTGAGTGCTTTATTATGCAACAATAGATATCTAATACATGTGCCAAAAATGAGTGTCCCACAAGAACCAAGTAGAAACTATATCATCTTTTTTTTTTTTTGTACTGGAGATTGAACTTACAACCTCCCAGTTACCAGGCAAGCACTTGAGCCATTGAGTTAAATCCTCAGCCCCTATATCATCACTTATGATTTAGACTCAAAAAGTATATAACAGGGCTGAGGATGTAGCTCATTGGTAGAGTGCTTGCCTAGCATGTGCAGGGTTCTGGATTCCATTCCCAACACTACCTCCCCAAAATTATATTATACTACTTCACCTAAGTCATAAAGCTGCTCAGATTCAAGATGGAATATAGATGCATCTTGCATGTACAATATCAAACCATCACAACAGGAAGAGCACAAGGCAGAAAAGACTTTGCTGTGAACATCTTTGAGAAATGCATTGCCACATGGCTCTCTGGTCTTACATTTTTTTTTCCTGATACTGGGGATCGAACTCACAACTTCATGCTTGCCAAGCAGGCACTTACACTGCTGAGCTAAACCCCCAACCCCTGCATTCTCTTATTATTTTGAAAGTGAGATTTTCTTTATGCTTCTCCTGAAACATCTCCTCTATGTTTAAGAAATGCTTCAACAATTTCTCAACATGTCGCAATATAAATAAAAGTAACACCTCCTGCAATCAGGGAGATCTCAGAACCATAATTTCCAAGAATGTGACTATCTGAAGCACGAGTCTCTCCACATAAGAAAGATTCCTCATGAATTACAACATCTGGCAACATGTCCTGAAACATTCCAGCATTGCCCCACAGAACAGTGAGTGAGGAGCACAGTGGGGCTGGCTGACCCCATAAACTCATAGAACTTCTGACGATGAGGCATCTTAGAGATCAGACTATTGTACTAGTCATATTAGCTACACTAGTGAAGCCTGACTTTACCACCATGCTTTTATAACTGAATGAAGTCAATTCTAGTATCCTGATGTAATTTTAAAAACCAGACTTCATGAGTTTGCAAACTTACTTTTCTGCTGAATTTTGCCCATCACTGTAGCTTAAGCATCATCCTACTCAACAATGGTCAAGTTCAACAATGGTCGTTTTGTTCCTCTGAGGAGTACTGACACACCAGCTATTTCTTCTATACTTTCCACCTCTGCCAGCTACCTCCATGGAGGATTCCTGTGTCTAAACACCTACCCCCCTCAAGATCCAGCTTCCCTAAGCCCAGTGCTCTGCCCTAACAGGAGCTGTACAGATCCCTCAACAATTTCCCATTGGAATAATGCAGGACCAGCTAAAATTTATAACAAGACATAACTAAATGTTTGGCAAGAAGAGAATCACAACACAGAGAAACTTAAAAACAAATGCTTTTGTTCAGATTTCCCAGGTCCTGGGTTGACCCCTACATTCCTCTCTGCTGCTACCATAGAGCAAGGGCCAGACAAGAATAGTCTTGATTCCCCAAATCCTTGAGGTTCACAAAAAGCAGGAATTATTTCTTTCCACTAGAATCTAAGACCCATGTCCTGAGTCTCTATTTCTTGTTGTAGGGTTGATCTTATCCCAGGTGGAAATATCCAACTTCTAAGTGATACCAGAACAAGCATTCTGGCCGTAGAACACTATATAAGTGAGTCTAACAGCCCAGTCAAAGCTGAGCCCCATAAAGCCCAGTTAAGTTCTTTTGCTCGTTCTGTCCTCACTCCTAATCCTCTGATGTCCGCAGTTATTCAGGCTTCCAGTCGTCTTCATAGTCTAGCTCCTGCATTTCTATGATTGACTAGTTCAAATGTGATTCATCCACTAAAAAATTTCAAAGAGCAAGCACTAATAAACAGACAGATGGATGTTGAAACACATACTTAGGAAATAGACACTGTTCCAAAAAAGAACCATTTGGAAAGATGAATTCTGTCTAACACAATGACAGTTTACCTAATTTTGCCAACATCTCAGTTTCTTGGAGCCAAAATACTAGATCCTCCTCATTCCAGAGCTTGTTTTTTTTTCTTTACATTTCCAGAGGGCCTATAGGAGAGATTTTCCTAGACATTCCCTCTCTTAGGACACACAAGACTCTTCAAATTTTAAATGACAGTTTTTTCTTGGTCTCTATCAAGAGATCTAACAATTTTTTAGTCCAATCTTAATCAAGTTCACTTGGTTAAATGCATTTTTTGGACAAAGGAAAATGAGGCTCTGTGCACTCTTAACTGTTTATCTGAATTTTACAGTGAGAAAGTGGGAAAGCTGAAATTTAGAACACTAGCTACACTGAATGCCTGGTCTTGCCTCTGTACCAGGCCACACTTGAACTGAAAGGAAATGTTGTACATCACAAAAACATGCTGTGTGAAGACCAGCCAAGCATGCAACAAATCGGTTGCATTCGGCTTCAGATTAAGCAGGACAAACAATAGAACTGCTTTTAAATGAACTTCCGTTTCCAGGAGGAGAAGGAAACAGGGGGACATAAGCTCTCAGGAGACACCTGCAGTGAGCAGGGACCTATGCCAAAGAAAGCTGATAAAGAAGAGCCTAAAAAGACAGGACTCAGAAAAGGGTCCCACATCGTGATTCTTCCATGATGCAAACTTTCACCAAATGTGTTTTTTGTGCCTGGTCTTGTGCCAAAAAACAGGTACGTGACAATGAATAAGTTGGAGGCTCCACTCTTCTGGGCCTCAAAATCTGGTGGAAGGAAGAGGCAAATAAATATAGAACTTGCATTCCTCTGATTCAAGTGAAAGAAACATCCTGATTAAAAGATCTGTGGCAACTCTGAGAACATTTGTCCCCAAGGAGAGTGCAAGCCTGAATTGCTTGTCATTTCCTTTGGTCTATCAACTCTATTACACCTGGAGGTTCCCTGGACCCAGACTTACTGGACGCCCACCATGCCTCAGCCAAACCTCTAGCATGGCCTGCCACCCTTGTTAATTATATTACCTTGTAATACCTCAGCCTTTGAGGTATGATGCATGACTATGACCATTGTCAACAGGCAATGACACAAAACACCTGTTGTCTTTGGCAAAGACCAGCTGAGCAAATGCTTAACTCGGAAGCCTGTTATAGTTTTTGTACAAACAAATTACATCATTGCTTATCCAGGAGTCTCCCAAGGAGGCTAAAGAGTGTTTTCTTTGGTAAGGGTGATCATGTGTATATGACAGCTGTGTGTCTGCCTCACTTGGCATGAAAGAACTCTGCACAGAGTGAAGTGGCACAAAAGTCTCCCTATTTCAGAGCTTTCTGATGCCATACAACAGAGCCGTGGAAAATGACTTGGCAAAGAGGCAGACACTCTGAGAAGTCCAGGCATGCAAAGCCTTTTGCAGTGGTGAGGGAAATCAGGAAGTCAGGCAAGGTCATAGGGTCCTAGAAAAACAGAGATTTGTTGAGGAACTTCTGTGGACTGGATACAGGGGCAGATGTTTCACTTACCTTTCTCATTTACTTATAACCCATGTGTGCTCAGATGCATGCTCTTATTACTCTGGATCCACCTTATGGCCAGCCCTTCAAAAGCTACCACTACAGCAACAGTGAGTACATAGATTTTATCACAGATTCCATGAGGTCACAGAAGGGACATATACATAGCAGACTAGTAAATTTTCGTCTTCAAGACTTCTATTGGACAACATGGTGACTATATTTAATAACAAGGTATTGCATCCTTGAAAATTACTAAGATATTTTTGTTCTCACCACAAAAAGATAAGTATGTGAGGTTATGCATACTAGGTTTTATATATATATATATAAATATATATATATATATATATATATATATATATATATATATTTCAAAACATTATTGCCCTGTAATCCCAGCACTTGGGAGGCTGAAGCAGGAGGATCTTGTAAGTTTGAGACCAGTCTGGGCTACAAAGTGAATTCAAGCCCAGCCTGAACTGCACAGCAAGACCAAGTCTCAAAAAAAAAAGACCAAAAAGACTAACCAGAAAACAAAGTTATTCTCTACATGGTAAATGCAGCCTACTCTCCACATCCATAGGTTGTGCATCCACAGACTCATTCAACTACGGATAGAAAATATTTTTTTCAATTCCATTCATACTATCCATGTACAGACCATTTTATTCACCATCATTTTCTGAGCAATACAATCTAACAACTATTTACATAGCATTTAAAGTATGTTAGAGGATGTGCATAAGCTATATGCATCTACTATGCCATTTTATTTAAAGATCCTGATAATTCAAATATTTTGGCATCCATAGGCAAATCTGGTTATCAAGTAAAAAATGTACATACAATTTTTATTTGTCAGTAAATAAATTAGGAAAATATCTTAACCTAATGCCGCCTTTGCCTTCCAATTTCTCTCTCAATTTTTAGTTTCTGTGCAGCTCTCTCTTGCTCTCACTCTCTCTCTCTGTCCCATACACAGTTTCTTTAAAATCTCAATTCATATCTCACCATCACTTGCCTAACCCCACATACAAAGTCTAATATTTAGCCAAAAAGAAAGAATATCTAATTACTCCTCTGGTAGAACCCTTGTGAGCTTCATTTCATCTCATTAATTCATTGAACAAATAATTGTCAAGTTCTGAGCACTGATTTGGGTGCAAGAGATTAGCAGGGAACATGACAGACAAAAGAAATGTATCTGCCCTCATGTAGCACCCATAATCCCTACAGCAGTCTATTTTTACATACAAGAAAACTGAGGTTCAGAGTCAGTCTATCCCACAGGGTCCCACATGTAGAACCCAGAAGGAAAACGAAGCCCAGAAAAAGCAGCTGGCAGAACCTTCTCAGGGTTTCAAGGGCCCAGCCAGCACCCTGGAGTTTGTAGCTGAAGTGGGTACCCAGAGTCTGGAGGACTAGAGAAAAGAACTCAAGTGTCACATGACAAGAAGAGCCTGTGGAAACAATTAAGTCCGGATTTAAGTTCTAACTCAGCTACTTACTTGGGCTAATTACTTAGTTCTCTCTAAGTTTTAGTTGTCTCATCTGTAAAATGAGGATAAAAATTAAACTTAACTTATAAACTCTGAATATAATACACATACACCCCTCACGACCGGATGCTGTGACAAACACCATATGTATGTATTATATAGCACAGAATAAGTGCTATAAATATTATTTATATTTGTTGTTATTATTGTTAGGTGTAAACATTTTGTCAAGCACAACTCAGTAGTAAAAGCCCTTCTTCCAGGAACAGAATTTCTTACAATCAGCACGCCAACCACCCTCAACTTCCTGACCTACCAACACTATGAGATTGTTATAGAACCCACATATTAGTACACTATGACCCCCTTCCTAAGCACTTGAAGCAAACTTGACTAGTCAGATTCTTTCCCCAGGAAGTTTGAAGCTGGAACAGGAAAGAGGTCAGTCTCTATGTAGCTAAAGTTGTTACTACTAACTTTAGTTCTGGGAACTCAGGGGCAGAGATCTGCTTGCAATAAAAACAAAATATGAGCCAGATGTGGTGGCATATGCCTACAATCCCAGCATTCTGGGAGGCTGAAGTGGCAGAATGACTAGTTCAAGTCCTTCCTGGCCAACCTAGCTAGACCCTATCTCAAAAATTTTAAAGGGATGGAGATGTAACTCAGTGCTAGAGCTTCTGCCTAGCATGCATGAAGCCTTGGGTCCTTGATTTCAGTACCACAAAGAAGGAGGATGAAGGAGAGGAGGGAGGAGGAGGAGGAGAGAGAGAGGGAAGAGAAGGAGAAAGAGAAAGAATAAACTTGGTATTTAGATAGAGAGATAGGACATGGAGAGCTATGCCAGCATTTTAAGACCTGGTTCTACTTCATTCCTGAGGGCCAAGTGTGGTCTTGCCCTTGACCTCCAAGAGATAATTCTGCAAATAAACTCCTTGTTTATCTCACGCTGGATTGACTTGGTAATTCCATTCTTTGCATTTAGTAAGTCCTAACTAAATACAGGTCCAATCCAGCACACTCGGCCTTAACACATGGATCATACAGATTTCTTTTGAAGAATTTTTTCTTTTGTTTTTTAATCGGTACCGGGGATCGAACTCATGACCGCATGCTTTCAAGGCAGGCACTTATGCCGCTGAGCTAAATTCCCCAGCCCGATCATACAGATTTCCAAAGGGGAATTTCTCTAAAGAGATGCACATTTTCCCCTTAATAACCAGGGTCAATTAACCCAAATCAGTCTAGCACACTCTTCTTTTCCTGTTAATTCACTGGTGGTAGATAATTTTCACTTTCAGGTTAATGGTGCCATTATTGTGATCCCAGAGAAAAAACATTCTTCCCTCAGAAATCAGACTTGTATACCAGCAGAACCTACAGCAATAGAGATAGGAAGAAAAAAATCAAAGTGGATCATTAAATGTAATTGAAAGAAAAAAACAACCTTCTCCCATTTCTACTCCTTGATTTTTGAACACATAAAAACTGGCTCTGAGAGAAATAGTAATATACATTGAACCCAAACTTAGGGTACATACTGTGTCTGAGATAGTACTGCCCCAGCTATCTGAGACATTGCCATTCCGTAGGCCCTGTAAGTAAGTCCTCAAAAGGTCATTCCACAACTTTATCAGGTCAGCTGCCTCAAGGTGAAGGAAACACAGGTCAGTGAATTCCATGAGTATGGGCTCATGGTCACCCTTCATTTGCTACGAGTTCCCTGGTCAGAAGCAATGCCCTGTGAGATATCATATGAATAACACACTCTGTAAACCTCTGAACAGTAGTTTTAGTAGAAGTAAAGAAAAGACAAATCTGTATCCAAAGTATATATTCCAGTGAAAACAAAGTCTGTCTCTTCCATGATGGAAATGATCCTTGGTAGGTAACCTTTTACCAAGCGGCTGGCTGGTTCTTCTGGGGACTAGAACCACCTTGAAAGTTCACTGTTGCTCTATGGTATTGGCAGGTTGAGCAGTGGTGATTGAAAATCCATGTATCTCCTACATCTTAATGGGGAAAAAAAGGCCCTGAATTACCCTATGGGCCACTTTGGTTTTTAGTAGACTAAGAAAAGGGTGTCTGGGTAAATAAGCTAATAGAACAAGCTAATCTTACTCATTTTCTTTTTAAGACCCTCTTCTAGTGAGAATACTACTTGGAGAGCATTCACTTGGGACATAATGTCTTCATATTCTGTTCACATTTAAAGATTTCTACACACAAACTGCTTTTCCAGATCTCTTGTTCACCAATTTTCCAATCATAATCCTTTTAAGTCCCAGTTATCCAGCCAGACCATTGGCTATTGCCCTTCAATCCATACAGATTCGTGCTGCACACAGGGTGTATTTCCTTCACTCCTGCCATTCAAAACCACTCTATGGTGGGACTATTGTGCTACAATCAACCACTTTTGGGTAGTACCAGCATATTGTACCACCTTTAAAGAAGTCCTAGAATTTTTCTCTTTAGCCAACTTGTCAGAGGTCACTAAGAGGCAATGTGATCAATGTCTTTGCAAATTGTTCATGCAACTTACTTAAATCTTTAAGACTTGAGCCTGATCTTGTGTAAGCCACTCCATTTAATGATGGAATGCTATTGTGAATGACCAACTTTACAGCTTAGTATCAGACAACACCCAATTCATGATGGGTAACTTAGGTTATAAGGTAACTTGGTAATTCATGATCACACATTCATGGTCATTCTGTCATAGATAGATATTATTATTATTGCACACATTTATAGATGAAAAGACAAAACCACAAAAGTGCTCATGGATTACTAAGGGAAGATCTAGGGTTTGAATCCAGCATCCAATATACTTCATCATTACTCTACCACAGCTGTTAGACCATGAGTGTTCTAGTTTGAATGAGGCATCCACCTTTAATCTAGACCATGTGAAGATGTAGTAACCCCTCCAGAAACTACAAGGAAATGAGTCATCAGAAAAAAGATACACTGTTTCCAGAATATATGAAACAAGTATTTGACAAGATAATAGGTATTGATTATATAAATCTTGTATTTATTAAGCTTTACCTGTATCCCCCTAGAGTAGGGATACAAATAAATAAGTATAATTTCGATGCACTCAAGAGAAGTTTTCTGAGGGGAAGTAATATTCAAAATGACATATTAAGAATCAGTGGGAGACAAACAAAAAATGTAGGGCAAAGGGTGGGAGCAGGGTAATGAAAGTATAGTTAGAAGGAATAGAGCAAGTCCCAAAGCCCTGTGGTAGGAGGCAGCACAGTGGATTCATCCACTAAATCTAAATCTTAGATGTAAAAAGGGAAAGGGCAAGAGATGAGATTGGATAGCTAAGCAAGCCCAGATTATGAAAGAACTTTCCAACTTGGTTAAGAAATTTGTATTTTATCCTCAGGATAAAATATTTTGTATTTTTTACCCTCAGGCTAAAAAAAATGTATTCTGTTCTCAGGACACTAGGAAGTCACTAAAGAGTTTTTAAGCAATGAAATAACATGACAGTTTTACATTTTGGAAATATTACTGAGGCTACAAAGAAAAGGCTGCAGAAGAGGAGGCTAAGAGGAAAAGAAGATGATGACTAAACTGAAGTTGTAGCAAAAAGAATGGAGAGGAGTAGATAGACTGGAGAAAATTGGTAAGACTCACTGATGTGAAAGAGAGAGGCCAAAGGATTGTAGCCAGAAATTGGATTATCATATATAAATTATGGTATTATTCTCTACAAATAGATCACACAGGTTTAGGGAATAAAATGTTATGGGATATACAAGTAGCAATGTCTAAAAGGCCCTGGAAGTATACACAAAAAAGATTTAGACTGAGTTTCAAATATGCAGGCCTTTCAGTACACAGTGTATATTACTTAGGATTCACTAGAGGAACAGATTTTATATATATGAAACAAAGGATATCTGAGAAATCAGGGGTGGAAAAGTGCAAAATAGCCAACTGTGCAATGGGAGTTTGGAAAAACTAGTTGAAGGTCTAAGGCCTATATCTCACTGCAGTCTGGTGTGATTCCAGGTTAAAAATCCAAAGGATCTTCATAGGAAGACTGAAGGATCTGGATATGAATGTCCAAAACTGAAAACCATAGCTCCTCCAAAGAAAATAAAAGACTTCCTTCTTCTTTCCCTTTTTCTTCCATTCAGGCTACAAACCTATTAGTTAGTGCCACCCTCATCTAGGATAGGCTTTTTCTCCTCAGTTTGCAGCCAATATGTCAACCACTCACAGACACACCCTGAGCTTTACTAATCTGCTAGGCAGTTGTTACTCAAATTGACACATCACAATTAACAATCATATGATGATAACTATAGCTCAAGATTTGTAGAGTGAAAAGACAAAAGAAAAGCAACATTTCAGAGGTGAGATCCCAACAAGGAATTCAACAAAAAATTGAGGGGGAAAGGAGGAAAACCCCTGTCAGCTAAAGGTCTGGAGGAGAAAGGAAATTTCCACAAAAATGTAATTTGCTTTGAAAGTAATTTGTTATGGTTTGTGTCTAGATGTCCCCCCAAAGCCTCATGCAGTCATGGGGACTTTTGGGAGGCTTTTAGGAGGTGGCTGAATCTAGAGTTTGTGATTGATCCATGATCCAATGTTGGATTAAGGATGTGAATGCTACACCGCCACAGGGAACTATATAAGGGACAGAGAAAGGGTTGCCCTCTCTCTCTCTCTTGCTGCTTTTGCTGCCTTTGCTTGTGGCTTTGTTACCTCTGTTCACCATGAACCATTGCTCCTCTGCTATGTGCCACCCTGCCTTGAAGCCAGTAAATTCAATCTCTACAAATTGTGAGCTAAATAAACCTTTTCTCCTTTAACGTTGGGTATCAGGTATCTTGTCTCACCATGAGAAAAGTAACTAAAATGTAATTATCCAGGATTATATATCCAAATTAATACAGATAACCATGATGACTAGTATTTATTTGACATTTAATATTTTGATATTTAATTCCAGACACAGTTCTAAATGTTTTACATGTATTATCTCCTTAATTCTTACCAAAAAAAACCCATTTTGTAGATGAGAAAAATAAGGCATATATTTAGTAACCTGTCCAAGTCATTCTTCCCATTAGGGGGCAGAGTTGGCCTTTAAAGCCATTCTTCTCATTCTAGCCCGCAGTACAATTTTGCTTCCCCTGAGAAACAAGAGAAGCTGGAAATTGTACTTGTAACCCCACGGAATTAATGTTTCATTGTTACAAGAATCCTAGTCTTAGAGTTGGGTCCTTTCAATATGAAATTATTTTTATTTGTAAACAATTTTTATTTAATTTTCCTCTTTTCATATATATTCAAAGTTTCAGATATGTTATCAAGTATGGTAAGGCTGCTGAAGATGTTATCATGTGCCAATTTCAACGTTCCTGGATCCCAAAGTGATTTCCAATTTAAAATAAAAAAGTATCAATTAATAATAAGAATAATAATAATGTCTTTTACCTAATAGCGATATTTCCTCAATAGAAGCTAACCTCAAGCAACTGAAACTTAAGGCAGAAACTCAAAGAAGAGTTTGCTACATAAAACTGAGAGTTTTTCTGTGTTGAATCCCAGCAATATCATTTTCAAAAATTTCTGTGTCTCACAGTTAAACAATTAAACATAGTTACAAAATTATATACAAGTTTTAAATATTTAAAATAGATTAAGCCATGCAATACAATATTATTTTTCTGCTATCCAGAGTACAAAAACATACTGGGAGATGTAATTTGGGTGCTGAAATATTGATATTTGCCAGGTAGTCTAGTGACTTATAGAGGTAGAAAACTTGAAGTCAGCATTTTCCTGGTTTTTCCAAGCTATATGGCCATGTTGCTTCTCTGGTACCAATGAAGAGCCCCTGGAAGGAGTTTTGAAATAGAAAACTCGAATACACTTGTGTATGCAGAGAAGAAAATTTGTTTCTAGAGATGGAGCAGTTTGGGAATGAGAGGACTTACATGCTTTAATTGTTTGGATATGTTTCAAGATATGTATGAATTACAATTGTATTCAGCTGAAAATAAAAAAAGAAACAATAACAACGACAGACAGTGTTTCAAACCACTGGTTCTTAGCCTGCAATTCATATTGGAATTGTCTGGGGAGTTTTAAAAATTACTGAGGCTTAGTTCCCACCATCAGAAATTCCCCTTCAGTGGATGATATACACAGTGACCTAAGAAATGGGAATTTTAAAACTCCACAAATGATTCTAAAGGCCTGTGTTATAGTTAGAATCCAATACAACCTCAAAAGTCTTGGACTTTTGGGGAAGTGACTGAAAGGGCTCTAACTTCATCAGTGGATGAGATCATAATTTGATGGTATTACAGAGATTTGGAAACAGAAGGTGAAGTCTAGATAAAGGGAGTGGATCATGGGGGCATGACCCCAGGAGTGGATCATGGGGGCGTGACCCTGGACCTTTCCCCTCTTCCCCACCCCCACACTTTCTGGCTGCCAGGAAGTGAGGAGTTTTCCTCTGCCACACCCTACTGCCAGGATGTTTCTGCCTTGCCATGGATCTAAAGGCAATGGAGCTGACTGACCATGGAGTGAAACCTCTGAAATCATGAGCCAAATTAGCCAATGAACCTTTAAACTGCTTATGATAAAAAACTGATTGACACATTAACTAAGCTTGAAGGCCAGTTTACCAGTTTAAGGAGGTAAAGACATAAACACACACACACATACATACACACACACACACACACACACACACAAACTGCAGAAGAGACTGGGCAAAAACAACCAGACTGGGCATGGTGGCACATGCTTGTAATCCCAGCACTCAAGAGGGTGAGGCAAGAGGTTTGCTGTGAGTTTCAGGCCAGCATGAGTACAAGGCCAACCTGAGGTACATACTGAGTTCAAGGCCAGCCTGAACTGCATAGTGAAATCCTGTCTAAATAAATAAATAGACAAATAAATAGTGTCATCAAGGATTCAGAATTCCTTTCACCTTTTTCCTCTCTCATTCTTCAGTTTTCATTCTTTTGGTAACAAAGCCTTCAGTTTTCATTCTTTTGGAACAAGAGAGCTGGTGCACCAAGCACTGTGTCTAGACTCTGTTAGAAGAAGGTAAAAGGGCAAGTTGTCTTGCTTCATATCTCTTTTTAATCAGAGATGGAAGCTCACCTCAAGAAGATCTGCTAAGGCTGGGGATGTAACTCAGGGGCACAGCAGCTGCCTGGCCAGCATAAGATCTGAGTTCAACTCCCCATACTAAAAAAAAGGAAAAAAAAAATGTCTGCTAAATTCCCAACTCTTTACCTGGCCATCTCTGGCTCTAATGAAGTCTTTGACTTTGTGTGTATTTCTTTGCAGTCTCCATGATAGAAGGCAAAGGAGAAGTGGTTACTGGGTAAGCCAATATATGGCATCAGCCAAGAATGAACACATTACTTTTGTAATTTTTTAAATGTAAAAAAATGATGCTATCAAGACCTTAGGGAAACAACACATCCAGGAGCAATTTCATCATAAACTGGAATTCCTACCACTGTATTTTCTAATTACGTTACTGTGCCCCAGTCAAGGCTCTTTGCTATTTTTTCCAAAGCTATATTAATTAATGCAGCAGCTTTTTCAAGTCTCAATTTTCACCTGAGTAGAAAAGAAACAGTCATTAGCCTAAGACTGGAGAGTAGAATGACCACAAAATCCTCCCCAAAGTCCTGGCCTCCTTTTGCCTGATAGTCTCCAAAATAAATTTAATTTCTCTGCTGACCTGAAGTTCACATTAAACTATTTACTGCCAAGGGTTTGAATTACTGCAAATATGTCCCTTGGGTTTATCCCAGTTGAATTAATAATCAGAACCCCTGCCACAATCTCTTTTTTGACAATTATCCTTATTCCAATCTCTCTCTCCTGAACCTAAGACTCATAATTTCCAACTTCCTGCTGGACAGGAACACCTTGATGTCCCACAGACAAATCCAACTCTATATGTCATCACGACCTCATGATATTCCCTGTTCCAAACTCGTGTATTCCAATTTTGATGAACTATACAACCATAGATTAACTTGTTTGATCTGGCATCAGATCTGGGCTCAAATCTTCTCTTTGTTTCATATATCCAATTGGCAGACTCCTGTTAACTCTACCACACAGATGCTCTTCTTCTCCTCTAATTTAAGACCAACTCATGTTCTACTTGGACCATATTGCAAAAAAGACTAACGTGACCTTACACTTCTAAAAAACAGAAACAAAAGTCAGTGCATTGGAATACAAAGAGCAGAAAAGAGAGGATGAGATGACATGAGACAGGCAGGTTAGGTTCAAAATCTATATGCCCACTGAGAAAAAAGTGGTTGATTGTGGAAGTTTTTGTGGTTGGTTGGTTGGTTAGCTGGTTGGCTGGTTGGCTGGTTGATTGGTTGGTTTCAGTCCTGGGAGTCAAACCTATAGCCTCATATACGCTAGGCAAGAACTCTACCACTTAATTACAACCCGTGGTTTGTTTGTTTGGTTTTTTTTTGAATAATTATGTTGGTAGGTCATTGCACAACTTGAAAATGAAAGGGTACTGCTTAAACTCAATCTAGTTCACCCATACTCACTGACTCTATAACACTTTTGTAAAACACAAATCAAATTATACTGTAAAATCAATGGTACTCTCAACCCCAGCCTAATCATACGAAAAACATCCCACAATATACCTGATCAGTACTCCTCAAAACTGTCAAGTTTATACAAAAAGGAGATGGGAGTGAGAAACTGTTGTCTTACCCAAAAGAAACCAACGGAGACATGATGATTATTTGTAATACAGTATTTCAGATAGAATCCTGGAACAGGAAAAGGGCATTAAGTAAAAACTAAGAAAATCTAAATAAATTATGGACCTTAGTTAATATTAATGTCAATATAGATTATTTAATTCTAATTAGTGTCCTCATCTAATGTAAGATGTTAGTAAAAGGAGAATCTATAGGGCTATTTTGGAACTCTCTGATTTCTCAGATTTTCTGTACATCTAAAATTACTCTAACAAACAGGTGTATAATATTTTAAAATTTCCGGTGAAGAGTTAGCTCAGTGGTGGAACACTTGCCTTTCAGCATGAGGCCCTGAGATCAATCCCCAGCACCACAATAAACAAAACAAAAACTCTACAATAATTCCCTGTCTCCTAGAGGAGAAATGCTAAGTAATATGTCCCTAAGGCAATTTTCTCCAAACCAATTTATTGTTCTTCCTGCACTCTCAAATTATATTCCAGTCACCCTGAACATTTTACTTTTCCCTGTAAATCAAAGCCCTTTTCTGCCTCAGAACCCTGCACATACTGTTTCCTCTTCCCAGAATGCTATACTCTGCCTTTCTCAGTTCAGTCATCATTTTACCTATTCAACTCAGGTTCCTTTCTAGCTGTCCCAGCTGAGTCCTGTGACATCATATAACTCTTACAAGACTCATACATTATCTGCTCACAGTAAATGCTAGAAGAGCAAGCTGGGAAAGGAAAGTAAAAAGAATCAAGATATGTTAAGTATGTCGGTAATCCCAGCACTCGGGAGGCTGAGGCAAGAGGATCTTTGCAAGTTCAAGACCAGCCTGGGCTACACAGTGAGTTCAAGGCCAGCCTGAACTTGTTGGCCCAATAGGTCTAGTCTAGTGAAATCTTGTCTAAAAAAAAAAAAAGATAGTTTAGGTACATGTGCCAGCTCCCCATGATGTATATATTCATTATGTACTGCAAACATGTACTAATAAAAATTAAAAATTACTTTTAAAAATAGAAGAGTAAGCTGCCCAAGTCAACAACCTGTCCTTCACTCCTAGGTCTTAGCAGCTAACCAAACTGCCATCATCTTTTAAATCTTCCCAGGAGAAGTCATATAAAAGTCTACAATGACTCTTGCTCCTCCATAATTGCAAGGGATCCCTATCAGGTTCTCGGAGAGTCCTTCTTCACTCTTCTCTACTGACCTGACATGAAGGGAGTACTCAGGGATTCCTTGAACTAGGTAGGAATGAAACTCACCAGACAATTTCCCAAAGAAATCTTCTTTACAAATTCCATTCTCCATGCATTTTATACCGTAGATGTGAGCAAGGAATTTAAGGAATTATGTGATCAGTTTCGGGTATCTGCTTTGAATATCTAGTGTCTGGCACTTGCTTTGGTATCCAGTACCTAGTGTATTGTGTGAGGGATCTCTCCATGGTTCATCTGCCCTTTGCATCCCTTGCTTCATGTTTTCTTGTGCTGTCAAGGCTGGACAGTTTAAAACTGCAGTTCCTTTGTACCTAGGATGCTAGACTCCATTAGGTGCTTTCATTTGAGTTTGGAAGGCACAATATTCATGAGATAGAGAGCATCTCCCTCCTGGAAGGAAACTTGGGCCACAATAGCTTTTCAGTGACAGCTCACCAACTCCATGAATGTTAAAAGGCAGCAGTGGAGGCCAACAGAAGAGGCATCAGGGTCATGTCATGATCTCTAGGTTGAAGTCCCCCAAGAGTGCCTTGTATTTTGTTGTTGTTGTCCCACCTTTTTCATTATTTCCTTTTTTGAGAGAGAGAAGGAGAGGGAGAGAGAGAGAGAGAGTCTCACAAAGTTGTTGTCCAGACTGGCCTCAAATCCTCCTGTCTCAGCCTCTTGTGTAGCTGGGATTAGGGGTATGCACCACCACACTGGCTTCCTAGCGGTGCATTTTTAAAATTAATTTTGTTGTTGCTTTGAGGCAGGATTTCACTATGTAGTTCAGGCTGGTCTTGAACTCACTATGTATCCGAGGCTGACCTCAAACTCACAGTGATCCTCCTGCCTCATCCTCTCAAGTGCTGGGATTAAAGGCACCCGTCACCATGCCCGGTTTAAATTAGTTCTGATGGCAGTCCCAGACTGCAGCTACTCCAGCTCTTCCAAAGATTTATGCACTTAACTCTCTGTATTAAATCTTTTTCTGTCTAAAATGTCTACACTGCTTTTCTGAGTCTGTGTTGGATTCTAGGGCTACCATAACAATACACCACAGACTGAGTGGCTGATATAGCAAAAACTTATTTTCTCATTGTCCAAGAAACTCGAATCTCAGATTTCCTGAGACCTCTCTCTTTTGCTTGCAAGTATTAATTATGTTGCACATGATCTTAGTTCACAAGTTTTGCTATAACCTCACAAAGCTTTTCCTCTGTGAGCATGTCACTGGTGCTTTTCTTTCTTTCTCTTTCTTTCTTTCTTTCTTTTGACAAGGTTTCACTGTGCAGTTCAGACCGGCCTTGAGTTCACTTTGTAGCCCAGGCTGGTCTTAAACTCAGTGATCCTCCTGCCTCAGTCTCCTGAATGCTGGGATTACAGGCCTGTGCCACCACACTTGGTTCATTGATGTCTTTCTATATGTTCTAATCTCATCTTCTTATAAGGACTGCAGTCTGATTAGATTAGGGCCCACTCTAAAGGCCTCATTTTAATTTAATTTCTTTTCTAAAGGCCTTATCTTCAAATACATTCACATTCTGAAGTACTAGAGGCTAGGGCTTCAACATGTGAATTTGGAGAAACATAGTTGATACTATTACCATCTCTAAAGCCTGACTCATGGGCAGCCACGTGGGTTGGGAGGAGAAGCAAGAAGCCAACTCCCTCCCATGAGCCAGCAGCAGTCATGTGGGCCAAGAGGAGAACCAAGAAGCCAACCTGCACTCCCGTGAGCCAGCTGGCACATGGGCTGGGAAACAAGAAGAGCTTCGCCACTGCCATCATCCCCTACCCCGTAAGCAACTGGTTAATTCAGAGGAACACAGGCTGAGATGATAGCTGCTGAAATAAAAAAATAAATTAATACTTGTCTTTTTTGATTGACTTCGCAGGTCTAAAGCTCACATTATTTAGAGGATAACAATATGCAAAATAGCAACTATGGGAAATTTTCTTCTGTCTTGTTTTTGAAATTCAGTATTGTTCTTACTGCTTTGTTTTGCTCCATTTTATTATCTTCTTTTATTACCTTTAAAATAAAAATTAATTAATTAATTAATAAAAAAATAAAGCCTGACTCACACATATATCTTGATTTCTATTTGTACCTCCAGTTAAACATCTTCTAATAAATGAATACATGAATGGTCACAGTAGAGCTTCACAGCAAAAGTCCTTTCTCTAATGACTCTCTTCTGTTCATAGAGGCTGCAAGTTTCCCTTCCAACCTCCCTTACCTGGGCTATCTTTTCCTCTGCTATTATAAACAGCAAAAGAGACTAACCATTGGTATGTTAGTTATCCACTGCTGCTTAGCACTATTACCACAAACTTAGCTATGTAAACAGTGCATATTTATTATCTCATACTTTGCAAGTTTCAGGAACCCAGGTTTAATGTAGCTGAATCTTCTGCTTAGGGTCTCACAAAGCTGTAAGCAAGGTGCCAGCCAGGACTGTGGTCACATCTGAGGTTACTCAGGGAAAGATCTCCAAACTCACTCGGCATTCAGCTGGCAGAATTCAGATCCTTGTGGCTGTGTGACTCAGGCTTTCAGTTTCATGATGCTTGTCACCCAGCTACTTTCAACTCTTAAAGGTTTGCCACAGTTCCTTGGCACTGGGGCTCCCAACAAGGCCATTTACTTCCTCCAAGGCAAAAAAGCAGCTCAGCAAGATGGAACTAAGATCGTGTGCAACATAATTAATACTCACACACATTCCATCACCATTACTGTATTCTAGTTAGAAATAAATCATGAACCTCTTCTTAAGGGTCTACCTACTTCAACAGCATCTGCTTTCTTGGCTTTTCCCTCTTCCTCTCTCTGTCGGGTCTTTGTATCAGGGCCAAAGAATGGGCCTATTTGATGGCCACAGAAACAGTGAAGGGGCATGGTCCCTCACCCTCTGCTAGCATACACTGCCCATGTGAAAGCTGTCTGAAAGTAGCTGATTGATTTTACTGTCATGTAGTAAGAGTGGCAGAACTCGGGCTGTGATGAGAACCTCAGTTGCCCAAAACATCCAAGGGTAGAGGGGATGACCACCCTTTGCATTAAACTGAAGCCCCAGAGCACATAGCATACTCCTGCAATACCCCCCTAGCCTGTGGAGCCTTGTTCTATCACTAGGAGTGTGTGTTTATTTTGTGACCTTCCAGATTCTAGCCTCTGAAGGGTCAGAGCCTGGCCCAATTTTTCATTTTAATTGTTCACCCAAGATTTAGCATATAGTAGATGTTTAATACACATTAGGAAAAATCAGTTGACCCCATAATTTGAAAACAAATGACTGGATGTGGTGTCAGAACCTAGAGAACTTAGGGAAACAATTGGTTAAATGCTTAGAAGAGAATGAGTTTCTTATAAACAGATTCTACTCAGTCATATAAAGGTAGCCAAAATAAATTAAATGGACACTGAAATTATGTATGAGTATATATATATATATATATATATATATATATATATATTATTTTGGGGGGTTTTTTGTTTTTGTTTTTGTTTTTGTACCGGGGATCAAACTCATGACCTCGCACTTGCCAGGCAGGCGCTTTAGCCACTGAGCCAAATCCCCAGCCCATGATTATATTTCTTATAAAAGAAAAAATTATAATAATGGATACTGATAATAGTAAGAACTAGCACAATGGATATTGTCAGTCATAGTCTGCATTTTATTTTCTTGTTAATGTGTGGCATTTTTAATTATTTTTCAGTGTAGGTGATTGAATCCAGGGCTTCACACAGGCTAGACAAGCCCTTTACCACTAAGCTACACCCATGACCTCATTTTAAATTTTGACTGAAAATAATAGGAATACAGAGCTTTAGGAACCCAGTGGCTCATCAATGAATCATGCTTCTCTTCCTTTTTGTAAATATATGGTTATTATGCACTGATTCACAGAACTCCACAAACATTGACTGGGAGTTTACCATGTGCATGGTGTTGGGCCAGTGCCAGGCTTCTAGAGGTAGAAATGTCAAGGGCAGTGTACCTAGACTTCATCAAGGCATTTAACAGTGTCTCATGATCCAGTGACGGCTAAGGCAGGGGGAGGTGCCTGGTATAAAAGTACTGTAAGATGGCTTTGCAGCTGACTGAATAACCCTCCCCATAGAGAGAGTTGATAAATAACTGTCTATTGGCAGCAAGCCTCCCATGCAAGTCACAGTCAGTCCTCTTAGAGCTGCCCTTGTCAACAGTATTATATATGACTCAAATGAAGGAGATGATAAGCCAAAGTTTACAGTAATAGCCAAGATGCAAAATGATCTGAACGGTATGAAATTCAACAAGGATCTCTGTAAAGCTCTATATTTAACTTTCAATAAATCAGCAGCACAAACTCATAGTGATTCCTGGCTTGGTAGTAGTTCATGTAAAAAAAACAACTGGGTTTTTATTGACTACAGTTTCATTCTGAGGCATTAATGGAATGTGACTGATAAAAACAAAAGCTAGGGCAATTCTTGACCACAGCCATAAATCTCATGTCCAGATAAGAGTGGCAGCTCAGTCCTGTTCTAGTTGGGCCACACTGGAGATCTATTTTCTCTTCTCGGCATCCATTTCCTTGTTGGAACATGGCGCCCTTGACCTGTTTTTGTGAAGTAATGTTTTCTCATGTGCCTTTTCCACAGTGGGTTCTAATACAGTCTTACAAGCATTGAGACCTCCCCTTCTTAAATAGCAAGATGACAAAGCAGTAATACCATGTGAACCGGACTCCTTATAAAGATTTTTGTTAACTTTACCCTTTTATTGCAGTTTCCACTTCCTGGGAACCAGGGTCTAAAGCCAGGGGTAATGAAATGACTGGAAGTCTAACCTACAGCCTTTATATGTACTCCAAACAAGTGTCCCCTACCACCAGTCAGAACACAATACTTTGTCCTTGAACCAGGCTACCCTTCTTAGATTCCTATTCTTCAGCCTTGCTAACCTCCTGTAGGAATTTAAATCTACCACTTAGTCTGGAAATTGGTATCCCTGCTACACTCAAATGCAAAGTCAGCAGAGTTAGCAAAAGTTCCTCTTTTCCCCTCCAGTAAATACTTCTCCTCCCTTGCCAGAGATCCATCTCAATTTTCACTTCTCTAGCCTCCACAGCCCTAGTGAGAATTGAGAGGAGGAAAAACTGTATAGAAGAGAAGAGGGGAAAGATGATACAAAAAGGAGAAGAAGAAAATTACCCTGATTACAAAGAAAACTCATTTCATTATTGCTCCAGCATACTGTAATTCTTTCCTTTCTTTCTTCAATTAACATATCTCAAGTTTCTTCAATTCATATCTCCCCAAGGACTAGAGAAATTGTAGGTTTAAAAGGCCCACTCTCTCCAAAGGGGTTAATGTTGAAACTAGAACCATTCCAGAAGATTAACCATCCAGCACTAGCCAGATGCCCACTGTCATACCAGGATACAGCCCCAATCAGAAGCTACACACACCTGTTTTTTCCTTATCCAGTAAAAACCTGGAAAACTGCAGTGTCTGCCATTAATGCTCTCAGATTGGAAGGGTGGAAGTATATTTGTAGGTCCAGCTCTATCTTAAATACTGTGAATGCTTCATCTCATTTAATACCGATACAGTGGTATATTAATTAAGATGACTTTCATTCAAGAAGCAAAAAGTGCAACTCAAAACAGCATAAATGATAAAGAGTTATTGATTCACACCCTTGAGTAACAGACATAGAGCAGGTTTCAGAATGATTCAACTTCAGAGTCAACAACTTTACCAAGGAGTACCCTGTCATCCACAGGGAGATCTTCCATCTAGGGCTGGCCCCTGATTTAGCCTCAGAGTGACTCTTCTTTGCTACTGAGATCACATATATTCCTATTCTTATCTAGTAGGAGAAATAAAAACTTTATTTCCTTTTCTTTCCTTTCCTTTGCTTTGCTTTCCTTTCTGTAAACAAACAATAAACTTCTACAAACTCATTGCCTGAATTAGGTCAAGGCCCATGACTGAGTCTATAATGATACCTGGAACTGGAATTTTTCTAGGCCTGAGTCTTCAGGAGAGGAATGATCTTTCACCCCAGTAAAAGTCATGATAGTTAACAAGAGAGAACAGGAGCTAATGAGGTAATCCCAAGGCTCTTTTAAATGCACATGCTCAGTTTTCCAGAGGAGACACTAAGCTTGGAGAGGCCATGCAGCTGTGTAAGAGCGACACCAGGATTCTAATACTGCTCTCAGGATATCTTGAGGAATTCTCTTTTTGTTGGCTTCAATCTGAATCATGGGAAAGGAAAACAGGGCTTTCCCAAGTTTGAGAAGATCTCAGCCACTGTACTGATGCCAGGAGCCACTAAATCAACCACCTCACAAAGCTGAGGTATCTTGGAATCTCCACGTCACTAGGGCTTTCCCAACCTCAGCAAATGCCTGTAAATTGAAGAGAAGATGCTACAGATGTACTGTCCAGAGGTGTGTTCTTAGGGCCCTGTTTTTCAAGTCCTTCCTGGCTAGGTCAGTGGTATGGGCTAGCCTGGAATCCTTGCCACAATGCATAACATTGTTCCTCCTGGGGAATGTCTTCCAGGTTCCAAAGGACAGATGTGCAAATAGACTTCTGGAGCACAGCTCCATCCACTGCTAGGAACTACCTTTGTTGGACTTGTTTATTTGGGAGAGCTGCTCTGGACTTTCACCCAGCAGCTACCTTGGCAGGAGGCAACCTGCCTTTAGCTGACTGAGGGTGGGGCTAACAGGAGAATAAAACTGATATTGCTGCTAACTGGGCACCAAGCTCTGTCACAGGGAGAGGAAAGGTGGAGTATTCAGAGGCTATAATGCAGATAGTCTCACCAGGGAACTTCATGTAAGGGGCCTGACTGTCCCCAACCACTTCCACATGATCAAAGAGGAAGAGAAAAAGTTATGGGAAAGGCTTTTGCAAATTCTGAGGGTCACTGAGCGTATAATCTTTCCTCTAAGCAGCTGCTGTTTCTCACTCCGTTGTGGTCTCTTACAAGGCAGCTTCAGGTTGGAGTATCATGGCCTGCCACAGTCATGCTGGCCTTGAAGATTTTTGTGTTCTATTTTGAGCAATTTCACTGTTGATGATCCTGGCAAATGTATCCATTTTTTCTGACAATATTTAGAGTCTGAGGTAAGTGTGAACTAGATAATGACCTTTCAAGTCATGGCAGAATGTTCCGTTTAAAGCTTTAATTTCTTCCTCAGAGCATCTGCAAGGTCCTTTGACCCTTGTGCATGGCCCTCTGGAGATTTTGCCAAGTTTCTATCCACTCTCACGTGTGCAGGTCGGAGGAGGTGATGACAGATGGGCAGAACCTTCCCTTGTGTTGGGTAATGAAGAGGATCCGAGCCCCACAGGGACCACTAGTGCTTCTGCAGCTCTTGCAACTTGCTCTGATGTACACAGTGCTGACCTGCTCATCTGAGGCTTTTCTTTTTCTCTGGACATTTCAGGATCTCCCTAAAAACACATGTGAGAGCACACCACCAGCCCCACTGTGAGTCGTTCCTAGGACTTGGCTAACACTTCAAACCTGTCATGACTAAAACAATACCATATCTGCAATTTAGCACTAGGTGACTCACTAGAAGAGCTATTTTAAACAGAATTTGTAGCAACTAAGATTACATTTGTTCTAGAAAAAACAGACTGAAGGGACAAAAAGCTAATGCAATCTTTTTGAAATGCTCTTTTTAAGATTATAGAAGTCCTGCTGTATTTTCTTGACAGTGACCTAGTTACCAGGCACAACAGAAGGACTAAGAATTCTTATCTAAAACACCACTCCATGACCACATCCAGCAGAACTGTGCTTATCAGAACACAAGTTCACCAAAACAGTGAGGGTCTTGTCCATCTTCCCACCAGGGAGGTTCTTGACACATACCCTATAAAATAACACTCATCAGGCTAGAGTTCTGGGAGCTTTAGGAAGCTCATCAGTCATCTGTCCTACTGCATGGTCCTCTGAAGTTCTCTTGGAAGTTAATTGTTGCCCATCCAAGAATGCAGAATGCAAATTGGAATTATTAGCTCTAATATTTGAGGTGGGACAGAGTCTTGGAGCAAGGAACCAATGGATAGAAAGAACAGAGGGAGTCCACACTGCACAAATCAAGTACAAAGGTAAGAAAAAACCTCATTATTTTTCTAAGAAGCTACTTCCCTTCCTGGGGTAAACAAATAAACAAATCTAGAAGATTTAAGGCTTGAGAATTGTCAAGAGAATCTTCAAGAGATGAAGCAAAGTTGAAACCACTACCCCAAACCAAAGTTCCTGAGTTTTCTCCCTATTTTGGTCTTTCACATCACTTCCCCTTTGTCGTTATTATCCAAAGCCCTGTCCTGAGTGCTTCTTCACCCAGCTGAGATAGGCTGGAATTTTCCGAGTCTTACAAAATTCTAAGGGAGAACAATGGGAAATAAACAAGAAAATATATGAAGCATAAACATAATCAATCTTGTGCAATATATTAACAGTGGTGAAATTTAGGGAATGGGATATAAAAAAGAGGATTTTGTTCATTATAAATTTTTTGTTTATTTTTCAAGAGCTGTATTTACTTCATGAGAAACACACATGCATTTTGAAGCTTATACAGTATTCATTTTGGCCTTTTCATTGCATTCTAGAGCTGATGGTTCCTTCTACCTTCAGACTTGTCACCTGATTAATCCTGATACTCAGGCTTCTGCTCGTTTCTACTCCCATTCTTCCTCAACAGGACTCACAGATTTTCTGAGAACAATGAACAGCAAGTCTGCTCATCCACCCAACAAATACATTTCTGTGGAAGACATAGTGGCAGACACTAAATAAACCATCACATAACTTTAGTGCTCACCAGTATCACTCAGATACTTTTCTATTTGATAGGAGAAAAGATGAAGGGTCATAGATTTAAAAAGTCTCAGATCTTACATTTTCTAAAAAGCCACTTAAAATTATACAAAAACACACTCAACAGGCTCATTAATCTCTTATGGCTGAAAGAATTCCCAAATACAACAATGACAACAATGGAGTGGAACGCATTTGCATACAAATGATCTTCCCAAAGACTGTAAAGAGGAAAAATCCCACTTTCTGAAATTGTAACCAGCAACAAACTACTAATATTGTCAAGACAAGGCAATCCCTGTCCTCTGGTCCCTTCAGTCAGATGAGTAAGAACCCTTCTCAGGCCCAGCTAAGTTATGACTTCGCTTTTACCTGGGCTTCAAGGAGCCTCTTATCCTCTAAGCTAAAGTCAAGTATTCTCACTTAGGAGGGATTCAATTTGGGCTAGTTTTAACTTTCCCGAAGATGCCCCTTCCTTAACCTGCTTCAGTCTTCCCAAGGAAGAGAAAGATAAAACCTCTAGAAACACCACAAATTAACCTCTTCCTAAGCTTTAAATCTAGTTCTACTGAGAAGGACACTTCCAGAGAGCACCGCCAAGGAGTACTAGCCACTGACACACCCTCCAGGGAACAGTCTGTGCTTGAGACATTTATCTGTGGTTATGGCTCTTATGACATCACTGACTTATGAGGAAAAGACATCCAAACCCTCAAGGATCCTGGGCCTTGCTCAAGTATCTCACTGGCCAGAGCCCTGCTTATACTCCCTTTTGGAAGGGCATTAGGGAGACTGTCTTTCCCTCCCAAGCCCCAGCAAGATTATTCCAATGATGGGGCAAGCAAGAGTTAATGGTATAAATGGGAACAACCACTCTTGTGGCCCAACAGTTTATCTTAGTAAATGACAGGCCAGATGGTACACAACTATGTAAGCATATATTCCTTAAACCCATCCCCTCCAAAAAATTCTTCAAGGCTCTTGGCTAAATCAGTGAGAACCATCCTCAAATTATTTCAAAAATTTATTCCAAAGGAAACAGCAGGTGGCAGCAAAGTTTTATATTTTTTACCCTTTGGACTGGAATGAAAATAAAATGTCAGTGAATAAACTCACCTCTGAGTCAGACAGCTGGCCTAGAAATGGGCACCCTGCCATCTTGTAATGTGAAGAGTACAATTGTACATGAGGGGAGGACTCATGCATTTTGACAAGCTAATCTAACTCATGCATTTTAACAAGCTAATCTAACCAAAAGCCCCCAACCCACACCAATCTAGAGGCCTTGGTTTTGTAGGCCAAGCAGGGAAGTGATTGTGGCAGGGTTGCCAGATTCCAGAGACCGTGGCCATGAATCTCATATTCTTTTGCCCAATGTCAAGGCATTGCTCATTCACAGTGAGAGGTTGTCAAAAAAAGCATGACTATGATTAAGTAGAAGTGTGCCTAACAATTGAGCAACTAACTATCTTGTACATAGCCTTTTCACCATCTCTTATGATGTAATCCATGGCAGAAATGTGGGGCTAAGAATGATGGAGGAGAGAAATTTGTAAAATCTGTTTCTGCTGCACCTAGTGACTTAGAGACCTCTGAAAGCTACCTTACCACCCCATAGCTGCTATAGCTATAGCTCAGGAACAGGCAGCACCAAGCCCAATGTCCAGTTTGACCTCAACTGTCTTCTTTGCCTTAGTGTTATGCTTGACTCCCAACTTCAAGCAGTGGCTGGCACTATTCCACTGCCACAGTACAGCACTGCCATTCAGAATCAAGCTTTTGCTGAATTGTTTTGCAGGGCAAATACAGGTTTGCCTGAAGTAATTGGTCAGTTTATTCCATCCCTAAATGGTGCTTTGAATTCTCAGATGCATTTTAGATTAAGTAATTTCATTTCTATCTTAGAGGAAAATCTTATCTTTTAAAATAGAGAAAGAGAGCCAGAAAGAGGATGGAAGATTCTGTTATTATTTTAAAAGGTACAAAGCCTTGCAAAAAAAAAAAAAAAAGACAAAATTGAAGACTTTGTTCCTAAGATCTAAAACAGATCTTGCAAAAAGATGTATTTATGAGTTTTCTTTCTGGAAGTAGAATTGATAGAAAAGTGAACAGCTTTGGCCATTTGTAAGTTATCACTAAATCTGCAGCATCTCAGCTTAGTTAGAATGTTCAGGAAAGGAGCACTGAAGAAGCTCATTTATCTACAAAATTGGGGCTTTAGCTCCAAACGTGTAACTTTCTTTTCTTTCCTATAGAAAACATGATCTTATTCTGACAAGTTAAGGACAAACTTCACAGCTTGGCTGCAAAGAGCAGGTCATTTAAAAATATGTCTTAAGGAAAACATTCTACAATTCCTTTGAATGTAATAAACAATATCTTTTGGGGCAATTTGCAACAAATGTTCCAGAATTCCTATCAACATTTAATTCTCCCTCTGTGTGCATGTTCTACACTCCCCAACTATGATGCTAAATCATTTAATGCAGAGAATTGACAGCACCAGGAAAATATTTGGATTGACTGTCTGGAGTTGCCATTATTGGTTTTAATTATGACCCACTGGCTCTTGGGTCCTGAAGCAGCCAGAAAATGAGACATGTGTGCTAAAGTATTCATTAGAATTCCCTTCTTAGTCATTGTTCAGAAAGAAAAAGTTCCTTTCTGGCTCTCATCTTCAGTATTTTAAGTGAAGTCATTAATATGCCAGATTTTTTAAAGGATCTGTCAGAAAACAAGATTATGTGCATACCTTGTATTCTACATTTAAAAACATCTTAAATGATCAAATGTCCCTTTGCTTTCATCTATTACGCTGAAGAAAAATTGTTTTTGCAACCATGAAGTTTTAACTGGTAGTCTTCACCCAGGCTTCTTCTCCCAAACCCAGCACTCTGAACAAACTTAGTCCGATAAGGTTTGGAACTTAAAGTTTTGGTGAAGCACAGCTTGAATCTTTAAACTAGCAAAAAAAAAAAGTGGTTGACTTTCTTCAGATCTTTCATGTTCATGTCTCCCTGAATATAAGATCTTAGAATAGTAGAATTGGAAGGGAGGAATCTTACGGATCATTGATTCTATGCCCTTTTTAAAATAAATGATTTATCTAAGGTGAAATGGTACATCCATTGCTGAGCTTTGTGTCCTGGCATAGTTTTGTTTTTTAAATTAGGATATTCTTAGTTGTTCTTATTACAAAGAGTTGCCTTTTAATAAGCATTTACTATACCGCCAACCAGGGTTTGATGCTTTTATACGTGTTGGACCATTCATACTCCCAACAAGCCCATAAGCTAAATGTTATTATCTCATTTTATAGCTAATTAAACTGAGACTGAAATTAAAGAGATTTGCCCACAATTATAGGGTCAGGAGGAGGGAGAGTCTGTGTACAAACTCAAGGTTGTCTGACTTCAAAACCTTTACTCTCCTCCTTCCATTTGCATGTCAAATAAAACAAAGCCAGATTATAAATCATTTGGGATATCTTGGGTTGTCACATCACTTTAATGTTTGGAATAATGAGGTGAGTCATCCACAGAGAGAAAGTAGAGAAACCCAAGCAGTCCCCATTTAGAAAAATTTGCAAAGACACCAACAGGAACTATATAGATGCAACTGTTTTTCATTATTTGCTTGTTATATTGGACATGACAGTTTCCTCTGAAAGCTTTTAAAAGACTTCCCATGCTTTTAATAAAAATTGGCTGATTTGGCATGACAATTTGTCTTTCATTTAATAAAAACTCTGTAGAGGGAACATGGGACAGATGCTTATTTTGAGAAAAAATAATTTAGTGTTTTGTTGTTTTATTTTTTATGATCAAGGTGGTGGGACTGGGAGAGCAGATGTGGTGTGAATTAGGGAAGCTTATCTGATTGTTGTGTACAGTGGCACAGATGAGGGGGTTATTGCCTGGAAACGCTTGAGTTTCCATTGAAACATGGGTTAGAAAAGACACTTTGATGTTTTAGAAAAACTAAATAAGTTAAGATAAATTTGGAATGCATTAAATTAAAAAACATGAGATAGGGACATGTAAGAGAAACATCTAAATTTGTTAACCTAGGTGCCAATGAAAACTATGTAGATTGAAAATTTATTTCCTCTCAAAGAGAAAAATCATATTCCTGCATCAGCTATAAGTAACTTCCTGGTTCCTGATCCCACAGTGTCCTTTGAAAATGAGGTCACTTGAACCCCTCTACAAGTAGATATGTGCCTGGTCAGGACAAGTTAAAGGGCATTAACTCCATGTTGCGTTATTTCAAGGTGAAATCAACTTCATCTACTGTGTTAGTCATCTTTTCAATGCTGTGTCCAAATACTCAAGAATAACAACTTAAAGAATGAAAAGGTTTATTTTGGCTCTCAGTTTCAGAGGTTTTGGGTTTATAGTCCACTGGTTCTATTACATTTAGGCCTGTAGCAAGGTACAAACATCATGGTAGAAGACTATAGTGGAGAAAAGCTGCTTATCTCACAGCAGCTGAGAAACAGAGGAAAGGATCAAGGACAACATATAGTCCCCAAACTCATTATCCAATAGCCCACACCCTTCAAATATGTCCCACTGCCTAAATTTTCATTACCTCCCAATAATGCTGTCTAATTATGATCTCATCAATGAATTAATCTACTTAAGTCAAAATCCTTGTAAGCCAATCACCTTTTGAAAGCCCCACTTCTAAACACAGGAGATTTGGGGAGTACATTTTATATCTAAGCCATAAATCCATCAATACCATCCTAATTCATACCAATCTAATCTCTTATCTGAATCATTGCAATAGCAGTACAATCAGTACCTGGTACAGGGCCCAGCACCAAATAAATAGATGAATTAAACTATTGTTGACTGGATAAATAAATGAAATCCTGTTTGCCCTGAATCAGTGACTCCCATCTTGATTCCCTAATCCTGTCAGGTGAAAAGTGCTGAGACCAAACTATGATACGACGTCCCTAGGACTAGAGCTTCACCCTGTTTTTGCCAATCCCTTTCACAGATACATATATTGTATTAATGTGTTCAGATCACTGTAATAGAATACCATGGAGTGGTAACTTGAACAGTGCTAATTTATTCTCTTAGTTCTAGAGGCTGGACATCCAAGATCAAAGCATTGAGAGGTTTAATTTCTTTTGCGGTCTCTCTGTTTCACTTGTAGATGGTCAACTTCCCTCTGCATTCTCACAGGGTCTTCTTGTAAAGATAGAGATTAGATTATATGACCTTATTTTATGTCAGCTTCCTCTTGAAAGGCAGTCATCTTCTGAGCTACTCAGGCTCAGGAGTCCAAAGTATGAAGGCAGGGTTGAAGGCACAATCAGCCCATAATAAGCAATTCCTGTCCATTCTGCACCCCACAACTGGATCTCTAGGGGCCTGAAAATGGCTTGTTCTGGATTGGTTGGTCAGTCAGTTGGTCAGTTGCTCAGTTGATCAGTTGAGACCAAGTCTTGTGACATTGCCCAGGTTTGTCTTGAACTCAGACTCAAATAAACCTTTTACTTCAACTTCCTGAGTGAATAACTGAGTTTGGAGGTGAGTGCCACTCTATCCAGCTTCCCTACCATTCTTGGTGCCCTGTTATTCCTGCTGTTCCTCCTGGGTGTCAGCACCTGCCAACACCACCACCTGTTTTCTGTTACCTCATTCTCAGCTGGCTTTCTTCCCATCCCTGCAACTGATCCTCTCTCCAAACACCTGCCCCCCACACACAGTTAACCCTTCTCTTTCTGGTCATTTTGGTCAATGTAACCCTAAGTCGAAAACTAATAAATCAATCGATTCTAGTTATTAGTCTGTTAGACCGCAGGGTGCAGTTTTGAAGTAGCATGGTAACATGTGAACTGAATAAAGCTGAGTGCCCTCACAAAGATAAAATTGTACATACAATTGCACAATGGCATCGTGCCACAGAGAATCTAGTTCAGTTGGTTTGGAACAGAGTTCATATCAGTATTTTTTCCAGTCTCCCCATGTGATCTTAGTTGGCAAAAGAAGTTAAGGATCACTGCTTTCACTAGTGGAAGCACACCCATTAAACTGGGGCAAAAGGTTACCAACCAGGCCAGTGCACAGGAGCAGCCTGAGGCTGGCAACCCCTTGTGTGACACGTGGATGTAACAAAACACCCTTCCCCTCATCTAGCCTCATGCTTATACAGAGGTTGCTGACTTTCCCTTCAGTAATGTCCCCCTTTGTTGTTACTCTAAGAAGTTGAAGGTGGCTTATTAGTATCCTCTGCCATGAAGCACAATCTGGATGGGGCTCAGCAGTGACTCTGGACACAAGCAAGTACCATCAAAGCAGTGAACACATCCTGCAAGCTATATAAGGGAAAGCCCCAGGAAGTAAAAACAGAATAGTTAGCAAAGTCCTTAGGTTCAGCAGATCCCTTTAGAAGGCTGTAGATGAGTTTCAAGGATGGCCAGAGATGGCAGTAGGCATTGGATCAGCTTCACGGGATTGTTAGGACTGACAGCTGCTCATATACCACACACTGGCTGGTCTGCTCCCTGTGGGACTCTTTCCCATGGGCTTTCCACCACCTGCTACATCTCCAAAGGCCTGGGTGAAGAGCACAAGTTTGTCTTTTCCTCTTGCCTCTTTCCAACATGGGCAAAGCCTAACCTCTCCTGCCCTCCATGCTTCCGGCTTTTCCTTTAGATTTTCAAGAGCCTTTTATCCTTACAACAAAACCTGCTTCTCTGCAAATAAAAGGCTTTCAAAACTATTGTTTTTGATGTGGGCTTCAAGAGGCTATTTTAAAAGTCTGAAAACTGAACACTGACTGTTTCTTTCTTTTTGCGTTTGGGTCGTTCCAAACCTAATTCTTCTCAAGGCGATGCTGCTGACTTACTGGGGCAAAGGTCAAAGTGTAGCTGAAGAAAAGCAGGAAGACTTACATTTGGAGATTCTCTATTTGCATACATGAAATGACTGCCCTACCTGCCCCAACAAGCAGCAGGCCAGGATGTCCTGGCCAAACCCTCACACACAGTGAAGAAGAAAATCGAGATCCACCTTGAACATGAAAGCTCTAAATCACAATTATTAAAATACTGTTTTCTTTAATGAGTCAGTGGTGTGAAAACAAAATGAAGGAGATTGCTCTATATTAAAGAAACACTAAAGATACAACAATTTTGTTTGGAGTCTATTTTAAACAAACCACTGTCAAAAGACATTTGTAACTCATTGCTAGTGGCTCAAAGGAGCTCATCATGGTGAAACTCCCTAAACAGCGGGCAGTGGAAGCCACAGGGAGAAGGTACCACACTATGAGGCCTTCATCAGTGACTTGTTGCAGCAGGACTTGTGAAAAGTGCTGGACCATCGAGCAAGGTATATGAGTAGCTGGCCAAATACCTTCAACTAAAAAATGTCATTGAGTGGCTCCAGGAAGCTAAGCCCTCAGAGTTTTATATGAAGGTGGATTTGGGCTGTAACTTCTTTGTTGACGCAGTGGTCTCTGATACTTCGCACATCTAGATGGCGCTGGGATATGGTTTCTTCCTGGAGTTAATGCTGGCAGAAGCTCTCATGTTCATTGATCAAAAGATCTCTTTGCTCACAGAGCTCAGCAACAGACTTACCAAGGACTCCAGGAATATCAAGGCCCACATCCACATATTGCTAGAGGGGCTTAGAGAACTACAAGGCCAGCAGAACTTTCCAGAGACATCTCACTATTGATTTCTTCTTCTGGTCCTTGTGCAACATTAAAGAACCTGAATGCCTTTGGGGGGAATTTTAATACAATCAGGCAAATTTGATTATGGACTGGGTATGAGATGATACTGCAGAATTTAATGTTAAAGATGACATGAGCACATGAGTTTATAGGACAGAGTTTTGTTATTGTTCTTTTTTTTTTTAACAGATGCATACTGAAATACATTGGGGGCAGATATTGATATAGAACCTTCATATTACATATGAGAAACAAATGTAACATTGCTAAATGTCAGATACACCGAGTTCCTGTTCCTCAGAACTGAAGAATGTACTCCAAGGAACAATGGAGGTTTACAGTAGGAAATTTTGTTGAGAGAGAGGCAGCTCCTGAGAAAGATAGGAGGGGACCCAAATGGATTGCTGCAGACACCACTTCACAGTGGAAGTTTTATAGAACAAAATCACAAGGTGGGTACAATGCAGGATAAAGCTATGATCAATCAACATTATAAAGTATAGTCATTTAGGTAATATTGATCTAATGGGGAAGCAGGTCACATAGCAAGTGTATATGGAAAGAACAAAGAACTTTTCAGGAAAGGATGGTTCCAGGGGTCTTGTTCACCCACTGAGATAACTGATATTTATCTAGACTTTATTGGATTAGGTGTTACCACTTATCTTACCCTTTGGGGAAGCATGTAGGCCTGGTCATTCCATTTTTAGCTTGAGGTCTGGCCTCCAACAAGTGTGCCTCTGGCACAGTTGCAATGTGTTTTCATCTTTTGTATTGACTCTCTTGAAGGCTTAGTTCTGACTGCCTATAACATTTCTACCTAACTTAGTTGTTTATAATAGTATTATGTCTAGGCAAGAAAAGAAGTCAAGGGCAGTGATACATTCCTATAATCTCAGCTATTTAGGATGCTGAGCAGGAGGATCAAGAGTTTGAGCCCAGGCTAGACAATTTAGCAAGGTCTCAGCTTGAAAACCTCGGTCTTGCTCAGAATACATAATGAACAACTAGTCAACAATTTAGAGAAAGAATAAAGTTAAATCCCTGCTTCATATCATATATCAAAATATGTAAATTCCATTTGCATTAAAATGCTTACAGTATGAAACAAAACCATAAATGTATTAGGAAAAACAAGTAGATATTCTAAGATATTAAAGTAGAGATCTTGCAAGCACACCAACAGAGACATAAATTATAAAGAAAAGATTAATTTTTGCAGTGCTGGAGGTAGAACCCAGGAGCTTATGTACACTTGGCAAGCACTCTACCTCTAAACTATACCTTAAACCCAGAATTTTTGATTACATATATACTTATAACTTTTATATGGTAAAAACTACACTGTACAAAACAATAAAAAAGAAATGTGTGTCTGTATGTAATATGACTTTATTGTTTTAATAGGCAGTATTTCACATTAGTAGGAAAAACACAAGCACCTCAATTGAATAAATCAGTCAAGAACTTAAAATCTAATTATATATGCAAGAAAACACAATCATCACAAAGACATGAAAAATAAGCTCACTAGTGAAAAAATAAATGTAAAGTTAAAGTAATAATGAGATGAGTTGATGTCGATTCCTATTTTAGAAGATATAGTAAACTATATCTGAAAATCTGCTACTATCAAATATCTAGACAGGTTATGTAAAATGTACTTAATATTCTTTAAAATGCATCATGGAAGAAATAAAAAGAATCAAGGCTGGGGATTTAGCTCAGTGGCATAAGCACCTTCCTTGCAAGTGTGCAGTTGGGAGTTTGATCCCCAGTGCAAAAAAATAAAATAAAATAAAAATTTAAAAATTTAAAAAATAAAAAGAATCAAGATGTGTTATGTACAGGTACCAGCTCCCCATGATAAAAGTAATCATTATGTGTTGCAAAATACACTAATAATCTTTTTTAATTTAAAAAAGTACAATGTTGAATTCCCTTGAAAATAAAGAAAATACAAAAGGCCAAACCAAGGAAGCTAAAATTCAAAGCAGAAAGCCTGAGCTGAAAAGCAGTTTCCTGAGTTATCTACTTGATAATAAAGAGCCTTATTTAGAGACAAAAGAAAGGGAATCGAGATTCATAAGTAAATCCAGGACTCTCAAAAGGCTAAACCCCACATCTCTAACACGGCTGTGCTTGTGAATGGTGTGTGGGCATCAAATCAATTAATGTACACAAATGGCCCCAGGGTGGTAATAAACCCTGAGGCAATTAGAAGCAGAAACTATAAAGCCTGCTGGAAAGCCTCACCTCATCCCAGTCTGCAAAGAATCATGATAGGTTAAGCTTTAGTAACTCGAGCTCAGAACCCCAAAGCACAGAAAATAGGGAATAGATCATGATGAACAAGAGTCAGCTGATAAAGATAACAGAGTTATTAGAATAAAACTATAGACTAAATATGTTTAAAATTAAATTGCCAGGCATGGTGGCACATACCTGTAAGCCCAGCACTCAAGAGGCTGGTGCAGGAAGATTGCAAATTTGAGGCCAGTCTTAGCCTTGTCATACTTGAAAAAGTGAGAACATATCTCAGAAAAGACAGAAAGAAAAAAGAGAGAGAGAAAGAAAGAATTCAAAAACATGAGAAAAGAATAAAACTTTTTAAGTAGTAGGGGGTACCATTTTAACTATCAGATAATATAATAAGAAAAAGGGCAAAGCTCAGTATTGCTAATTATATGAGAAACTGACATTTATATTCTGTTCATAGAAGTGAAAATTGCTTCTTTCAGGGAGCAATATGTTTCAAATATTTTTTTAAAAAAAACTCATACTTAGGACCAGGGATCTAGCTTAATGGCATAAGCACTTGCCTGGCAAACACTAGGCTGTGAGTTCAAACCCTGGTACCAATAAATAAATAAATAAACAAACAAAAATTAAAAACTAATATTTGTTGACCCAATAATTTTATTTCTCAGAATTTATCCTAAAAAGATACACAGTTACCCAAAGATCAATGCACAAAAATATTAAGGACATTTTTAGTAGGAAAATCTTCTGTCCAAAGTCAGAGGACAAATTAAACAAATTATGATATTTCCATCTGATGAAATACCGCATAGGAAATAAAAATGTTGTATATGTAAATGTTGTTTGTAATTGTGTGTCCCATTTTGTAATTGTGGAGATATGCCAAAACTCACTTGTAATCAGTCATGAAAATTTAAACAACATTATGTATTTATTTATCGTAGTACTTGCTTGCATTTTTCTTTTTATGTACTTTAAATTTTATCTCCAGTAGAAAACAATTTCAGATAACTTTGTGTGTATGTCTGTGATGCTAGGAATTAAACTCGGGGCCCCATGTATGGTAAGCAAGCATTCTACCACTGAGCTACATCCCGAAGCCTAAACAGCATTATAGTTTAATATCCATCTAGGTTGTAATCATCAAAAACAGGATCCATGATATATTTTCAGGGTTCTCCAGAGAAACAGAACTAATGTGGTGGGGGTGGGGGTGCCACATGTAATTATGGAGGCTGAGATTCTGAAGATACAGTATACTGTCTGCAAGCTGAGAACCAGGAAAGCCAGGGTTATAATTCAGTCCGAATACAAAGGCCTGAGAGCCAAGAAAGCAGAGGGTGTAACTCCCAGTCTGAAAGGGTGGGGACAGGTGCTGATGATGTAACTCTTAGAGTCTGAAGGTCTAAGAACCAGGAAGTCCAATGTCTATAAGCTGGAAAAGACAGATGTCCAGCTCCAAAAGAGAGAGGGAAATCACCTTTTTGTTCTATTCCAGCTCCCAACAGATTGAGAGATGCCTGCCCACATGGGTAAGGGCAGGTCTTCTTCACTAAGTCTGCTGATTCAAACACTAATCTCGGGGAAACATCGTCATAGACACACCTAGAAATAATGCTTTACCAGCCATCTGGGTATCTCTTAGCTCAGTCAAGTTGACACATAAAATTAACCGTCACAAATGCCAAGAGTGGTAAAGATGTGGGGATATGGGAACTCTTATAGGTGGGAATACCAACTGGTACTGGCATTCTAAAAACCAATGTCGCCGATTCAGCATCAGATATTTGTGGAAGTCTGCCTAAATGATGAAATTTTTGGATATATATCCACCAAGAAATTCTCATTCTGATTCCTAAGAAACTGGGTGTTTATTTACACCCAGAGGAAGTGGCAGAGGAAGGCTGGAGGTGACTCAAATGTCTTCCACTAAAAGACAAGAAAAGTAAAATGTGGGTAGGATATTTTGGGGATGGATGAAAAAATTAGAAAACAATAAAAATCTTTAACACAATAGATTTTTATATTAAAAAATGAAGTTGTAGCAGGAATGGTGGCACATGACTGTAATCCCAGTATTTTGGGAGGCTGAGGCAGAAACATAAAAGCTCAAACACAGCCTAGGCAACCTAGTGATTTAGTGAGGATTTATCTCAAAGTAAAAAGTGAAAAACCCTGGGGATATAGCTCAGTATAAAGGCCCTGGATTCAATCACCAGTATAAGAAAAGGGGAAAAAAGAAAGAAAGGAAAGAAAGAAGGAAGGAAAGGAGAGAGAGACAGACAGAAAGAGAGAAGTTATTGTGAAGCAATACAATGTATTTCAAAAGATAATATGTATGCAATAAGTACAACTATCATACATACTGAGACAGGAAGAGGTATGAAAATTAAGGGAGGAAAAATAAGACCATTAAATAAGAGAGAAACCTTGAACAGATGGATAATGACAAAATTTCTTAAACTGAAGAGTGCGTTTAATTCAGTTGTCCCCACCTGTTTCATTTTTTAAAATATATGTATAATATATTAAAATATATGAAAATGTACATATTAAAATATTAATAGTAATTATCTTGGGATGATATTAAATAATATTAAAGGTGAACTTTTTTTTCCATTCTGAAGACATATTGAAATTTTTGCATTCTAAAAAATTTATCTTGCTCTTCAGAACTCCTTTCCTGCTATTGGATAATTGTACAATAACCTACTAAAATCGGCTGCTTGTGTGGTCAAAGTCATTTTATTGTTTTTCCAGAATGTTCCAAAATAGTTTTGGAACAAGACCAGCGGGACCACCAGATAGCTATCTAGCCTCACCCTTCTTCCATGCAAATGAAGACCAAGCCTCCAACCCAGCTTTGGCAGAAACCTCAGTGGGTTGCTGGATAACAAAACCTCTCCTTCTGAGGAAAGGAGGGGTAGCACTACAAACTCTCAAAGTCGGCTCAGAACATCCTCTGAAAAGCTGCCTTGAGGAGCAGTTGCCAAGACAAAAGGTCCCACCTCAAGGGTGGAAACTCTATTTGCAGCTTTGTAGACACAGGTGTTCTTCTAGGCAACTTCAGACCTACAATGAGGAACAGTATTGAGCCAGGAATAACTCAGGAGGCCTTCCCCTCAGAAGCCAGCTCTTGAGGCCTTGGTGTATGTTCTAACTATATTTGGCAATGCAAACCAAAGAGGTCAGTGGCTCAGCTCAGGGGAGAAAAGGCTATTCCTGATTTATAATCCCTGCTGCAAACCTAGACCAAGAATTTGAAACTTACTTCATTTATTTATTTTGCTCACATTGAGCTTGTTGCTGAGGCAGCTCTCCTTTCCAGTTCTACCAGCCCTCCTGTAAATCTTACAGAACCACAGGTGTAAATCACCTACCCAAACCATCCCTGCAATAGAGGACATCTGGGGACAACTGGCTTGAGAACCTAAATGTTAAAATTATCCCACTTTACTCCTTATGACTTCATGGCATCAAAATAGACTGTAGCGTGTGGGTGCAAATGCAGCCTCCATCACTTACTACTCACTGTGTGACCTTGGTTAGGTTTCTTTATGTCTCTGAGGTTCAGTTTCCTTATCTACAAAGAGAGATAATAGCACCTACTTCACAAGGCTGCTGTAAGAACTAGATGAGATAAGGTACAGAAAGTGGCTAGGAGAATATCTGACACCAAACAAGTGCTAAAAAAAGAATCAGTTTCCATTCCTTCTCATCTCTCCCCTTCACCCTTAGCTGTTCAGGCAATGTGTTGACTTTTCAAGAAATTGCCTGGTACCCTTGGTTGATTACAAATGCATGGTACCATTCCCACAGCCAGCAACAGTAGCTACAGATAAAGGCTATGACTACTTCTCAGCTGTAGACAGGTCCAATCAGCTCACAAATGACTCATCATTGTTGATAAATGATGTGTTATTGGCATTGAGAGGCCCTATCCTGATAAACTTCGGCACTGTATGAAAAAAAAAAAAGCAGGTTGATTGGCCAGCTTACCGAGAAGTGCCTAGGATTTGAAGATGACCTTCAGTTAATCCTAAACACTACCAGACTGGTCATAGGGGGCTCTCTGTCTCCTCAGAAAGGTCTGCAGTCACAGGATTGGTAGTGGGAAGGACTCCAGCTGAGCAGCTGCCTCTTCCTTCTCTGAACTGAACCATTTCAGATTCACTTGCTTTGGATTCCCTGAAGTCATAAGACTCCTGGGCAGAAAGGGCTGGATGCCTGTTCCCTGCTCACAGCAGCCCTAAGCTAATGCCCAACCTGCCTTTGGCAGCTTTGTCCAGTGGCTGAAGCTCTGCCAGGGTGAGGTTTGGCTGGAAGACGCTGTGGCTAGGGGGCAAACCTCGGCTCAAGAAAAAGAGTGAGTGCTTAATCTTAAACCACTGTTTGCAAGGCCAAAGTGTGCCGCTGCTGTCAGCAGCTACCGAAGCCCCTACAGACCTCCACCCATCCAGAGCTTACTCTTGACACAGAAACTCCTTGACTGTAACTTTTAGTCACTCCCTCATTCATAAAAGCCCTGTACGTGAATGTTTATCAAGAGAGTCTCTATTGTCCCACTTGCAACCCCTCACTTCAGGCTGACCTCACAACGTTGTTAAGATCAACTAGCAAAGGACAGGGAAACTTTCTGGCAGGGACTGGCAATTGCCTCCACTTTGGGTCTTCAAGGTACTGGCTGAGACAAAATGGAGGAGGGAAATTAAAACCAACCCCCAGCGTACACTCCCTAACTGTTCACGTGCCCCTGCACTTCTTGTCACTAATGGGGCTTAGTGTCTAGCATCTATCAGCGGAACTCGGAGCAACTTTCTAAGATGATAAGACATAAAGAAAGCAAGGAGGAGGAAGGAAGGAGGGAGAGCAAGGAAGGCCTGAGAGAAGTGGGGCGAAATGTAAAAGCCTTGGGGAGGAGGAAGGAAGAGGAGAGCTGCAAGGGGAGACGGAACAATGAAGGTCTCGGGCCGTCGGAGGCGCACGGTTCCGGCGGCACGTCCGTCCAGCCCGCCTCCGGCCAGCAGCTGCACACTGCGCAGCATGTGGGCGCTGAGTCACTGTCCCAGAACAGCGAGCCGCCGCGCAGGTCGGGGTGTGGGGGGGAGGAGGGGAAGGCTGGTTGGCATCTGCAAACTGTTTTTTTTTTTTCTTTCCTCTTTCATTAAGGTTGTGTGCTGACTCCCACGTAGGAGAATTTATTAAACCTAAACCGCACGTACAGCCTCGCCGCTCTTGACGCGGACGGGGGTGGGGTGGGGAATCCACGGCTGCCGGCAGGGGGCACCACAGCCTAGCCTATGAGCCCACCGGCTCGTGGGGCGCTCTGGCTGGGAGGAGGCCGGGGTTACTGGCTGCCGAATTGCCCAACAAGTCCAAACATTTTTGCTGGGGTAGTTTCAAAATTGAAGACGTGAAGCTAGCAGAGTAAACCCCTTCAGTTAGTCTGACAGACCACCCCAACTGTCCGAAGCGCGCAGTCACGGCGCAGGGTTCCCCGGTGACTTAGTAAAACTTGGATTCCGTTGCGCAACTCAGTGTGTCCAAGCTCGCCACCCCACTTGGGCTCGCCCTTCCCAGCCCCGCCTGGCTGCCACGCGAAGCAGTGACCTCGGGTGTCTCCGCGAAGCCCTTACTCGCATCCGGCACTGGGGATGCGCGCAACCCCGGTGAAAAGCAGAGCTCGCGACTACTAAACCCGCGCGCAGCCAAGCCAGCTCGCACCCGGACCGGATCGTCACCCTCTATCTTCCAGAGATAGGCGGCGCGATCCCTAGGCTCGGGGGCAGACCGGGTCCAGAACTCTCCCGGGATGCTTGAGGCGAGAATGAATCAGTAAGGAGACAGTTTATTTGCAGTTCACATATCACCCATTTTATGTAAATAGATTATACAGACACAATGTTCCCTTCCACAGGCGGTAATCAGGTGCACTATTGTGCACATACACATACACACACACAGACACGCACTCCACGAACCCAAACAACAATATTACATTACACCTCGCTGAAACATTCACGTCTTAAAATAGGAGAGGGATATAATTGCTCTAAAATGCCCTTAATGCAATATATAACGTACAAAAATATCTCTATATATTTGAAGTTACAAAATAATCTTGACAGCAAGAAACTTAAATATTGATAGTTAACTCTGTATGTACGTACAACACGCATTGCACTTTTCCTCTCTAGGTTTTGGAAAGTTCAAGTAATAATATTGAGGCTTGCGCCCCGGTGGGGTGATACCCCGTGAGAAATGGGTTTGTGGATGGGCAAGGTAGTGGCTCAGACCCTCGCCCCGAGGGTCCTGCGCCCCAACTCGTCCCCAGGGAGGAGGGACCCAGGCCCTGATCAGAATGAGGAAACCATTATCCTCAAAGGGAGGGTGGTCCTTCAAAGCCAGGCTCTGGCCAGACAGTGCGTCCTCGACTTGAAATGTCTGCAGGACTGACAGTCTTAGCTTGGTGCCCGGCCGAAGCTCTGGAGTCTAAATCCTCCGGAGGGTGGCCAGCACTCGGTGCACCTTGGAGCCAGGAGCCGCGCGTGCCTGTGGCTGGGAAGACACCAGAGTCTGGTCCTGTCTGGTTTCCAGCAGGGAACGACGACGCCGGCGGCCGTAGCCCTGGGGGCTGATCTTGCTTCGAGGGGCGACGCCGTCCTTGTCCTTGTCTGTGAGTTGGTAGATCTGATGCGCCAGCTTCTGCACTGTGCACGTCCCGAAGCGGCAACCAAAGCTTCGGAAGCCCTGCCGGTGACGCTTGATTCGAGTGAGGACGACCTTCGGACCACTGGGGAGGGAAAAGAATGCAACTTGAGACCCCTATAGGCAGAGAGCTTTCGTCCCAGTCGCCAAGGACGAGAGAGCCATTCGAGGATCTGAGGGAGCTGGAAAGTGTTCCCGCTAAATTGTGATTCAGCCCAACACACCGGACCCTCTGCAATTACCTGGCCTGGGGACTGCGAGAGAGGCTCCCCAAGTTCTGTGGCCCAGGGGCCCTCTGAGCCGACCCAGCCTTCGCGTCTGCGAGCCCAGAAGGGTTGCTGCTGGGCACTGGCAGTTCTCTCTTCCCACGACTGACAGTCCATTTACTCCATCTTAAAAAACACAAGCAGACCAGATCAGCTTGCATCCGGGCGGTTACATTCCCAATCACTTCTAACCCCTGAGGACCAGCAGGCAGGTTTTCCCTTCTCTGCGGGTAGCAAGACTGGGGAAAGAGCTGCCCCAACTCACTTCTTTAGGGTCTCAGACGCCCCGTCGAGCCGCGCAGCGTCAGTGCTCAGGAAGGCCAGAGAGCTCAGGAACATCAGGGCGACCGAAACCAGTTTCATTCTGGCGACGCACAGACCCTGGAAAAGTCGAGAAGAGCTGAGCATTTGCACCAGAGAAGCTGCACCGCCCGGGCGGGGCACGGAGGGCAGGCGCGAGGCCCGGCGCGGGCTGCCTGTGCCCGCGCTCCGCCAGGCTCCCACGCTTATCTCCCTTGGGTGCACAGAGGCGCCAGAGGCGTCGCAGCCGCCCAGGGGGTGACAGGCCCCGCAGGGGCGGCCGCTGCACAGCGTCAGTCTCCTAGGGGTTTCCCGCTCAACTCCCTGGGACTTGGGTCGTGGAGCAGAGGGGACTACGTCTGTTCCGCTCCATCTGTGTGCACGAGCTGGGTTGGGATGCGGGGTGTACCCCAAATAGGAGCCCGCAAAGTAGGCTGTCCTCTTCACCCAGCGCTTCCAGTTTCCGGCCTCTGAAAAGCGCCCCCGCCCCCCCGCTGAGCCAGCGGCACCTACCTGCTGAAAGGGTGATCTGCCAAGTACTTGGAGGAGAAAGTCCGAGACGTCCTCTGTCAGTGGCGAAACCCCAAAATCCAAGATTGATTGTGGTAAGAAGACAGAAGTGGTAAGGCCGGAGCTGCTCTGCCTAGTGTCACCAAGAAACCACTCAGCGCGGCCAGCTCTGGTTCCTTCGCTTTATAGAAGCGCGGGGGAGCGGGGCGGGGCTTGGGCTGCCCTCTAGCCCTTCCTTTCCCCGGGCGCGCGCGCACGCGCCTCCATGCGGGTGCACGTATTGCTTTCCAGTGGGTGTAGGATTGGAGGGTCTCTTGTGCCCGCAGGGCTCAGAGACAAGCTCTAGATTGGTGCAGGAACTGTCACAGCCCTTATTCTCTCATACGGTTCAGACAGAAAGGGAGGGGGGCCGCGAAGGACTGTCTGCACAGTTTGTTGGGGTACTTATTTCAGAACTTATACATCCCAGAGTGGAGGGCTTCCAGGGATAGCGCTGCAAGAGTCAGAAGGGTCGGGATGACTGCGCCGATGACCAGAGGCTGGGGAGCTGTGACCTTAAATGGAGCCTGGTCCCTCCTGCTCATTGACTGGTCCCAGCCTCCGACTCGCGGACTCCTACGGAACTGTAGAGGAAGGGTACAGTACAGAGAAGAGTGGGGCTATCCAGCCCCCCAGAGCAGCCGGGACCTCGGGTTCTAGGATGGGCTAGTAAGATTTCGCAATAAGGGCAAATCTTGAAACTGCTGTAATAAGAATTGGGATTTGGAGGGGATAGTTAACTGAAGTTTCAGTATTTATGTGCCTGTTTGGAAATACAGGAATAACCAATATTAGAAAGAGATACGATTTTATCCCCCCACCCCGTAATCCAATTATGCCTTATAAGGTTATAACCTGAGAGTTTGCCTGGCTGCTTTCATTTACCCATTGTAAACGTGAAGACTGGCTGCCAAAGAGCACACTAATGCTTCACGTATGTTAATCACCTTAGAGTTTACTAAGCACAACAACCTCCCAGTGTCCTTTGATCTTGACACTAGCTCTCAAGTTAGGTGAGGAAAGTAATATCACTTTTCTCATTTCACCCAGTATAAAATTGAAGTTTCAAGAGTTTAACTTTATTGTACCAAAGTCACACTAAAGGTAGGAAGCAATAGACTCCTAATTCTGCCTGGCTAAGCAAGCACTGATTGGGGTGCGGTGGCATGGATTCTTCTAAGCTGGGGTCACTATCTCAAGAGGCAGAGGAGAGTCCCAACCCCAACCCAAAAAAATGTGCCTGTTCATGATGAATCAGTTTGAACATGTTTGTCACCGTTTATGCTTATCCCTCACAGCGTCTTGACATTTTTTTTATTTATTTCCCTTCTGAAGGCCAAAAGGGAGAGCAGCCCTTAGGGTGCTACCTTCTTGCATGCCGATCTCTAATGTCCTGTTACCAGCAACTCCATTCACATGTCCTGGAGCCCCGTGACTAGACTGAGAGGCTGCAGATTAGATTGGCTTCTAGTCTTCACTCCCTGGTTTAATCTTTCATGGTCATGTCATCTCTGTAGCATCCCCATCTAATCCAGCAGAGCTCTGAGTTTCCTACCTGCCCTGCCATAATAGTCCTGAGACCAAACCCCCAAGGCACCTGAATGCTGGGTCCTAAGAACCTGGCCCACAGCTTGTTCTAGGCTGAACACTGCTGGCTCAGCCACCTTATGACTCTCACGACAGAACAATGGACATTGCACCTGGGAAGAAATGGGTACACATCAAGGTTATTCATTCAGAGGACTCTTCCCAGAGTCATTCACCTGAGTAGACTTGCGATTCAACTGAGAGCAAGGGACAGATTTGAGACACTGGCTCTGGGGAAGGCTTGGGACATGCTGAGGGTCAGTGAGGTACAACCAGGAGAACTGATCAATCCTGGACACCTGGCTAGTTGCAGGATAGTCACTGCAGTGGTCAAGGTCCCATGGTTGGTCTATCTGCTGTACAGACAACCCATATTACTATGAGCTGTCTAGTGCCAGGAGCTTCCCCAGCTCAACTATTGTTTTGTTGGTTTTTTTTTCACTTACTCCTCTCCTATTTCCATCTCTTCCTTTCATTTTGTTCCCCAAACCATCTTCACACAGATCATGTCCAGGACAGACTGTCAGTTTCTGAAGATGCAACCTACCTGTCTCTAGCTTCCAGCTGGGTCTCTGCCAGGTCATATTTTACTTTCGTTTCCCCTGTGCATGCCTTGGGCTGCCCAGGAAGCCAAGAACTGCTGGACTCTGGCCCACAGCCAGCAAAAGTCCTGAAATCTGGACTCCTTCCTTGCAGTCTCTACTAGCCCTGAGGGTTTCCAACTGCGGGCAATTCTGTGGCAAGGTATCCTTTCCTCCTAGCTATGTTCTTCAGGAATACCCATGATTCTTGGGGGAAACTGATCTCTTCATTCAGGGGTGGTCAGGAATCAAACTCCTCTTTGAGCTGCAAGCAGCTTCAAGAAGGAAAGCAATCCCAGGATTTCTGGGACCCTGGGCTATCCTCCTGCATGCTCATGGTCACTCTTGGACTTAAGGGCTCTGTCACTTGAAAAATGAGTCAATTATTTCTTTACATGAAGTTTTGCTTTGGCAGTTTAAGGGATCTTGCTAGACAGCCCGCATCTTGGAAAGATGTTTGTGGATGAGCATGAGGAGGGGTCAGCGTGTTCCTCAAAGTATCAAGGGGTTTAAGTAGAAAAATGGTAAACAATTCCCCAAACCTGGCCATCTTTTTTTTTTCCTTTCTTACGGAATCAAATTGCCTTATTTAATCATTGTAAATGAGGTTTTAAAAAAAAGTCACCAAATGAATGTGTTTTGGATTCAGTGGGCCTATCTAGAAGGAAACACCATAGTGGAAGTTCAGCATGGGTGATTTGTTTTTTAACACTTTTTAATCTTTTTACTTTAAAAGGAATAATACAAAACAATAAAATGGAACCAAACAAAACAGTGAGAAAAATATTGGATTTCAAAAACAAGGCAAAAGGAAATCCTCTATAGTTGCTATATTGCATATTATTATCCTCCAATTAGATGCTCAGACTACCAGCTGTAGGCCTGCAAAGTCAATCAAACAATACAAGCATTAATTTTTTTTTGGTTTTTTTGTTTTACTTCAGTAGCTATCATCTTGGCCTGTGTTCCTGTGAATCAACTAGTTGCTTATTAGTGCATGTATGAGGGCTCTTGTCTCTCAGCCTATGTGCTAGCTGACTGACAAAAGAGGCTTGGCTTTTTGGTTCTCCTCCCAGCCCACATGGCTGCCTCTGGCTCACAGGATGGAGGTGGCTTCTCGGTTCTCCTCCTAGCCCACATGGCTGCTGCTGGTTTATGGGAGGGAGTTTGCATGGGTGATTGCAAAGTGTTAACACTTTGGTTCATTTAGGTTCCAAGGATTATAAATTATCATTGAGCAAGAACAGCAAGGAAGGAAGGAAGAAAGGAAGGAAGGAAGGAAAGAGGGAAGGAAGGAAGGAAGGAGGGAAGGAAGGAAAGGAAAAGGGAGGATGGTAAGAAGGGGAAAGGAGGAAGGGAGAAAGGAAGGAAGAAAGGTTTTAAAATCTTCCTTGAAAAAAAGAAAAAGGAATAAGAAAAGAGATTCTGGTTAATGGAGATAAGATTTCTTTTCTTCTATGTAACCAAGAATTTTAAAAGGTAAGATTACAAATAAACCCCCCAACACTGTAATAAACATATATATCCCAATAGCACATATACAGGCATAAGTATACATATACTAAAGTCTTTTTGAATAATGACATTTCAATTTCTTCTTCACATTTCTATTGAATTATATTCTAGGCCCTAAATCCAAGTCATGGTTATGTTTGGAGTTTAAAAAAAATGTATAGCAGTGGTTTCTCAGCTTATTTTGGGGACACTGTCCCTAAAGCTAACGTGAGACACATTCAGAGTTTTCAGAAGAGTAATGAGGAATAATAAATAATATTAATGATATTAATAAGAGTAACTAAAATGTGAGTAGCTAAGTACATTGTATAACGATCTCAGATGCCTCTTTTTTCAAAACAGGAAATTTTATAATGTGTTTATTGTTCATGTAGTTCAAAATGTCTTTTGAGTTTAAGGCTTGTTTACAAAGTTCTCTTGAAAAAAGTTTCAAGATGCATCCTGAAGTCATAACATCAACTGATTTACAGAAAGGACACAATCACTCTTACAGATTTAGTCTCATATGGAGAAGTAAAGCAGAATACATGGCCTGGAGCACTTTTTTGACATCTCAGAAGAACTAATAAAACATAGATACTTTTCAGAAAATGAGCATGTACATAAAAGCCAATTAAAGAATAAAATAGGCATACATTTCAGGAGATCAACCAAGTTAAAAACTATGACGCAGAATAAAGATCACTTTCAATATCTTTAATTTCTATCTGGTTTGGAATGGTGGGGTAGAAAAGACAGTTAACCTCTGTGTTTACAATACAGTATTTTCTAGAGTATCAGCATAAAGTAATGCTTTTTGTGTCTTTCTTTTCCCCCTCTCATTTTCTTTTTTGAGTTGATGGGAGTTGAACAAGAGGGCCTCATGCATGCAACTCTCTCACTGAGCTATCTCTTCACTTCAGTGCTGCATTTCTTGCTCCTGCACAGTCCTTATACATGATAAAGCCAAAGCTGAAAGCTTACAGGTTAGTTTGTAGGGCATATGAAAGAGAACTCAGAGAAAGTAGCACACATTTTTAAAAAAGGTGTTAAATACCAATAACAGAAGAAGATAAAATGACATCAAGAGAAATTATTTTTTTTGAGACAGGGTCTTGCTATGTAGTTCTGGCTGGCCTTGAACTCACTATGTAGCCCAGGTTGGCCTTGAACTTACAGCAATCCTCCTGCGTTAGCCCTAAGTGCTGGGGTTACGAGTGTGTTCCACCACAGCTGGCTTGAAACATAATATTGATGGCACAATGGATGGCATTCATGAATGGGTGATGAGATGATCAAATATTTGTTGTCATCCTTTACCAAAGAGAATGGTGTTAGCATCTATCATGCTACCTGCTTCCAAGAGTCTGTGCCCTACAAGTCTGTGCAATGAAGCAATTTTTTCCCTTCCTTAATTGTTCTTCTTTTTAAAAAAATATGGCACTGGGGACTGAACACAAGACATTCATGATAATCTTTTTTTGGGGGGGGAACATAGTCTTACTAAGCTGTTAAGTTGCACAGGCTGTGCTCAAACTTGTGATCCCTCTGCCTTGGCTTCCTAGAGTACTAGAATTATAGGCATGCAGCTCCATGCCTGGATAAAATGAAACAATTCTTATGTATGGACCTGCATAATTTGAAGTCTATTCATTTCTTCACACATATTTACTGTATTAGTCAGTTCTCTATTGCTAGAACAAAATTTCTGACATACACAACTTAAAGGAGAAAGAATCTGTTTTGACTTGTAGTTTCAGAGATTTCAGTCCATGGTTGGCTGGCTCAGAGGCAGAAACATCATGGCAGAGGAAAGCTGCTCACCTCATGGCAGGTTGGAAAGGGGCAGAGAGGAGAGGGCTAGGCCCCAGATATATCCCCCAAGGTCATGCCCATCATGACCCACCCAGATACCTATAAATGTGCTTTCCTAATTTTCTAGGGGTCTCTCAAGCCAATTAAGATTAATGTTGGAATTTACTGATGATTATTCAGCACTGTGCTAAATTCTGACTATATAGTAACCACAAACATAAATGTCATTTTTGATATCTCAGTGAGTCTACAACCTAGTGGGGTAGCCGGTGTAACAAATCTTCATAGAAATACATATACAGTGGTAAACTGTAGGAAGTGTTCCAGAGGAAAAGCAAGACTACAGGAGCCTAATATTCCAAACAGAAGGCAGCATGTGCAAAGACCTAATGACAAGGAAAAGTTTAGTACATCAGGGAAAATGAAAGGAGGTTCATTTGGTCAGAATATACTAAATAAGAGAGAATAGAGAGGTGAGATTAAAGAGATAATCAGGGTCAGACTAAATAGGACATTATGGGACACACAGATTTTCACTTTATTCATGGTGATATGGGAAGCTATTGACAAGTTAGAAGAGAGAAGCAGCATGATCTGATACACATTTATTTATTTTTATTTAAAGAAAAAAATCTGAAAGAGAAAGAGGGTAGAAATAATACAAAATTTCAAAAACAAAACAAAACAAAAAAATAGTAAGTAATCACTAGCTGATAATTACATATTTTCCTCTTAGAAATAGTTGTACAAAAGTAAAGCCTATAAAGTGGACAATTAAACAGGAGACTAAAATCAGTTCTTTTTATCTATCCAACAAAAACTTAGTAATAAGGTTATCAATTCTACCCACTTAAACATACATGCAATTATATCCTTTAGAATGCTTTCTTTTCCTCTCCTTTTTTCTTCACAATAACTATAATCAATTCTTGTAAACTGTTTAGAAGTTCTACACATGTATAAGTCTCTACATGTATACCTAGCCTTTCTGTATTAGAGGGAAAAACAAACCAAAACAAGTCAACAATACAAATTCTTAGAAAAACACGAGATGGAAAGGACATCTAAAACCACAATACTAGGTGATCTACAGTAGTTACTATGATGTCTCTTGTTATTTTCAATAAAATTGTCTACATCGTCAGGCATAGTATAATTAAACATAGCAATACATAACACTATTAATAAAAAAACCAAACATTGGAGACATTATAGGACTTCAAAGGCAGCTAATAATCAAACCAGAATGGATATCCTATTGAATCTTGTCATCTTCAGAGTAGTTGCCTCTACTCTCGGAGTTCATACTCTCAAGCATACCAGATACCAATAAAATCAGTCAAGACAAAACAGCGATACAGCCAATCTTCTCTGCCTCATCTCTGCTATGCTATTTTTCTGTCAGTTGTTTGTTTACTTTTCTCCTTCATTCCACTGTCTGCCCCTTTCTTTGAGGCCTTTCTGCCATTGTTCCTGGAATCCTGGTGATTTTCTTCTTACTCTCTAGAATGTCCTTCAGTATCCTTTGCAGGATTGAATTGGTAGTCACGAACTCCGCCAGTTCCTCTTTGTTGTGGAAATATCTTGTCTCTCCATTAATTTTGAGAGACAGTTTTGCAGGGTACATCAATCTGGGTTGGAGGTTATTTTCTTTCAGGGCTTGGAATATTTTGCTCCAAGCTCTTCTTGATTTGATAGTTTGCATTGAGAAGTCTGCTGTGATTTTGATGACTTTTCCTTTATAGGTAATCTGTTTCTTTTCTCTGACCACTTTTAATATTCTGTTCTTGTGATGGATTTCTGGGATCCTGATTATTATATGTCTGGGTGCAGATCTGTTTTGGTTGTAGCTGGCTGGAGTCCTGTATGCCTCATTTATCTGAACTTCACTTCCGTTACCTATGTTTGGGAAGTTTTCCTTAATTATTTCTGAGAATAGACTTTTCATTTCATTTGTATTTGTCCCTGCATCTTCATTCACATCTTCTACTCTTCAGTTATAAATCCTCTTGTCATTTTCTAGCCTTTGTATTGTTGCTTCCTGGTTCCTTGTTATTTTTAAGAGATCCTTTCGTGATCATACATTGCAAATCTATCTTCAAGTTTTGAAAGTTTGTCTTTAGTTTCTGTTAAAAAGTTTTGCCAGCTTTCAATGGAGTTTTTAATTTCCTGATATTCTCTTTGAATCTGTTTCATGTATTCTAGATTTTGTTTATATTCTTCATCAAAGACTTCTCTCCTTTATCTGGGTTCCTCCATTCTTTCATTTGTGTCTACTTGAGGATTACCCAGGATTTCTTTTATTAATCTTATATCTTGCTTCACCTGAGTTAGAATTTCAGACTTAAATTCTTTGATGAGATCACAGAAGTATTTCTTTATTTCTGATGAGACCATGTCTGATATTACATGTTTGCTGCCCTCAACCTCCTCTGCATTTACCTCTATTGGACTCACTTTCCTGGTTCAGCGGTTGGAGGCCTTTTGCTGTTTCTCTGTCTTGTCATGTTTCCAGCCCCCTTCAGACGGGTGAGTAGTGGAGGTCTCTGGGCCCCTCACACTGCCCACAGTTTTTCTGCAGTGCACTGGCTAGGGAAGTCTATTTATTTATTTTTATTAGTCCATATTTGCAGTACACAATGCTTATACTCCTTGTAAGGAGTCAGTCCCTGTGCAGAATGCATCTTCAGTCCTTTTTCATCCCTTTCTCCACCCCTGTCTCTTCCTTCTCAATCCCCTCCCCATTTGAGAAAGATCTTTTCCTATCTTTTATTATCTTTTATTCTTTTCTTTGTTTATAATTTGTGCTTCTCATATAGTAGAAACCATGTGATATTTAAGCTTTTGTGTCTAATTTATTTCACTTAATGTTATTTCAGTTAATGTTATGGTCTCAGGGTGCATACATTTTCCTACAAGTTTATCTTTTTTGCAACAGAATAATACTCCATAGTGTGATACAAATTTAAAGATCACTTTGGTGCTAAGGGTGTAGCTTGTTGTAGAACATGTGATTAGTATGAACAAGGCCTGAACTACATTCCCAACCCTGGAAAGAGAGGAGAGAGAGAGAGAGAGAGAGAGAGAGAGAGAGAGAAAGAAAGAAAGAAAGAAAGAAAGAAAGAAAGAAAGAAAAGGAGAGATCATTTTAACTATCAAATGTGGTAGAGGGATTAGAGAAGAGCAAGAAGGGAAGCAGTGGTGGCACTCAGGAGAGTTTAGAGACAGCTAGTACCCCTATAATTTCTATTACATTCCCTCATCATACCCCACCTAAACCACACCAATGCAGCCAGCTTCATGGACACACACTCTTTTTGGGTACCAGGGCCTGTACCCTGAAGAGCCTGCACTTGGTTTAGTGTTTTGTTGAAGCTATTTTGAAATTTTTAATAATTTTTTAACAGGAGTCATATATATTCATTTTACACTGAGCTCTGCAAATTACGTAGCCAGAAACCAAACATGCAATCTAAGTAAAAGCAGCCTGCAAACTCTCACAGTACCTATTTATACTGTAGCTGCTAATGTCAGGGGTACTTCAAATGCAGGTCAAGATTCAATCATTTATCTCATCACACACACAAAGGCAACTGTCGGACACTTCAGTCATTGCTGAAGCCTTCTTTCCTGTACCCCAAACTTACATTCAAGTTAGAAACAGTGCATTTGCAATACAAATTTAATTTTAATGCAGGGTCAGTAGCCTGCTCACTTTCTTTGATTTTTACCAGTATAGAAAGTAGGGAAACTAGTTAGGAGGCCACTGCAACAATCACTGTGGGAGGTGATAAAGGGCCACTGTGGTGTGGTGGGATAATGGAGAGGAGCAGACATACGGGAGGAGTAAAAGCAGTAGGACTAAATAATGAATGTGGGATGGAGAGAGGAGCATTAAGGGTAGCAATCATTAAGTAGCTCAGGCAACCGAGTCCTTGGAAATGTGGCAGTGAATTAGGGAATTTTTCACCACAGCCTTAGTCTCTTTTGTTGTGGATTAGTAGAAATAATTTGAAGAGTCCCTAGCCTTGGACATTTGGTCAAGTCTCTCATACCCCTTCTTTGACTTGTAGTGGCTAACTACAGGAAGCACTTGGAATGACTGTACAGATCAGTTGCTTACCTGATGGCAGCCCACTGCTTGAACAAGGGCTGATAAATCTTCTCTCTACTAATCAGCTCCAGTTTGTCTTCTAAAGCAAAAAGGCAGGCATCTACTTTAGGTACATGTCAGTACTATGCTGATAGTCTTTCTCCCTTGCTGCTCCTGCCTGCCCTAAGTAAAACGAATCAGGGCTTGCTTGATTTCCACACTCTTTTGGTAAAAGATAATAGTGATTATCTTGGGTATGGTTTGACCTTCTGCCAGCCTCAGGAATCAGGCTGTTTTACTTATCGGGATCTATCAGTTTCAGCAGCCTGGCAGCTATTGGCTGAAGAGCAAAGTGCAGCTTCAGTGTATGCTAAATATGTTCATGTATATATACAAACACAGTACTTTTAAATATAAACCTGATACAGATGAAAATCTCCCTATGCTTTAAACATATATTTGAAAATGGCTGGCAGTCTAAGACCTTAAAAAATGAAATAGTGCAGATAGAATTAGATGCTAGGCTTGAAAATAGCTAAACACTGATTTTTCAAATAGAACACTTATGCAGACTGTGGTAGTAGATACCTATAATTTCAGCTAGTCAGGAGGCAGAGTCAGAAAGATAGCAAATTTAAAGCCAGCTTGGGCAAATAAGCAAGACCTTGTCACAAATAAGAATTTACAGAAGGGCTCAAAAGGCTCTGGATGTAGCTCAATGGTGGATTACCTGTGTAGTTTGAGCTAGACCCTGGGTTCAGTTCCTACTGTCTGTCTACACACACACAAATTAAACCAACACATGCAAATAAAATTAAAACCAACATATTTAAAAAGTAAAATGGGCTGGGTATGATAGTACACACTTGTAATTCCAGGCTGAGGCAGGAGGATCACTGTGAGTTGGAGGCCATCCTGAACTATGTAGAGTTCAAGGTTAGCCTGAACTACATAGCAAGACCCTGTTGCAAATAAATAAATAAATAAAATAAAAAAAGTAAAATGGACTTAGTGTGGTGGCTATGTCTGTAATCCCAGAACTCTGGGATGCCACCACTGGAGGATTCCAAATCCATGCCCAGCCTTGGGCAACTTAGTGATTGTCTTGGTCACTTTTCTGTCACTGGATACAGTAGTTGGTAGCCACAGTGTAAAGGAGGAGAGAGGTTTATTTTGGCTCATGGTTTTCAGAGGCCAAAGTACATAGTTGACTGGCTCCAAGGCAGAGACAACATAGTAAAAGGACATGGCAGAGGAAAGGTGTTCAATTCATGGCAGACAGGAAGCAGAGAGAGAAAAGAAGGGCCAGGGACAAGAACAGGCAGGTTACACTGCCAGTGACCCATCTTCCTAAGAGAACTTTTAGCTACTGAGCTCATCAATTGATGAACTGACTGATGAGGATAGCACCCCAAGATTCAGTCACCTTCCAAACACATAGGACTTTGGGGGGATAGTTTAGATTTAAACTATGGCAGTGACTAGGTGAGACCGTCACTCAAACTAAAAAATAAAAAAGAGTTCAGGGCAAATGCCCTGGAGTCACGGTTTATAGCTAGATGTTTCTCAAAGCCTTATGCCAAGGCAGGGTTTTTTGCAAGGTGATTGGACCTCTGGGTGCTATAGCTATGGAGATATTCGGAGGCAGGTCCTGGTTGGAAAAGGAATGTGAATGAGGTGACACCTGGAAAGATGGACTTTGCTTTCTTCTCTTTGCTCTCTGCTTTCTGGCAAATGTGATGTGAACAGCTTTCCTCTGTCCAGGCCCTTCTGCTATGTCATGGTTTGGAACCAGCTGACTATAGACCTTTTCTTCTTTAAGTTGTGACTGTTATGCATTGTGTCCCAGCTGTGAGAAAAAAAGTGATTTAGCACATCTGGATTCATTCCCTACAACCACTAAGTTAAAAAAAAAATTGGGAAGTTTATCACTACAAAATTAACTCAAAATGGATCAAAGGCTTAAATACAAAAGCTAGAACTATGCAACACTTAGAAGAAAATAGAGAAATAATTCTTCATGATCTTAAATTTGGCAACAGTCTTAGATATGACATCAAAATTATAGAAAAAATTTAAAAAATTGGACCTCATAAAAAACTACAGTGAATCAAAGGACATTATTGAGAAAATGAAATGAAATCCCCAGAAATATCCATGAAGCTTATATTTGATGGAGAGCTAGTACTCAGTGGATAACAAAAAAGTCAAATAAGGCTGAGAATGCAGTTCAGTAATAGAACATAGGAAGCCCTGGTTTCAATCAATTTGCAGCACAGAGAAAGAGAGAGTCAATTAAAAAAATGGACAGTGCTGGAAGTATAACTCAGTGGTAGAGCATTTTCTTAGCTTGCAGAATGCCTCAGGGTTAATCCCTAGTACCACAAAAATGAAAAAAAAAATGCACAGGCCTTGAATAGATATTTTTTTCAAAGAAGATATAAAAATAACCAGTATGTGCATGAACAGATGGTCAATATTACTAGTTATTACATAAATGTTCAAATCAAGACCACGATAAGACATTACTGCATACCTAAGATGGTTACAATGAGACAAAAACAACAGGAAAACAAGTGTTGATAGAGATGTAGAGAAATCAGATCATTGTGCGTTGCTAGTGGGGTTGTAAAATGTTTCAGCCAGTGTGGAAGAGTTTGGTAGTTCCTCAAAGCTAAACATAGATTTACCATATGATTTAGTAACTCTACTCCTAAGGATATACCACAAAGAATTGAAAATAGATACTCAAACAAATATGTGTGTATGCATAGTAGCACTGTTCACAATGCCAAAAGGTGGAGGAAAAAATCTCCATGTGTTTATCAATGGTGAAATAAAATATGATTTATACAGGGAATACTATTCAGTTAAAAGAGAGAAAATGAACTACTGGCAGTTTTGTGTAATTTTCTAAGTAGTATTAATGCTACAATATGGATACAGTTCGAAAACAATATGATAGCTGGTTGTGGTGGTGCATACCTGTAATCTCAGCATTCTGGGAGGTTGAGGCAGGAGGATCTCAAGCTTGAGACCAGCCTTGGCATTTTAGCAACCTCAAAAGACCCTTTCACACACACACACACACACACACACACACGGCTAAACAACAAAAACTCAGACACAAAAACTGATTGTCAAATATGTATAAAATACCCATAATAAATTAGTGCAGTAAACACAGCAAATTGATGATTGCCAGGGCTGAAGGATAGGTAAACAGGAATGACTACTTAATAGGCATGAAGTTTTCTTTTGGGTGATGAAAATGTTTTGTAACTAGGTATACATAGTAGTTGTGCAAATGTAGTAAATGCCATTGAATGGTACTTCATTTTATAATGTGAACATTTTACTCCAACTTAGAAAATAAAATCAAGAAGGGACATAATTGCCTTAAACATTTTAAAGAATATCGTATGAAAATGGATTTTTGCAGGGGTAGTTTCAGAGAGCAGAATCAGGGGAACTTAACAGTAGCACAACTCCGATAGACTTAGAAAGAATTTAGTAACAATAGGGCCATTAAATAACAGTGAAAGGAGCCTGGTGGTGAGCATGGTGGCTCAACTCTGTAATCCTAGCACTTGGGAGGTTAAAGCAGGAAGATCACTGGGAGTTCAAGGCCAGCCTGTGCTACATAGTAAGACCTAGCTCAACAAAACAAAACAACTAAAAAACAGTGAAACAGCTACCTCGCAATGAGGTTGGATTTTCTTTACTGAAAGTGATCGAAATGCTGATGAGCACCCAGAGAAGTTATAAAGAGGATTTCTACACGGGGTATGATTTCCATACGGGGTATGATGTGAGGTTTGTTTTCCGTTGTTGGTGTTTATTTTCAGGATCAATTTATCTTCTTCCTACCTCTGGAATTAAACTGATTCAGTTTGCCCGTTAACAATTTACACACGATGTCCTAAAGCACTGTATTCATTCAGTTTCCTTTCCTCCACCGCAGAGCAACCCTTTCAATCTGGTGAAGAAAGTGGCATAAGAAGGGGAACTAGGCTCTTCACAGCGGCAGAGACGTCAACCCACTGGACTTTCAGTTTAGAGTTTCAATCAGTGCAGCTTCCTGCTTGTAGCAGGGGGTAAGTGAATATTCATTCACTAAAAATATCTAAGCTACTCCTATATGCTGGACACTTTGCTATGAATACTTATATGTAAACGTTAAGGTTCAAACCCTCAATTAATAGTGATTAACGATGAGCAAACACGAAGGTGATTTCTAAACCACAGCGATTCCCAAAACTTCAGGGTCACACAAGCCAAATTCGAAATGATCACTAATAATAAAGAAGCAAGCGATCTGGATATTCTTTAGACTAAATGATGAGAGCACTAATTCATTACATTTCGTGTGTGTGCAAAGAACTCAGAAGTTACCACCTGCTTCAGCTGCCGGGAGCCCCGGGACCGCTGCTTGGAAAGCCAGCCGAGGCGGGCGGGGCTCCCCGGGGACGACCCAGCCTGGTCCAGGAGGAACCCGGGGATGCCGCGGTTCTCGCAGGAATCCAGCATCCCCGGGCGTTCGGGGGAAGCCCAGGCTGACCGCCCCCGACCCAAGCAGCCTTGAAATCCGAGGCGCCTCTTGAGGATTGCGCAAAGGCCTCTCCTCCCCCGCCTGCTTGGTGGCATGTTTTTAAAATTCCCATCTCCACATAAACAGGAAACGTGCAGCAAAAGCCCTGGCAGTGCAAATTCCTTGCTTCCAGCCGAGGGCGGGAGAATCTCATCTCTGGTGGCGGTGGTGGCAGTAAGCAGCGGAAAGAGCACTTTGCAAGTGATCCCTAAGTCCCTGCTCTCAAATTCAAAGATAAAGAATAAAAGATGCACGCAAGGACTCCCTGCTTTAAGGGAGAAAAAGACATTGCCAAAGGAACTGCGAAGCCACAGACTGGCCGCCTCATGAACCAGCTTTAGTGGCTTCGTGGCGGCGCGTGGCGGGGACACGCCCAGCCGCCCACTCCCAGCGTCCGCCCGCCCGCGCGCGCGCGCAAGACCAGCTCTGGGTGGGGGTGGGCTTGCCGTAAACTCTGGGCCGCCAAGCCGGCGCGGGTGGGGGCGGGGGAGGAGCGGGCTCTAGGGGCGGCGCAGGCGCAGAGCGCTCCCCGGTTGTCAAACATGGCTGAAGCGCCGCCGCTGCCGCTACGGCCGCTTCAGGGAAAATGCTGAGTCCTCTCGGGCCGGGTGGGCGGCGGCGGCGAGGGCGGCGACGGGGGCCCGCTTCCCAGGCGCGGGGGCGGCGACCATGGCCCGGCTGGCGGACTATTTCATTGTGGTAGGCTACGACCACGAGAAGCCAGGTAAGGGTGTGGGGCGGGCGCCGCCCCCGAGCCTCCCCGCCCCCGGCCGCTGTCCAGTGGGCTCCGCTGGGCCGGGCGTCGCGGCCGGGAGGCGGAGAGGCGCGGAGGGCCCGGCCCCGTGGTAGCGGATAGCGGGCTTTCGCGGCGGGGCCGAGCCTCGCGGTGGGCGTGAGGGATCCGTGCGACGGAACCGGTCGGGGACTGGAGGCCGCGTCGACCGGGCGCGGGGTTGTCCGCCGGGTTAGTTGCGGCCGAGTCATGGTGCCGCGACCCTCGCCGGAGGCGTCCGGGACCCGGGCAGCGCCCTAGTGCCGGCGGAATTGGGCCCAGAACCGCAAGGCTTAGGAGGGCGGGAGCCAACTGTGCTAAATTACCCGGTTAACTTCTGCTCTGCATCCCGAGTGTGTAGCGAGTGACGCAGGGGGCTGTCCTCTCCAAAAGGAAGTGTAGAGTCCGGTGCTACCTCACCCCTGTGTCCTGGGGGCCTGGCGAGCGCCCCACTAAACGCGCGTGTTACGGGATAGAGGAAAGGATCCTTACACTTTTAAACATTTCTAGGAAATGAGCTCTGTTCTTTCAGGACAAACGTGACTGTCATTTTCACGACAAAATGACTATTTTTTAAAAAAGTAAATCAACCTTTTGATCGCCTAGGGTGATATTCCATTCACTTCCATGAGTGTTTTAATTGTTGTTTTCATTCGTCCTAAATTTTCTTTTCTCTCTCTTTTTTTTATTAGTACCGGGGATTGAACTCAAGGCTGTGCGCTTGCAAGGCAGGTGCTTATGCCGCTGAGCTAAATCCTCAGCCCTGTCCTAAATTTTCTTAACAAGAAATTTGGAGAATGCATTACTTTAATTAAAGGACTTCCACTTTAGCGAATTTAGGATTCATGCATGTTCGTTTTTGTGTTTGCATTCCTTTATATCACTACATGCTAAGCATAATGTAGTAACATAATAGAGCCCTGGAAGCCTTTTATTTCAGGGCAGTTCTAATCTCAAACTTGCAAGGAATTTTAGATGTCAGCTTTGTAGTACCTTCATTTTTCAGAGGAGATGCTGAGATTGTGTTTTGCTAATGTTTATGGACATCAGTAGTGTCAGAAAACCATTGTTCTGCCCCCTCTTGAGCCTCTGTCTCTGCTGTGATTCCAAAGAACTTCTCTTCTTTAGTGAGAGTCTTTCATATTCTTTCATCTCTTACCAGTCATGTGTGATTGAGGTCAGTTGTTAAGAGCAGGAATTGGACTATATCTAAAGTGGCTTCTGGCTTCAAAATTTTGTATTGTTTTTTGGTAATTTTGCATAGTCCAGTGTCTCTTTCCTTCCAAGATTAAGTATAGTAAATCAGTTTTTTTTTTTAAATCTTGTTTCATTTTTAGTGACATTGCTTTCCTCCCACTTTTAAACTGTCACAAACTTGGACGTTTCAAGTATGATGAAATAATTCTTATTGTTGGAACAATTTGATAGGAAGCTGCTGACCTGATACTGTCACCTCAGTATGTTTTAGTGGACATTTTCCAAACAAGGTTGTTCTGCATAATCACAGTACAATCATTGAAATAGGAAATTCACTCAGATGTACTTCATGTAGCTCAAGTTTTATTCATGTCCTGTTAATCTTTTTATTGGCAAAGTGATGCAATTCAGAATGTGTGTTACATTTGTCATGTCTTAGTCTCCTTTAATCTGGAGCAGTTCCTTCATCTTCTCTTGACTTTCATGAACTTGACAATTTTGGTGATTACAGTTGTTATTTTATAGAAAGCCCTTCAATTTGGAGTGTCTGTTTTCTCCTGGGTCCATACTACAGGTTTTGCACATGGTCTAAAGTGTTAGAGAAGAGATGAGATGATCACCACATTCTGTCTGGTGATGCACAATTTTACTTATTAATGATTTTCACTTTGATTACTTGATATATAATGTGTCTACTAGGTTTTTCAACAGGAAAATTAATTATTTCTGTAAGAAACACTTAGAAACTATGTGGATATCTTTTTCTTCAAAATCTTTTGGTTCTTTTTGAGACAGGATCTGGCTGTGTAGTTCAGGCTGACCTTGAACTCACTATGTAGCCCAGGCTGTCTTTTAATTTGTGATAGTCCAACTGCCCCAACCTCCTCCTTTATGCTGGGATTACAGGTCTGTGCCACCATGCCTGACTAAATCATAGCTTTTTATGTTTGACTTTTTCCATTTAGAATCACATGAGATTTATCTACATTGTTTGCATTGGCAGGTGTTCCCATTTCCAATTTTTGTTTTTTCTTTTTGGTGCTGGGGATTGAACCTAGGACTGCACTTATGCTAAGAGGTGCTCTACCTCTGAACTACACTTTTTATTGTTGGGTATGATGCAATTTGTGTATCCATTCATCAGTTGGTAGATATTTGAGTTTACAGTTTTTGGATATTATGAACAAAGTTGTCCTGAATGTTTACATTCAGATCTTTCAGTGTTCACAAATTTTCTTTAAAATTACGTTTATTGGTATAATTTAGATAAGCATAATAGTCATATTCATCATAAGGAATTGTACCTTTACATGTCTTTCTTTTCCCTTTCCTCTCTCCTCTTTTCACCCTTCTTTCTTTACTTATTTACAAAGCTTTATTTCTATTTTATACTTTTTATTTTTTCAGCATTCATATATTTATCTATTTCCATTTCTTTTGGGTAAATACCTGGAAAAAACAATTGCTGGGTCATGTAATTTTATACTTTGTTAAATTTGAAAAACAGACTGTTTTCCAAATTGACTATACCATTTTATGTCCTCATTAGCAGAATGAGAGTTCCAGTTAATCTTTTATTTGAAAACTTGTTTTCTTCATTGACTAATAATTGTATACATTTATGTTATACCCTTTTTGGGTTTTTTGGAAACAGAGATGGATCTTTAAAGTCCCAGTTACTAGGAAATCTAAGGTGGGAGGATAGTTTGAGCCCAGGAGGTTGAAGATTAGTCTGGGTAACATAGGCAGACCTCTGTCTCAACTAGGAAATAAAACCAAAACCAAACCAAAAAACCAAGCCTATTTCTAATTAATGGAAACAATTTTGAAATAAGTAATGATAAAGCAAGAATGTGGACCCACTTTCCTGAGAGAAAGAAAAGACTTCTCATGAGAGGTGATGTTTAAACCAACTTTTATAGGATAAGTAAACCTTTGCAATGTGGAAAAGATAGTAAAAGGAGATTGTTAAAAATGTGTGTGTGAATATCTTATGGGAATGGAGAGAAGTATAGTGCAGATGGGAATTGAAGTAGGCTTTGATGCTTAATGGTTTGGGATCAGATTATCAAAAGCTGTGTATTAAGCTATAAAACTTAGTCTTGTCTCTGTAGATAGGCCTGTTGAAAAATGGCAGTTCCTTTTTCTTTTTTCTTTCTTTTTTTTGTCTTTTTGGTTTTTTTAGACAGAGTCTTGCTATGTAGTGTAGGCTGGTTTGGAACTTGGTATGTAACCCTATGCTAATTGGAAAACCAATGTTTGAAAAACACAGGAGCATTTACAGTGGAAATGGAAAGGAGATATTGTTGCTAGAGAAATTTAAAAGCTCAAATTAGCAAGTTTTAGTGATGAGTACATGTGAGGAGGTAAAGTAGGAAGAATATTTGAGGGTAACAAAGTTTGTAGAGCCTGAGTAATGGGGTTGGTAATGATGCTATAAATGTAATTAGGGAATTTAGGAGAAGAGATGAATTTAGGTAAGGGAAGGAAATGTTGGCTGTAGTTTTCAACATGTTAAAGATGACTGTAATTAAGGTAGAAATACCATTTAGGTGTTTTAAATATATGGGTTAGGTAGTAAAGACAGGTAAAGATTAGAGACTGCCTTGGTTTCTTTTCTCTTGTTGCTGAGACAAAATACCTGATGCCCAAAATGAAAGAAGGAGAGGTTTATTTACCTCACAGTTTGTGGAGGTTTCAGTCCATAATCAGCTGGCTCCAAGGCAAAGTGGCACTCGGCAGAGGGCAACAGTTCATAGTGGTAGAAAACAGAATAAGCAACACGAGCAAAAGGGGAGGAACCTGGAGTGAAGATTCTTTCTGACCCTTATATTGTATGTAGGCCACACCCACATGGGTGTAGCACTCACACCCATAATACCAGCATTGGATCATGAATCATTCACAAACTCTAGAAATCTGCCCCGCGGACTGCATGAAGCTTTGGGAGAACATCTAGACCTAAACCATAACAGAGACTTAATTTGGCAAAAAATCAATAGCTGGGCTGAGGCTTTAGCTCAGTGGCCTGGCAAACGTGAGGTCGTGAGTTTGATCCCCAGTACCAAAACCAAAAACAAACAACAACAAACAAAATAGCTAACGGATTGCAGATATGAAGAAAAGAATGACACCGTTTAAGAAATGTGTAGAGTAAAAAGAGGAAATACCTAAGTTGAACCCAGAGAAAAATCATTATTCAAGAGGTAAACTGTAACAGCCAGGAAGCTGAATAGACATGGTCAGAGGTGTAAGAGAACCAAGATAATGTGATATCACGGAAGTAGAGAATCTTGGGAGTAGAAAATCTTGGGAGGAAATAATGAATAATGTCATATGTTCTGAAAGTATGTATAATGAGTACCAAAAATGGGCTTACAGGTTTGATAATTAGGATAATGACTTTAGAACATTATACAATTTTCTCTTGCTGTATCCCTGGTGGATTGTTTCCAGGATCACCTGCCTACTCCCCAGCCCTAGCATACCAAAATTTGCATATGTTTAAGTCATATGAATGTTGACTATTTATATATAACCTATGCATATCTTCCCCTATACTTTCAGTTATCTCTAGATTACTTGTAATATCTAATACAGTGGGCCATGTGTGATAATTTCTGCCTGTTATCCCAGCACTGGAGGGGGCTCAGTGAGAGACAAAGATCACTAGTTTGGGTCCCAACTGGGCAACTTGGTGAGAACCCTCTCTCGGGAAAATAAAAAGGGCCAGTAGATCATTAGTAGAGCACCTATGGGTCTATTCTCAGTATTACAAAACAACAACAAAACCAAAACGAAAACAAAATCCTGATACAACATAAATGATATGTAAATAGTTGTTTGACAGGAAAGTCTGTGTTCAAAACAGTACAGGTAAAAATATTTTTCCTGAGTGCCTCCAATCTGCAGTGGGTGAAATTCATGAATGCTGGTGAATATGGGACTCGTGATACTTAGGGCTGTTAGTAGTAGAATTAATGGGAGCCAAAGTCCATTTGATGAATGCATTTCCACGTCACATGCTGCATAAACTTGTAGTCCATTGTCTATCTCGTTTCTTTTTAGAAGCTCATAATAACCTGAAACTCATGGCTTCTGGAGATTGCAAAGAGGAGTTAGGAATGACTTCAAAAAAGTATCCCAGAAGCTCTGGGATACTTGTGACACTTGACCTGTAGAACACGGATGTTTAATAGAAAAAGATGTTTTTCTGTTAAAATTGCTTATTTGCCTTTGTGGGTTTGGATATAAAGAGTATCCAAACTCTTTATGTTTTAAAAGATGGGAGAGGTAGAGACTGGGCTTGAAAACTTAGTCATTAGAATAGATAGAGCTATGACATTGTGTAGATGCCCTCAGAAAGTTGGTGTAGAGTTAGAGTGGATAACCAAGGTCCAGGGTTGGGGAGACACCATGGCTAAAAGGGTGGAAAAGAAAAGGAAAGACATAGAACAAAGGTTTAGAGACTTTAGGAGAGACCTTAGTTTTCTCAGTAGCCATTCTTCTTTTCTTTCCTTTTTTTTTTTTTTTTTTTTTTTTAGCCAGGATCTTGCTATGTAGTTCAGGCTGGCCTTGAATTCATTATGTAGCTCAGGATGGCCTCAAACTTGAAGCAGTCCTCTTGTGACAGCCTCTCCAAGTTCTGGGATTATAGGCATGTACCACCATACCTCGAGCCATTTCCTTCCTTCCTTCCTTCCTTCCTTCCTTCCTTCCTTCCTTCCATTTATTTATTTGGACTCTCACTGTGTAATCCAGGCTGGTCTTAAACTCACTATATAGTCCAGACTGGCCTTGAAATTTTGAGTCTTCTGGTCTCAACCTCCATAGTGATGGGATTATGGCCACCCACCTAACAGCCATTCCTTTTCTTGATGTTGATAATGATATATAGGGTATATAGTATAGGAATGATATAGGACCTTCATATAATCCAAAGACTATAAGGGAAATATAACTCCTGACCTGCTAATCTCTGATATGTGGAGTTTGTGTTCTCTAAAATTGAGAATGAGTTCTAGAAACAGTGGATATTAAAGGCAGGAAGTACTTATTGTGAGAAAGAAAGCTTCAAAGAGAGAGAGAAGGGGGTCCTGAGTGTTTGACCTCAGGGAATCCTCTTCTCGAGAGATTTTTATAGAGTAAAACCATGAGATGAGGTGGGTATGAGGTGAGACAAAATTATAGTTAACTAATACGAGTAGACATGTAGTCACTTTGGTAATATTAATTAAATGAGGATCAAATGGGGAAAAAAAGTCACATAGCAGTCACTCATAGGACAACAAGGACTTTCCTTGAATGGGTGAATTAGAGAGGTTTTGGTCTTCCATTCAAGGTGATTGATGCCTATGTAGGACATCAATCACTGTTGTTCATCCCTAGAGAAATTATATGGGTAGAGTCATTCCTTTTTGTCCTGAGGCCTGGGCTTCAGTGAGTGTTGCCTCCATCACAGTTGTCTTCTGTCTTTTACAGTGACTTCTGAGAGCCCAGCCCTGTCTGACTGCCTATAATGCTTCTAAATTCCTTAGGTGTCTATAATAATACCCCTCAATCCCACTATCCTTAACTGTGGTTAGGGGAGAATAGGTATAGTTTTCATCTAGCTGCTTTTAGTTCATATTGGAGTGACCAGAGTCAGGGGCCTTCTCCAGAGAACTAATCTAAAGAGCCTCAGATAGAAGTCATGTTGAAGTTTAGTAGTTATGAACTCCCTTCACAAGGTCAATTTAGTGAATCCCAATAAAAGGAGTCTGGCAAATTTGTTGCTTCCTTCTGCATAATCACTTGGAATTTGATAGAAGTCTGGCATATTTGTTGTTGGTTCCATTTGCATGATCGCTTGGAGTTTGGCAGCCTCTAGGCAAAATGAAGAAGTTTTTAAGCAATTAAAAATTATATAATTAAAGCATGAGCACTAGAATGGAAATGCAGATTGGGGAAAGAGCCATGTCCAGAAACTGCCTAAGGGACTGGAATAGTGACAATAACCCACTGGTTATTAAATAGCTTTACTGATGGAGGTTATCTATAAGTCTGATATTTCTTGTTATAAGTCCTTCTAGTTTTAGCTGTAAGAAGATGGAGAGTTTTGTGGTTTTGAAAGATATTTGTAGCTAAAGAACTCAGCTCTTGTTGAGCTTTTATAGCTTCTGTTACATACTTTTGGCTGATATTTAAGACCCACATTAAAATGAGACCTGTGTTAATCAAAATTAGTCTCTTGCTAGCTATCAACATCAGTTAAGTCTCCTCAGGCGTTACTTTTGAAACTATACGCAGAAACTCTCAGCTTGTCTGTCAGTGTCAGCCATCAGCATGGGTCACAGTCTTGCTTGACCATGTTGCTTTCTCTGAAAACATGGATGACTTTTCCCTCTTTGGTAAACCTCCTTTGGTGTACTGTACATTGGTTGATTCTTGTCTTCTGGGGCCCAGCAAATCTCCCCACTTAGGAGATTGGGTGACTTACCAAAGTTGTAAGATCCAGTAGAAAAGGTTCCCTCATGTCCTTGGTCCTTGCTGACCTTGGAGGGCCAGGGCCAAAATACTGGCTGTTCTGTTATCTTTTTAGTTGTGGTTCCCAAACTAGTTGCTGAACATCCAGAAGAAAAGATCATTTATGTATCAGTATTGAAATGGGAGCAGTGAGCTTATTATAATCTTATCTCAATGTCAAGTACTTTGAGATATAAAGTATAGGCATAGAACTGTTATTTTCTATCAGTCTTGGGTGTTATGGTTGCTACATTGTGTCAACTTGAGAAGTTTAGAAATTTAAAAGACTCAGCAGGGAGCCAGGATCCTTACTTTGTAAACATCCTGAGGCTGTGGAAAAGAAGGGTACCAAGGAGATTTGAGTGCTGCCCCACTGGGGTGTGTGTGTGTGTGGTAGCCTCCATACAGTGTAAGTGAGGACAAGAGGCTTGCTGCATTCTCGAAGTGTTGCCCTTGTGTCATGCTACTCTGCTTTGGAGCCAGCTGATTATGGACTGAGACCTCCACAAACTATGGGCTACATAAATTTTTTTTTCCTTAATTTTTGGGTGTCAGGTGTTTCATCTCAGCAATGAGAGAAAAGTAACCAAGACAGTGGGTCTTTTTGTTAGTTTTGTTATTTATTTATTTGCTAGTTGAATCCCTGCAGAATGTTAATAGACAACAATTATAAAAGTTTTACAGAGAAAGCTTGATAAATCAAGAGCCACACATAGTCTGTCAGCATAACAATCATGATATTATCTTGGAAACTTATTTAAATGTCTATCTTAATATAGAATAGTTTTTTTAGTCAGTCATCTCTATCTAGTACACAAAGAAGTTCTTACCTAATTTGTTAGCCTTTAATGGGATGTCATTGAAGACGTGTGTGAGATTCTCAGTGCATAAGCATCTTTAAGTGTAGTGACACATATATAACATCACATAAGGTTTTTTTTTTTTTTTAAACTATCATCTGACTGGTGGTCTCATGCTGTTTTGACATATACATCTTAATACAAGTAACTAGGGCACAAGAGAAAGGCAGATATCTTGAGTCTACAAAAAGGTTAGCACCATAAACAGTCCCAGTTTCACCTAATCCTAGAAGATCTGTAAACCTGGAAAGCCTGAAGTTATTTAGTATACTATGAGATACTATACTATGAGATTAGCAATCGCAAATATCATAGCTGTATAGAAACCTTTGTCTCTTTAGTTTTGTACCAAGAGCGTATTTTAATATAAAAAAACTTACTGTTTTTCCTATAGAACACTTAACCTTTTGATGATGGCCAGTGTAAACATATCACAATAATATGTTTACCAGTGATTATTAGGGTGTGTCTTTTATATTAGTGTGTTTCCTAGGCTATGGAAAATGTTCCTAGGCTATGGAAAATGTCAGGGTCCTATTAGTGAACAAACACTAGAGAATATTTCCAGGCAGCTGCTCTTTTATTCATCAAGGAGGGTCTTGTCTAGCAGTTTTCCTAAGCCTAAGGTGTTCTCATTTAATCACTTGAACAAATTTTTTCATGACCTATGAGATCCAAATCAGAATAATTAACGCATTATTCTTGACCAGTGAAAGACTCTCAAGTTATTATATATAGACCACAATTTGCATTGTATTTGTAAAACCAGTCTTGACATTATTTTGATTAGCTAGTAACCTGGGTGGAAGCATGTCCTTACCTCTAATGACATTTATAAGCAAACTTAAGTTGTAGACAGTTATATTAAAAATCTAAAAAGGCAAAAAGGAAAACAGTTTTTGAGTTCAAATGAAAACAGCTGTAAATATTGTAACCAGTCAGAAACTGAACAGACAGACAGACAGATAGGCTCATATAAAACAACTGTTAATAGACCAGAGTCCACTCAGATTTTTTGGCCAAGTTGAATTATAATAACTTTAACAGTTTTTAAGTTTGTAATTATAAATAGTCTAGTAAGAACTTTTTGTTGGTCAATTATCAGAGATCTCTTGTAATAAGAATCAAAAGGAATAAAAACCTTTTACACCTGTGAAAGCAAAGATAGTTTTTAAGATGGGCCTTAGGCTGATGGTTTATCTGATTAAAATATCATGTTATATAGCCTTCTTGTTGTTTTAATAGCAGTAGTTGTTGGATAGTCACAGCTGATAGCCAAAACTGCTGTTTTCATAGCCACATGTAACTGTTTCCTGTAAAGGGACAGACTGTTAAAAGTAATTTTAACTATTTCCAGCAGGATGTGAAACCCAGGTTTGGGTGTAGAAAGAGAGTAGGTGGTACTCAAACGAAGTATGGATTCAAAGCAGTGGGGAAAGATGCCCTGCCTAGGCTCCATCCTGCCTTGCTACAGACATCTACCTGTAACAGTTTTGCCTATAACCCTTAGACCATACTTAAGTATTGGTCTTTGTTTTTAAGAGTTCAGTTAACATACCTCTGAGAATAGTGACTGGCCTGGCAAGATGTGCTGGAAAGAAATCATGATGAGAAAGGCAGTCCTCTGGGTTCTTCCTATTTTTAATACCTGTTCTCTTTTAAAACTGTTATTAAACTCCTAAGCTTCTCTAGGAATGTTTTGTCTCATCAGTGAATTTATCTGTGTTATAAAAATCAGTCAGTCCCGTCCTTTAAAAATCTGTCAGTATCATTCTTTAGAGGAAGGAGAAGAGGAATTAATTTCTATTTCTGCCTAAGGACTAAAAGGCAGATAAACTTAGATTAAAACTTTTACATTTATTCTTTAAGAGTTTTAGGATTAAATTTAGACCAGTTTTTTGAATATGACCCAGAGATATGTGAAGGTCATTTTCACTCTGGAAGGGTCCCAGCGGGGGCAACTCACTATTCTGGAAACTTGATCCTGAAATCCAACAGCCACAAAAGAGAATTGCCTTGCATCAAACACTGTTGTAAACTGCATTATTTCTCAGGAGCAGAACAGTGGAAAAGGGACCGAAGAGTGACTCCAGGTATGTCACAAGAACTAAATCCTAACCGTCTTAAGTATAGAAAGACAGTTAATATCAAGAGCTTTCCCAGGGTGGATTTCTAATCCTTAGCCAAATATTTCTAGAGGCAAAACCTGACATTGACTCCAACTGTATTGCCAAGGAGAAAATTAAACCAATAATCAAAGAACATGAATAGCTGCTTTGTAACCTTTCAAAGGAGAGAGAAAATGAAAGTGTCCCAATTATATTGTTTAGGGTATTTTATTTTATTTTATTTTATTTCATTGAGACAGTGTCTTTCTGTGTAGTTCAGGCTGGCCTTGTACTCACTATGTGGCCTAGAACTCCTAGCAGTCCTCCTGTGTCAGCCACTTGAGTGCTGGGATTACAGGCATGTGTCACCATGCTCAGTTTACAGCTTACTTTTTAATAAATGACTTTAAATCAAAGGTTTAAAAATCCCAGCCTGCAAAATAGCTCTATCTATCACCTCTGGGGAGAGACAGACAGGTAATAGTCCAGAAGAAAACTCAGCCCTAGGACAAAGAAGTCTTTGGGACATTTTTGGCTCTCTATCTAGTCATCTAGGTAATTTTCTTCTGTAGCAGTGCTGGCTAGGCTCCACTTAAACCCACTCTGAAAGTATGTGTCTCTGGATATCTGTAATACTGTTACAAAACTTGCAGATTAAAGTATGTGCCTATCCTCTCATTAGAAGTTAGTGATTTAAGTATGACGTTACATCTCCCCAATCTAGTTCAGAGGTTTCAGTAAGTCCTCTAGAGACCTCAATGTACTTATCAGGCTTGTCTCAAAACTTCTAGATCTACCTTGGTCTGATTTAGGTCACTGGGAGAAAAGGACACAAGAATGCTGGTGGTTCCAAATTCCCAAGGGATATTACCCTTGATTTGCTTGATTCAGCTAAGGATGAATATCACCTTACAGAGGCTTTAATTATGGCTGGCCTAGAAAATCTACCTTTGAAGCCTGAAGGCCAAGTAGGGGAAGCCTCAGACTCAGTGATAGTAGATGAGGCTTTGATTAAAGTTAACTTGGAAACCTTGTGCTAGGTTTAAAAGGGTGAGAAAGAGTAGCCTCAGGCTCAGTGATAGTGGATGCCTTAAGGGACGGAGATGTGTTGTTTTCCTGTGGCTTACATTTACATTTTGAACACAAGGAATATTTCTTAATGCAAAGAAAGTCTGAAGGTAATTAATTCTAACCATTTTTTTCTTACAGTAAAATTCTAGTTGCAAAATAACATCATAATACTTCGCTCTGTATTTCATTTTGACTTTGGGGCTGGGTTGGCCATGCACAAGTGCAGAAAAATACTAAATGACTCTTTTTAACATGTAAGGGTGCACATTTTCCACTGTTTAAGAATACATTCCAAAGGACTAAAATTTTGACATCAACTTCCCCGTCTGAAAGTACAAGAGGAAGAATTGGTATCCCTTTCATTTCTACTTGATTTCTATATCCCTAAGGTATCTCCTGAGGTAACCCACTCCAGAGCAAGTGACCGCCTTGTGGAGATGGGCCAGAAGATAGGCCGGCTGAGTTGGACTACCTACCTTTTATTGTCTTGTGACTCTGTCTTCCCTGGGAACTTGAATTGTTAACGCCAGCAGGTGTTTTTAAATGCACAAGTTACAGTTGATCTCAACTATGACAGTCATGTTTAAAGAAGGAAGTTTTGCTTAGCACTACATCTACTGTTTTCTAGTGTTTTTTGAAAGAGAGTGAGGGTAAATGCCAAGGAGCTAGTTGGAAGTAGCTGGAGTGCTGTTCAGCCTGCAAAGGAGATCACTTCTAGAGATAGTTGGGTAAAAATCCCACCCTGGGAACTAGGGTGAAAAGGTCTCTAAAACATTCCTGTTATCTACCTAATCACCTGGGTAGCCTTCTTTAGCAGTAAGACAAAGGCTATGCTTTTTCAGTTCCATTCTAAAATCTCTACGTCTCTGAAACTCATAGGTTAAACTTTTGTCCATTACATAGCAACTGTAGTTCACATGTTCTGCAACATATGAAAGAAGAGAAAGGCTGACTGAAATCTTTTTCTTATTCTTAGTTAGCATATGCAAGACACAAGTGTAATCTGTTCCCCTGTTAGCTGCCCTCCTCCGTTAAAAGCAAGTAGTTGTTTGCAGGCTGCCTTGACCTGATTTCTGGAGGGAGGATGATCTAATGACAAGGCAGTTCTAAAGTTAACTCACATCGAGTTAACTAGCTGGCAGAGTGACCACTGTTAAAATTCTACAAGAGATAGGTAAAAAGCCTTAGCTAAATATAGACTAGATTTCATAAGAAGGCCCATTTTACAGAATTTTATATCAAAGTCCACTAGGGGGGTATCTAATGTTACTCTTTCTAGTACTGCTGTCTAATAAGCAAGAAACACTAGTAAATTCAGTAAATAGTCCAAATACAACATATGCAAAACAGGAATAAAATGTCCCATTATAGAAGCATTGTAACTTTCCCATGTTTTCAACTTAATTTGTCATTTTAAGAAAACTGCACAAGACAAAGCATAAACAGTTGTAAGCAATTGACAAAGACATAACATAAAAACTTAAAGCATAAAAAATTTTGATTACATAAGTGAATCATAATCTAGAATCTATAAAACAAAAGCAAAGTCTTACCTCCATCTGCTTTTCTTGGTGGGATCTCCAAATGATATAGGGCATATGATACAGAGATGATACAGAACCTATATATAATCCAAGTAATACAAGGCAAATATAACTCCTAACCTGCTAGGTGTCTGATATGTGGAGTTCTTTAAAATTGGGACTAAATTGTAGGAACAATCAAGGATAGAAGTAGGAATTATTTATTGTTGAGAAAGAAAGCTTTTAAAAGGGAGAGAAGAGGATCCTGAGTGGGAGGCCTCAGGGAATCTACTTCTCAAGGGAGTTTTATAGAGTAAAATCACAAGGTGAGGGAGGGTAAGGTGAGCAGAATTATAGTTAACTAATAAAAGTACAACTATAGTTATTTAGATAATAGTAATACAAGGGAAAATCTCAAGGTAAGTATGAAGTAGGGCAAAATTATAGTTAACTAATAAGAGTACAAGTACTGTTAATATTGATCTAATGGGAAATCACAAGGTAGGTATGAGGTGGAGCAAAATTATAGTTAACTAATACAAGTAGAAGTGTAGTCACTTTGGTCATATTAATTAAATGGGTATCAAATGGGGAAGCAAATCACATAGCAGTCACTCATGGGACAATGAGGACTTTCCTTGAAGGGGCAAATTAGGGAGGGTTTGGTCCTCTACTCAAGGTGATTGATGTTTGTTTAGAACATTAATCATTGCTGTTCATCCCTAGAGAAATTATATGGGTAGAGTCCTCTTTGTCCTGAGGTCTGGCCTTCAGTGAGTGTTGCCTCCACCACAGTTGTCTTCTGTCTTCTGCAGTGACCTCTGAGAGCCCAGCCCTGTCTGACTGCCTATAATATTTCAAAATTCCTTAGCTATCTATAATAATAAGAACCCCTGAGTTTTGGCTGGTTATCACACTATAACAGAAGAGAGATTTTTTTGTTTTAATAGTGGGAATTGAACTCAGGAGAGATTGTTTTAAAGTATAACTTGTGAGTACATTCTGGTCAGTTGGATTTAACTGGAATTGGTGAATGTAATATCCCAAAAGTATTCTTAAAAGATGAGGATATACATTCCTAGCTTTTTTCTTTCTTGAGACTGGCATTCTGGTAACAAAGAGGGGAAGTTTCAATAGCCATCTTGAGCCAAGTAGGTATGGGTCCACACCCTAGAGATACCAGAGCAAAAGGTTAGAAAGATCCTAAGTGTCAGTTGACTTATAGTATGATTATCATAGTAGAGTTGGATAGCTGTCTTCTAAATATATTTTTCAACATGAAAGGCTATAACTGCGTTTTCCATTTCGTATAGATAATGTAGATACAATGAAGAGGAGGTTAAGATCAGACTCGAGTCATAGAAAGCAAAGGAATGTGTCAGGTATGGCATGTAGAAATCAGTGAGATGAGTTAATGAAGAACTTTGTAATTGAAAATACAGATCATCTATTGATATTCAGTGTATGGATAAGGAAGAACCAGTAAAAGTGCCCTCCTCCCTGTGGTCCCAGTTGCTACTTGTGAATGTATAAATAGCTATTGTGTGGTAAATCCAGAACTAGAATGTTCAAATTGCAGATGTAGGAGAAATGATAGGACGTAGAAGCATCAGAATAAGACCATTTGTTTGAGTAATCTTATTTTGATAGGTAAGACTGTGTGGTTGGAAATCTTTGAATATTTAAAAAAAATAAGTGTTGTCTGACTCATTAGTGCTTCAATAAGAGTTTAAAAAAGAAATCAGTGCAAGGGGTGAGTACAGGGCCTAGCACATTCTAGGCAAGGAATTGTATTATTGAATGATGTTGCAGTCCTTGAAATAACTTTTTGAGGAGGAATTTTCTTTCCCAGTTATAGATTAATTTATATATTATAGCTTATTGTGCTGAATATGATGATTATCTATTTAAAACTGTTATAGAGTGAGTTATTGATTAAATCATTTTGTTGGTAGACTACTATAATATTTTGACATGGTATTTTATATATATACATATATATATATATATATACATATATATATATATATATATATATATATATATATATGTATATATATAGTATACCTGAACAACATCCAAATATATTTTAAGAGATACAGTCTTGATATGTTGTTCAGGCTGGCCTTGATCTCCTAGGCTAAGGCAGTCCTCCTTCTTTAGCCTTCTGAGTAATTGAACTGCAGGCACATACCACTGTTCCCAGCTAGAATAGTATTTCATTATTATGGTCAAAATTAAGATAATTAAATATTGCAGGATCTACTATATTTGTTGTTGAACTCTAGAAATGATTTAGATTACAAAATTATTTATAGAGTAAAGGTTATTCAAGTGCATAGTTTTGTAATTTGCATTGTGAAAAAAATAACTTTTATAGTTTTATGAATATTTTACTTTTTCCTGTACTTACCAATGTCTTCATTGTTGACTTCTTCAGAAAATAGTTTTTTTTCAGTTATATCTTTATATTTCCGTTGTTTATTTGAAGAAATAATTTTGAGTAGTGAAGCATTTCATACAACCATTTGAATGAATTTCAAAAAAGATAGAGGTTTTTATTATAAATTCATTTTTAGGTACTGATAATTCTGGAGTATAGGAGTAAAATGATCATTAACTAAGAAAAGAAAATTTTGTATTAGTACTATTTTAGAGAAGTATCAGAAAAATAATCCTTATTAAAATGTCTTAATAAATAGTACTCTGTAATATATTATAATACTTACAGGCTAACTCTCCAGCACCATGTATGCATTAATTTCTTAGGGAAGCCAAAACAAATGATCAGAAACTTGTTGCCTTAAATCAAGACACTTACTCTCTCATAATTCTGGAGGCTAGAAATCTGAGATTAAGGTGTTAACAGGTGTCCTGCTGATAGCTTTTGGGAACACTCGTTACTTGTTTCTTCCAGATTTTGGTGTTCCCAGGGATTCCTCAAATTAATCTTTGTCTTTCTCTTTCTCTTGATGGAGTTTTTTTTTTGTTTTGTTTTGTTTTTGTTTTTTTCTGTGTCTTTGTTAAAATCTCCCTCTCTGCAGACATAAAATCACCATTCATTGAATTTAGGGCCCATACTAAATCCAGGATGATTTTAATCTCAATTTTTTTTGGCTAGTTCTAGGGATTGAATGCAGGATTTTTGCCATGAGCCACATCTCCAGCCCTTTATTATTTTGGGATAGTTTTAAGTTGCTAATTATCCCAGGTTGGGCTTTAACTTGAAATTCTCTTGCCTCAGCATCCCAGATTGCTGGAGTTACAGACATGCACTACCATGTCTGATGTACCTCAATATTTTTTTTAATTTAAAGAGAATAAAACCTAACAAAACAGAAGAAAGCCAATCAAAACAAGGCAGTGAGAGTGGTACAGAACTTTGAAGCAGGATAATAGGAAATCAGCAATGGCTACCATAATATATCTTCTTATCTTCACAACAGTTGTCCATTCCACTAGACATAGTAAAATCAAACAAAACAGAACAAAACCAATCAAAACAGAACATTGAATAAAACAAATCAGAACAAAACAATGAGAATTGATATTGGATTTCAAAAACAAGACAGAAGGAAATCCTCCATATTTGCTATGTAGCATACTGTTATTGTCCTACTAAATGCTCAGACTACTGGCCGCAGGCCTGCAAAGTCAATCAAACAATACAAGCCTTTAATTGTTTTCGTGTTTCAGTTGCTATCAACTCAGCCTGTCCTCTGAACCAGCCAGCCAGCCAATTGCTTGGTGGTAATGGTAGTGGGGAGTTCTTGATTCTAAGTCCATGTGCCAGTTGGCTCATGACACTTCAATATTTTTAACTAATTATATTTGCTGACACTCAATTTTTAAATAAGACCACATTTTGAGATGCCAGTGGACATCATTTTGGAAAATAATATTAACCCACTACAACATAAAGGCTTGTGAAGTGTTTTTTTTTTTAATACTGTGGGTTGAACTCATGACCTCACGCTTGCCAGGCAGGCACTTATGCTGCTGAGCTAAATCCCTGCATGAAGTTTTTATAATGTCAGGTGTTTGTCAATATTAGGAACTTTGGACAGAACAGTGTTAAGTCAACTTATTTCCTTAGAAGTAAATTTGAGGTAGAGGATATATTCAAATGCCAAATATATTTTTAAAAATCATTTCTAGTACATCACAAGTTAAAATAACACTTGCTTTAAATACTTACATGAATATGTTATAGAAAATTAAGAGGATCTGGAAGTGCAGCTCTGTGTATTGGTGATAGAACATGTTCTTGAGTCCCAAACACACACACACACACACACACACACACAAATTTCTTGGAAGTCAGATATGTAATCTTGGAAGTAGTTTCAGAAAAGTAAGTGCTCTACCACTGAGCTGCATTGCCAGCCTCCTCCTCCTCCTCCTCCTCCTCCTCCTCCTCCTTCTTCTTCTTCTTCTTTTTTTTTTTTTATTTTGAGACAGGATCTTATCAAGTGGTCCAGTTAAGCCTTGAACTGAACTGAGGAGGTCCTGCCTTAGCCTCCTGAGTAGCCAGGATTACATTATACACCATCATATTTAGCTTATATATGTTTTTATTTGTAACTAATTTACTGCCTGTTCTTTCTGTATTATGTTTTCAATAAATAATTTCTTGGGTCATAGTCTCATAGCCTACTTTTTTAAAGGTATTTGCTTTATAGGCACAGAATTATCAGATTAAATCTTTAGTTGATTTAAAAATTGAGTGTTTTCACAATACAGTATTTCATATCTTATTGATTCTTTATAGTAATAATGAATTACTGTGGAATGTCCATAAAGGTTAAAAAATTGTCCATATATTGGGGCCAGAAGAAGAAAACTATTAAATAATAAAGAGCTGATTATATCAAAGCAACTAAAGCCAGTTGTATTCTCCCTTTGCCTCTCTTTCTTATACTTCATCTTGAGTTAAAATTCTTGACACTTTGGTTCCTAGCTATGAAAAAGTAGATACAGATATGTAAAAACAAAACACAATTTAAAAAACAGAAAGAGTGTGCTTTTGAAAATGTTTTTGTGTTGCAAAGTGTAGTTGCTGGTTTTTTTTGTACAATAAAACACTCCTGATTATAGTTAAAAACCATTTTCTACCATGTCAGCAGCATCTTTTAAACAGTTTTCTTTTGGAGGGGGGTGTGTACTGGGAGTTAGATTCAGGGCCTCATGCTTGCCAGGCATGTGCTGTGGTGCTGAGCTACATCCCTGGCCCCTATACAGTTTTAAACTGCAAATTGACCAATATTAAAAGGTCATTAGCTATAACCTGAGAAAAAAATTTTTCTCTAAGTTTTTTTAAAATCAGTGCTTTGATTTTAACTATGACCAAAACTTGAAGAAAAATTTCCAGTATTGAAACCTATAGCTTGTTGTAACCTGTAGTATTAAGAAAATTCCTCAAATTCAGAGACAGTAATTAAATAAATAATTTTACACACAACTTTTTTATGGCTCTTTTCACTTTATTGCATGAAGGAGGTTACACCCAAGTGAAAGTGGACTCTAACTGGTCACATTACACTAGCTATGAGGTTTTTAAACTGTGATAAAAGGACAGAGGAGAAATTTTACTGATTTCATGGATATTCTCACTTAAGTTTCAGTGAACCACACCAAGCACTTAAAACCCATTAACTTTCTTCAGCTGATTGCCCTTAACCAGTCCAGTCTCTATTAGGAACTGGCATATTGTCTGGTACTGGTCACCTGGTTGCTGAATTACTTCTCTATATTCTGGATGCTCAGTTATAGTACTGTGGTAGGCACATTTCTTCTCAAACACCCTTTCTAGTTTCTTATTATCATAATTACCAGCAGTCTCATAGACAGTAGTAAGAATATTCTTGCCATTTCTCTGTTGAATATGGATGTAATCCTCAGTGCCTCCAGGAAACAGGTCATCACCCTTACTTGTGTCAGCAAAGGAGTTGAAAGAATAGAGGTTCTAGGTAGTGGGCATAAGATACCATTCCTGTTTCTTGGTGAAAGCCTGCTGGGGAAGGCACTATAGGAGAAGGTAGGCCAGAATATAAAGGGTGGTAGAGTAAGGGGTACCATTAGGAGGAGGCTGGAGTTCTCAGTGGTGGATTAGTGACCAGTGTCTATTTTATACATTCTTAAGTGTCAGGAAGGGATCTGAAGATGGAGGTGAGAGAGAGCAGAGGGGAGGTGGAATAAAAATTAAGGAATGCTAAATACATACACCTGCTCCCTAAGATAAATGTAAACATGATGTACTGCAAATATGTACTAATAAAAAATAAACATTAAAAAAAGAAATACTTCTCTAGAGTGGAGAAAATGAGGAAAAAAATGTCATTGTAGAAAGTCTTCACCTGCCTGGTAAGCATGAGGTCCTGAGTTCAACTCCTGGTGCCCCCCCTCCAAAAAAAAGTCTTGGAAGGTATGGTGGTGCATGCCTATAATCCCAGCACTCAGGAGACTGAGTTGCTACAAATTTGAGGCCAGTCTGGAATGTACAGTGAATTCAAAGGCTAGCCTGAACCACATAGTGAGACCCTTTCCCAAAACACCATTAAAAAAGTAACTCTAATTGTAATATATCGTTTAAATTGGAGCCAGGTGTGGTTAGTATGTGTCTCTAGTTCCAGCACCCTGGGAGGCTGAGGCAGGAGGATCACAAGTTTGAGCTAAGACTTGGTAATTTAATAACTTAGGTCCTGTCTCAAAATAAAAATTAAGGAGGGCTAGAGCTGTGGCTTAGTCTGAAGGCCCTGGGGTTCTGTCCTCAGTAGTGTGTTTGTGTGTATATGTGTATGTGTATGTATATATATGTACACAAAACATTTGAATTTCACTTTTTGTTAAAATATTATTTTGAAATAGAGTGTGATCTTCAAGAAGCAATTTTATAGAATAAAAGTTAATGAAAAGTTACATAATTAAAAGCAATTTTAGCTTTGTAATACAAGTATGTGTTTTACCTTACAAATGAAAAGCATAGAAATTAAAACAATATTCAGTCTTTTCAACAAATACAGTATTATAGTTTTTTGGGGTTTTTTCTTTTTTTTTTTTTTTGTTACTGGGGATTGAACTCATGACCTCGCACTTGCCAGGCAGGTGCTTAAGCCACTGAGCTAAATCCCCAGCTCCCAGTATTATAGTTTTAATATTCTGTAAGTAAGAATCATGGGGAAATAGGTTTCATGTCCACCAAGATGGCCCTCCAGAGAATTAGACTCGTAGAAAGCAAAATACTGTACTTTAGTCTTGGAATCTAGGGTATTACCACTAAACACTTTCAGAGCCATGTTGTCCTTTCACAGTTACAAGAACAAATCAGGTAACATCTTGTGAAAAGTTTTGCCTTTACTACTATAGGAAACAGATTAATTGTCTTTGATTTCAGATCCCAGTCTTCCTATGTGAAGGAAGGCCTCCACATGGGAAAGATTTTCTTAACCTATGAGTTTCGATTCTTCTGTTTCTCCAGTGATCTCATGAAGTACCGCTTTTTCTTAAAATTCTGGCCGTATTACCTCCCTGTAAAATAATTTTTTCCTTTTATTTTGTGAAATAGGCTGTACTGTTAAAGTAAGATTTCTACAGGTTAAAATCAGTGCAAAAGAATAATGAAGCCAGAGAGTAACTTTTAAACCAGTGGTCTGGTTTGTAAGATATGGTTTATTCCTTTAGGCCTGTGGTCTCTTAAAGGGATATCATCCTGCTTAGTTTTTAATCTTCGTTTTATGATAAAAATCATCTTTCCTTTCAGCCTCTCTCTTTAAGTCTTTAGGTGGGGGCTAAGCAGAGAATCCTTTCTTGTCAACTGTACCCAAAATCTTTCCTTTTCCTAGTATTCTGCCTAAGGATTTGACTCTTTTTTGGATAATTAGTATTAAAACTATGCCTTAGGAAACATTACATTCCTTACCTTTAAACACCAGCACCAGCTAGTCTGAAATATTAGGAGTCAGCATGAGAAGGAATACACACATGCAGTGGTGTGGAATAGGACATCTTTATTTTTGTATCTGTTTGCCACCCATGGTCCAGGCATTGATAAAATTTTGATGTAACCTAGAAACATGGTCATAACATTCATTTATAAATCAAAGCACAGCTAAACAATCACTGTATTTTTTTTTGTTATCTTTAAAAGAAAAATAAATTCTGTAAAATTTTGCCCTTGTGTTTATTTTTAATGGAGGCATTATAATCTTTCCTGTTTGATTTTGATGTGAACAAATAATGATACCATTTTTATTAGGCTAGACATCCTGAATGTTAGTTTGAAGCAGTTTTAAAAAGAAACAGTGATTCAATCCCCAAAACATTTCGATCCTGAACTGATTTAACTTGTACAATAAAGTTGTAATGGTTTCTAAAATCTGTCCTTTTAATTTTACTTTCTTATATAACGTCTACTTTTTCTACTAGTGGTTAAACAGAGTAAGTAGTTGCCAAAGTATCTCGTTCAAAAACTAAAACAAAGAAGTCTTCTCTTTTAGGTACATATCACGTAGAAGCTTATTCTAGGAATTGTTTTAAATGAATAATTATAAAGAAATAGTATGGTGAAATCATTGTGTTTACCAAGGGTTATCTGTACCTGTGGGTCATCTAGTTCGAAGTTACTGAAGAAATTTGTTACAGGGCTAAGGAAATTGTGTGAGTAGTTGGATACTTGGCAAGTAAGGCTCAGCTATAGTGAACTACTTGCTGGTCTACTAAGAAGTAAAGATTGCTCACCTTAATTTTACAAGTACCACTCTTATTATTCTGTGCTTTAAAAAAAATCATGGGCACCCCAGCGAGTATAAAATATCATACTTCTAACATTTTAACATGTATCTTTATAAAGATTTCTGCAGGTATTTGTGTGTATATATGCTTATTATCTGTAAAACAGACTCACAGATCTTCAGCTGCCCTTCCTCCTCAACCCCCTGTACTTAGGAGGGTGGCAGATTTTCAGCCACCTTTCCCCTAAACCCCTGGACTTAGGAAGATAGTGGATCTTTGGCTGCCCTTCCCTCTCTACCCCCAGACTTAGGAGGGTGGCAGATCTTCGGCTGCCTTCCTCCCTTGATCCCTGGACCTAGGAGGGTGGAGGATCTTCAGCTGCCCTTCCCCTTGATCTCCTGGACCTAGGATGACAGCAGATATTTGGCCACCCTTCCCCTTGACCCCTGACCTAGAGAGGTGGCAGATCTTCAGCTGCCCTTTTCCCTCAACCCCCTGAGCCTAGTACTGCTGCAGATCTTTAGCTACCCCTCCTCCTCCTCACCCTGGGACCTTGGACTGCAGCAGATTAACCTTGGTCTGCTGATGGGAGACTCATCCAAACCCCTCATCCAAACAGAGGACCTCAGCTGGCTTGCATCAGTGTGATGAGTTTCCCCCTAAAATAGAAGATCTCAGTGGGTAAACAGCAGCAGTAGTGAAGACTCTTCCATCTATAGGACTTTGGTGAGCCTGACAAGAGAGTGGGTGAAGTCCTTCCTCCACACAGAGAACATCAGGTGAGTTGAGGAGAATGCCGATGAGGCCCCTCTCAACCTGGAGGAAACCAGAAGGACTTATGAGACACCCATTGACACGGTAGGGTCCCAACTGAGGCAGACACTACAGCCAGGTAGATCTGGTGGCCTGGAACAACCTGAAGACATAGTAACAGCAGGAACTAAGGGTTGACTTATATCAGTACTCCTAGGCTAGTCAGCCTAGGAAGGCTATAGGACTAACCCAATAGGCCCTGAAGGAGGAATTCAGGTGACTGGACTTCCTTTTCATTGTGGTACCTAGCAATTGGACAAATGTCAAGCACACAGTAGGACCCTAAAACACACACTACCGACAATTGAGACTAGTGGGATTGAAAGATGAAATATTACCCCAAAAGGTGAAAATGACAAAATGAAAAAGCAAAATGCAGTCTCAGACATCTAATCCATCAGGAGCAAGTACAGGAGGCATTGAAATAGAGGATATTAAAAGTCATACACCTGAAATTTCTGAAAAGATAGTAAGTGAAATAAAGAAACAAATCCATGAGGCTATAGAAGAAATCAAATTAGAAATAATCTCTCATGTAAAGGCAGAAATGGCAACCTTAATAAAGGAGTTGCTCAGCATAGCTAGAGAAGACATAGATAAAAAAAGTACAGGAGCATGGGAAAATGATGGAAACCTTTAATGAACAATATAGAAAAGAAACAGAATGCTTGAAACAAATAAATATCCAAGAAATAAAAATTCTGTTGAAAGTTGGTGAAACCATTTGAATGAAGCTGAAGATAGAAGTTCAGACCTAGAAGACAGGATTGCAGCTAGCAATCATAAAGGAAAGAACTTTTAAAAATAATAAGGCAGCATGAAATGACAATTCAGCAGCTTCAAGATGATGCCAAGAGAAACAATATAAGACTAATATGCATCAATAAAGATGCAGGTGTCAATGCAAATGACACTGGTAAACTATTCACAGAAGTAATAGAAGAAAATTTCCCAAACGTGGGGAAAAAATCTGATATACAGGTAAGTGAGGCATATAGAATGCCAAACAGCCATAACCAAGATAAATCTGCACCCAGACATAAAAATTGAGATCCCAGACATATAGCATAAAGACAGAATACTAAAAGCTGTTAGAGAAAAGATACAACTTACCTATCAAGGAAAGCCCATTAGAATCATGGCATACTTTTCAGCACAAACCCTCAAGTTAAAATGAGCTTGGCATGAAGTATTTCATGCCCTGAAAGAAAACAACTTTCAACCCAGACTGATGTACCCTGAAAAATTTTCTTCAAAATTTAATGGAGAAATAAGATACTTCCATGACAAAGAACAACTGGAGAAATTCATGTCCACCCAACCAACCATAGAAACAGTACTGAAAGACATATGAAACAGAGATAAAAGTGACTACAATTTCCAGAGCAACAACAGAAAGAAACCACCAGACAGGGCAAGCAAGTAAACAAGGGCAAAAAGCAGAAAACCAACAGCAGGAAAATAGCATGCCAAAGTTGAGCCAGTACATATCAGTTATATCCATCAATGTAAATGGCCTTAGTTAACCTATTAAAAGCAATATGTTGACAGAGTGGATCAAGAAACAGGATCCCACAATATACTGTATAAAGAAGCAAATTGGACTCAAAAGGAAACTCAGACTAAAAGTCAAAGGATGGAAAACAATATTCCATGTGACAGGAACCCAAAAAAAATCAGGGATCTATTTTGTTTGCAGGCAATGTGAACTTCAAACCAAAAATGATCAAAAGAGGTAAAGAAAGTTACTACATACTTGTCAAGGGAATAATTCAGGAAGAATAGCTAACAATCATAGACATAAATATACCAAATACAGGAACTATATAAGACAAATAATAGATATGAAAAACCAAATAACAACACAGTTATAATAGGGGACCTTAATACCCTATTGTCACAAAGAGATAGATCAACTAGACAAAAAGTCAGCAAAGAAATAACAGAACTGAGTCAAACTTGTGAGCAAATGGACTTAGTAGACATTTACAGAGTATTCCATCCAACCACATCAGATACACATTCTTTTCACCTGTGCATGGGACATTCTCCAAAATAAACCATATTTTAGCCCATAGAACATTCTTAAGTAAATGTAAAGGGATTGAAATTGTCCCATGCATATTATCTGACCTTAGTGTACTGAAATTGGAAATGAATGGCAAAGAAAATTGCAAAACCTGCATAAATACATGGAAATTAAATAACCTCTTGAACGGTTAGTGGATTACAGATGAAATTAAAGAAGAAATTAAGCAGTACATACAATTCAACGAAAATGCAGATAAAACATACTGAAACCTGTTGGGATGCAATGAAAGTGATCCTAAGATGGAAATATATAGCAATAAATTGTCACATCAAGAAAAAAGAATGAGCACAAATAAACAACCTAACGCTACATCTCAAGCTTCTAGAAAAAGAGCAAGTAAAACCCATAGCTCATAGAAGAGAGGAAATTATTATAAATATCAGAGCAGAAATTAATCAAGACTAAAAAAACAATAAAAGAATTAAAGAGCTGGCTTTTTGAGAGAATAAAAAAATTGATAAGCTTCTAGTGAACCTTATCAAGAAAAAGAAAGAAAAAACTTGAATTCATGTAATAAGGACTGAAAAGAGAGAAATTGCTACAGATCCCATGGAAATTCAAAAGATCATGAATACCTACTTTGAAAATCTTTTCTCATGTAGGTTGGAAAACACAGAGGAAATGGACAGATTTCTAGAAATGTATGAACTACTGAGGCTCAACCAAGAAGACATAATAATTCCAAATAACTCAATATCAATCCAGTAACCCAGTATCAACCCAAATCTACTGAAATTGAAAACATGACTAAAAATTTACCAACAGAAAATCCCAGGTCCTGATGGATTCATGACTGAATTCTATTTAGAGAAGATTTAAAGCAAATATTTCTCAAACACTTCAATGAAATTGAAAGGGAAGCAATCCTCCCTAACTCATTCCTGGAAGCCAGTGTTACTCTGATACCAAAATCAGAGAAAGACCCACCAAAAAGGAAAACTATAGACCAGTCTCACTAATGAACATTGATAAAAAGATTCTCAGTAAAATGCTGGCAAGTAGAATGTGGCAAATCATCAAGAAGATTATTCATCATGACCAAATGGGATTTATCCCAGGAATGCAGGGATGGTTTAACATACACAAGTCAATAAATGTAATACACCACATCAACAGAGCCAAAGAAAAAATGATCATTTCAATATATGCAGAAAAAGCTTTTGATAAAGTCCAACACTTGTTCATGATGAAAACCATACAGAAACTTGAAATAGTATCTACCTCAGTTTGATAAAGGCTATCTATGACAAATTAAGAACCAACATTATATTAAATGGGCAAAAGCTGAAAGCTTTCACTCTAAAATCAGGAACAAGTCAAGGATGTCCATTATCGCCACTCCTATTCAATATGGTTCTGGAAACATTAGCCAGAGCAATCAGCAAGAGAGAGAGAGATAAAAGGAATAAGGATAGGAAATGAAGAAGTTAAATTATCACTATTTTCAGATGACATGATACTCTACATAGAAGGCCTCAAAAACTCCATCAGAAGACTACTAGAGTTAATAAATTTAGCAGTGTAGCTGGATACAAAGTCATCATTCAAAAATCAATAGCATTCCTGTACACAAACAACAAACTTACTGAGAGAAATTGTGGAAATAAGACCTTTCACAATAGCATCCAAAAAATGAAATATTTAGGAATCAACCTAATCAAGAATGTGAAGACTTATATGCTGAAAATTTATACTACTATAAAAAAGGAAATTGAAGAGGATATTAGAAAATGGAAACATATCCCTTGCTCTTGCTTAGGAAGAACCAACATTATGAAAATGGCCATACTCCCAAAACTGGTATACAGGTTTAATGTTATTCCAACCAAAATACCATTAACATACCTTACAGATCTAGAGAAAACACTCCTAAAATTCATTTGGAAACAGAAGAGACCTAGAATAGCAAAGGCAATTCTGGGCAACAAAGGCAAAGTAGGAGGCATCTCAATTCCTGCCTTGAAATTATACTACAAAGCTACAGTGATAAAATCAGCATGGTACTGGCAAAGAAATAGATCTGAGGATCAATGGAACACATTAGAAGATGCAAAAACAACTACAGAGACACTCAGCCACCTTATATTTGACAAAAGGGCTAAACATGTTCACTAGAAAAAGGATAGCCTCTTTAATAAATGGTGTTGGAAAAATTAACTTTCCATATGCCAAAGACTGCAACTGCATCTGTGTGTATCATCATACACTAAACTAAGTTCAAAATGGGTTAAATATCTAAATTAAAATTAAAACAGAAACACTAAATCTACTGGAAGACAAGATAGGTAGAAATCTTGGAAACATAAAGGTAGGCAAAGAGTTCATGAACAAAACACAAACCACAAATACTTCAAAGAATCAACAACTGGAATCACATGTTATTAAAAACTTTTTGCATTTCAAAAGAAATCAAAGTGAAAAGAAAACCCACAGAATGGGAAAGAATTTTGGTCAGATGTCCCTCAGACAAAAGACTTATATCCAGAACATAGAATTGAAGAACATCAAGAACTCCAAATTCAAAGACCCACTGCAAAAATGGGCATCTGACATAGATATGCATTTCTCAGATGAAGATATACAAATGGCAAATAAATACATTTCCCATTCGAGGAATGCAAATTAAAACAGCATTGAGATTTCATCTCACTCCAGAAAGAATAGTTGCCATCAAGAAGTCAACCAATAGCAAATGTTGGCAGGGCTGCGTGGGAAAAGAAACACTTCTCCACTGTTGTTGGGAGTGTCGACTGTTGCAACCATTATGGAAGTCAGTGTGGAGATTCCTCAAAAAACTAGGATTGGAAGTCTCATTCAATGCAGCTGTTCCCTTCTTGGATATTTTCCCAGAAAAATTGGAAAGGTCATGTCACAGTGATATATGTGCACCTATGTTTATAGCAGCACAATTTGTAATAGCTAAATATTGGAAACAACCAAAATAGCCATCAAGTGCAGAATGGATGAAAAAGATGTGGTATTTTCATACAATGGAATATTACTCAGTTATAAAAAGGATGATCTTGAGGCTTTTAGAGGTAAATGGAGGCAATGTGAGAGTTTACTCATAAATGTAAAAAATAAATAATAAAAAACTGAAAGAGTAAAAAGATCCAAAAAGTACAATAGATATTGTAATAATGAAAGGAAAGGAAAGAACAACTTGTAGCTATACAGATATAATGTATGTATGTTTAAGTGTACAAGATACTACTCAGTTTTTGTTGTTTCGTCGAGAAGATTGATTTGTGCTGTTATTGATTGTTCATTTTTTTATGCTTTGACTTTTAACTAGCACGCTTAAGTGTACAAGATTCTACTAAGTTTTTGTTTTTTTGTCAAAAAGATTGATTTGTGCTGTCATTGATTGTTCATTTTTTATGCTTTGACTTTTAACTTGCACAGCTACTTCTGAGATAACATGTAATATATTACTTAGTGATGATTTCTTAGTGTTTTTTTTAAATTCTGTATTTCTATCCTTTTTTCTGTTTTGCTTTTTTTTTTAAAAAAAAAAAGGTAAAGCAGACTCAGCATCTGTTCACTTATACAATCTGTCTTTTTAAAACTTAACTGTATATTATGGCAACTTCCCATTTAACATTTATAAATAGTGTTTTTATTAGCAAAAATTGTTTTCTTATTTTAACATAAGTTTAACGTGTTTATAATTATTAGCAATGACTCTATTATGAATTTTTTTGTTTTTGTTTTTTTAAGACAGATTTTGTTGTTCAGGCTGACTTGAACTCACTCTCTGGGCTGGCCTTGAACTTGCAGAAGTCCTCCTGCCTCAGCCTTCTGAGTGGAAGAATTAGAGAATTAGAGGCATGAGCCACCTCACCTGGCATGATGACATTTTGATTATTTTCAGTGTTTTGCATTTATAAGTAGTGCTGTTTCTACATCTTTAATTTCTTGGGATACAAAAAGAGAGAGACAGTAAAGTTTAGTAGTAGTAAAGTTAAAAACATGGGATGAGACAGGTGGTGTGAATTTCATTTCTGATTTTACTTCTTAATGGTTCTGGACTTAGATAAACTACTTAATTTTTCTGTGTTATAGTTTCTGTACCTGTAAGATGAAATAATAGTAGTGGTATCTGTCTCAGCATTTGGCTGAAGATTGAATAACATTTTTTTAAATAGTACTGGGGATTAACTCAGAGGTACTCCACCACTGAGTTACAACCCTAGCCCTTTTTTTACTTTTTATTTTGAGACACTGAATTATCTAGGTGGTACTCAAACTCAAGATCCTCTTGCCTTAGTCTCCCTAAGTGCTGGGATTACAGGCATGTGCCACTATGCCCAGTAAGTTAACACATATAAAGTATTTAAAACAAGTGTTTGATATATAATTATAGTATAAGTTTTAATTCCTGGAAGTAGAGCTTCTAGGTCAAAAGAATATATATGTTTATATGGATATATGCTAATTTCTGCTGAGCATTCTTTCCTAGGAACCATATCTTCTCTCCCTGCTGTCCTAGGGAAAGTGTCAGTCCCAGTTAGTTCTAACCTTAAACTGGTCCAGTTAGAACCATCTTTGGTTTCTACTCCACTTCTCCTTTTCTTTCTCCATCTCATCTTTTTCTTCTTCCTCCTCTTCCCTGCTTTTCTCCCCCTACCTTTTTTGTTCTTGAACAAAGCCTGTGGCTTTCTACTGGCATGACCCTGTTAGGATAGTAAGTCAAGGCTGCTAAGGTATATTTTGCCTGCCACATTTAGAGAGACTGCCTGAATATTAAACATAAGCTGATGCAAAGATAGCCAAAAAGTAAAGGGAAACACAGACCTTTGGAAATATTGTTTATGCCTCTGGTTCCAGCTGTTTCTGAAAGCCAGAAGAATGTTTTTAACAGTTTTGAGCTAAATTGTTTTACAGAAAGATTATGTCAGTTTAGCAATACAAGAGTATACCAGTTTCCTTCAGGGAGATTTTAATTAGAAAAAAAAAGTCACTCTATAGGAGCTACTGCTTAAGCAGGAACAGAGGAAACTGTATAGCTTCACAAAAATGAGGATGCTAAAGGGCAGTTTAGGGAAATCAGACTTTATACCTAATTCACATTGTATCTCTGGAACAATACAAATTGCTGCTTGTCTTTTGCCTTTATTGTATCCTAGCAATATTTGAAACTTGGAATCTGAGTTTTGAAAATTCCAGAGTTTTATTCCCCTTTTTTGTGGTTGTCTGACTTATTCAGAGTGAAAGAGATCCTTGAGGATATGGTCCAAATGCATCCCAGTATTCTGTAAGAGTTTTTTTTTTTTTTTTTGAGACAGGGTCTTACTATGTAGTGCAGGCAGTCCTTTAATTTACCGTGTAGCCCAGGCTGGCTGAAATGTGAGGTGACCCTTCTGCCTCAGCCTCCTGAGTGCTGGGATTATAAGCATGTACCACCACACCTGGTTTGAGAAACTCTTGAAACTTAAAGTGTTTTTGTCTGGGGATACAGCTCAGTGGCACAAGCATCTGCCTGGCAAGTGCAAGATAGTGAGTTTGATCCTCAGTACAAAAAAAACCCCCAAAACCCAATAAACAACAACCAAAAAAACCCTTGTTTTGGTACTGGGGATCGAACTCATGACCTAGTGCTTCTGAGGCAGATGCTTAGGCCGCTGAGCTAAATCCCTACCCTCAAAACCAAAAAAATCAAAAAAACAAAAAACAACCCTGTTAAAAATGTAGCATTTTGTACACTTATTTTATCACAAAACTATTTTATTGTAGGATATTTCACTGAATACGGTTTGGGAAACTTGCGTTAGGGTATGGTAGAGATGTTTTCTTTTTGTTTTTGAGGAGATAGGAAGTAGGATTAGTGTTAGAAAATGTAACTGATGATATAGTTACATAATATGGTTATCAAAAACAAGGGCCATGGCATCACACTTACAGGGTCTGAATTTCACTTGTGCTGTTTATTAAATGTCAGTTTGGATAAGAATTTAACCTTTGTGGACTTCAGTTTGTTCATCTGTGATATTTCCTGTCAAGTGCTTACCCCAGTGATTGACATGGTAAATAAGTAAAAAATAGTGATCAGTAAAATTACTTGGGTTTTTATCAGAAAATATTTAGGTATACCAGTTAGGCTATCACTCTTTTAGAATAGGAAGTTACTATCTTATGTCTGAATATAGTTTTATCTAGTATAATTCATGTGAAGACTTAGGAAAAATAACAGATAAATATGGAATCAAATTGGAATCTTAATCTAGTGAAAAATTTTCATGGGAAAGAGAATATTAAATTTCTGCACCCAGGAGTAGAAATTACAAGAAGTAGTGTGAAATGAGGTCGCTGTTCGAGATCTGCTATGTAGGAAGTGAAGGGAGCAGCAGGATGAGGCTGTACTCTGAAGAGAAAGGGCCAGATTTTTAAGCCTGAATTTACCTAAGGATACTTTTTTATTAACAAAATGTATATGGACAGCCTATGCTTTGAGTGTGAGCCACAATCAATCTGAAAAAATGCAGCTTCAAAGGATTGTATCAGTTTTGTTATAGTTACCAGGGATTATTAGTTGTGTATAGAAAAGCTGCTAAGTTACACATTGGGTAAGCCCAACAACCCTAGTAGTTCTGTGTTATAAAGTGATGAGTTTACTCTGTATGGTTCTCTTTTTTAGGGAATTTGAACATCAGGTACTAGAAAAAGCAGTAAATAGGTATTATACTACAGTAGAAACAATGTAGTGGAGAGAGCAGTCATTGTTGAGAATAAAATATAACCACAGTCATCATGGAAGCAGAACTGGGAAGCTAAATTATAATGAGGTCAACAAGGGTTTCTATGGGGGATACTAATTTAACTTTATCTCGACTGATATACTAGGTCTCAGCACATCCTGATTGTAAGACTGTCCTTGTGCTCTCATAACTTCTCCATTAAGTTTTCCTTTTTTTTTTTTTGAGTGGTACTAGAGATTGAAGCAATGGCTTTGCAGTTGCTAGATAAGCACTACCACTGTATTACATCTCCAGATGTCACTAAATTTTCTTGTGACATAAACTACAAGAATCCAAATATAGCCCTCCAATCAGAAGGAGCCCATCTTGTACACTATTACTACTACTTCTACATAGCTATGTCCTTTAAATAAAGTGCAATAATTCACTTAGTTAACTGATGACAGGTGGTAGGAGCCAGGACTTTACATGGCCTTATTAACCAGGGAACATGACTGAAGTTATGCTGCTTCCTTGTCTTGACATAGTTGTCTTGATATTGTGACGGCTCTGTCTACAGCTGTGTCTACAACTCCGTCATTCATTAGCTATGTATGGTCTTATAACTTAATTTTGTGGGACACATTTTGCTTTTTATAATTTGAATTAGGAAGACTTTTTTTTCCCTTTTGTACAGAAAAGAGACTTAGCAAAATAGACCATTATTTACAAGCATTTAGAAGTGAGAGAAAATACATGGTCTGTTGTGTTAACTTTAAAATATTGATGCAGCTGACCTAGAAGGTTGTTAGTACTCAGAATTACTCTGCCCTTCTGTCTATGAAAAAGAAATGTTTGGAGGATAATAGATCTTGACATATATAACATTAGTTTGTTTTGCTACCATTTTTTTCTCCTTTTGTATGTTTCACATATTTATAACCATTTTATCCAAAGAATTTGGCAGAAAAGCTTGTTTTTAAATGTTTTTAAAAATTTTTTAATTGATAAATATTATATACAACATGATTGTTTTGAAATATATGTACCTTGTGGAATGGTTAAATTGAGCTAAAATACAATATATTTTTTTAAACTACAGATAACATGATATGCAGTAGACTTGTGAACTTTTTCTTTCTATATGAAGTTTTGCATCTTTTGGCCAACATCTCCCCAATATTCCCCTTCCCTGCCTATGGTAACTGCCCTTGTAATATTTGCTTTTATTGGTTTACCTTTTTTTTTATTAGTTTACCTTTTAAAAGTTCCAAATATAGGTAGGATCCTGTGATATTTCTCTTTTTGTGCTTGACTTAATGACCTCGGGTTGTCTTTACTAATCTTCTAGGTGTCTCTGAATCCAGTCACATTCATACTCATGATTAATGTTTACAATTCCAGAATGAACTCACTTGTGTAATCGTCACTCAGTTCAGGAAATACTGACTGTATCAATCTCCTGGAAGCTCTCATTATGATACATTCCAATCATTAACCCTTTTACCTCTTCGAAAATATAAATTGTTCTTAGAATACTATATATTACTTTGCCTGTGTTTATATTTTACATGAATGGAAAAAGGTAGTAAGTATTCTTTTTGTCTTGTTTCATTTTTTAAATATTATGTTTTAAGATTTATCCATAGTATATGTAGTTGTGGCTTATTTTCTTTGTGTAGTATTTCTTTTTTTTTCTTTTTTTAAATTTTATTTAAAGAGGAAAAAAAAAGCAAAACAAAAAGGGGTAGAAACAATACAAAATTTCATTAAAAAAAAGAAGAAGTCACTAGTTGATAAATTACACATTGTCTTCTTAGACCTAGTTGTTAAAGTTACAAAAATAAAGAATACAAAGTGTACATTCAAACGGTGAGACTGCAAAGAAGTTCAATGATCCAGTAACAACTTAGCAACATGGTTATCAATCCTACACAAACATACACGCAGCCAAATCCTCTAGAGCACTTTCTTTTCTTCTTTTTATTTCTTAAGTTCACTATCTGCCCAGTTACATCCTGTTTCAGGTTGCTCAGTACCTTACTGACTTGTCTCGTTGTTGTTATATACTTTTAATCACCTTATATAATTCTGTTGCATTGTTTTTGAGCCTCTCCTCATCCATGATCCATGGATCAGCTTTGGTGGAGTTGGGAGATTCTTGGAGGTATTTTGTTACTTTCTAATCTAGTTTTTTAAAAATTTTTTTTGAAGGTAGCAAAATATAGCAGAACGAGACAGAACAAACCCATGCCACCGTACTGCAATAAAACTACCACAGAACAGCAGAACAGGTCACCAGGGCACAAGCAGTGGGCTCAAAAGTACAGCCCATTTTGTTCACTTTAGCTGTTCTTTGAATCAGGTAGAAGAAAATGGAAATATATAACTTTTAAAAATAGAATATTGAATAAAGCAGTACCATCAATCAAAACTGAGCAAAACAGTGATAAAAAAATATTTGCCTTCAAAGAGATGGCAGAAGGAAATCCCCCCCACTTGCCATGCTGTACACATTCATCCTCCAAAAAGATATCCAGACCGATGGTGCCTACTTGCTAATGGCGGGGGGTGGGGATCAATGTCTGATTCCTAGCCCACGCGCTGGCAGGGCCCCAGCTGCTTACCAGGGCAGCCAGTATCTATCTATCCAGTATCTATACCAGTTCCAGCCCTGGTGCACCGGTGACTTGCTAGGCCCCCAGCTGCTTACCAGGGCGGCCAGTAGGCGGCCTGTTCTCCCAGCGCCCAAAGTTCCAACATGATGCAGAGCTTAGGAGTCGCTGATAGCTCTCGCCCTGGCGCCAGTGGTTTGCCAGGCCACCAGGTGCTCACCAGCACAGCGAGTAGGCCGCTTGTTCTCCAGCACCCAAAGTTCCAACATGATGCAGAGTTTGGGAATCCTCATTTTTTTAAATAAATCACAGTTATCTATACTAAATGTTGATGAATTTTGAATTGTTCCTAGTTCATTTTGCTGAGTTATACATAGTGCCTAGTTTTTTTCCCTGGTAACCAGATATTCAATAAATATTTGTTGAATTTAAGAATGAAATGTTTCACATTTCTTAAAATTGCAACTGAGTTTTCTTCTTACTAATTTTCCTGGATCTTATTTTTTTTTCTTTGCAATTATAGCATCATTTAAAAAAGCCTATTGAAGTGTAACATACAGGTTGACAAGTACAACAAAGTATGTATCTTTTAGTGGATGCTGTTGTCTACATGACTTTTTAAAAAGGTAAATGTTTCTCTTTAACATATATATAGGAGTGATATTGCTGGACCATGAAAGTTACATGTAATTCGGTTTGAATAGTTTCTTTTCCAAACTGATAATGTTTTATGTTCCTACCATCAGTGTTTGCACATTCGCACCAGGTTTTCATATTATCTGTACTCCTAATTTTATTCATGATACACACATATATGTATATACCTATATGTACATATGTATGTATGCATGTATGTATGTATATTCCATTATGTGTGTGGTATATTTTTGTGTGTCTGTGTGATATAGAGGATAGAGTCAGGGGTCTTGTGCATACTAGGCAAGCATTCTGTCACTGAAATATATCTCCAGCACTCACTGTGATTTCGTTTTTTTGATTATTAGAAAATATATTTGTGTATCTTCTTTGAAGTACCTGCTGAAGTCTCCTGTTCATTTTCTGTTGGGATATCTTTTTGTTTTTTATTGATTTCTGAGAATGACTTCCGTGTTTGAGATATTGGCCTTATTTTTGTCATAGGTATCTTCTCTGTCTCTTGCCTTTTTTATTGCCTTTTGTTTGTTGTTGCTTTACTCTCATGGTGGGGAATGAGTTATTAATTTTAATGAAATACAATTTATCTTTCCCTTCATAGGAATCCTTCCTTGTCCAAAAGGCATGAATATATTCTTCAGTATTATTTCTATAGAAGCTTTAGGTTTTTTTTTGTTTTGTCCTTTATATTTAGGTACATGAACTACCTATAATTAGCTATAGTTAGCTTCTTTAAATGATGTCAGGGGTTGTGTTTCATTATTTTTTCCATATAAATATTTATGTTAGCTTTCCTGTCGCTGTGACACAGTACCCTTTACCTACAATTTGAAGGAGGGAAGTTTAATTCGGCCTATGGTTTTAGGGGGTTTGATCCATTTTTCAGCTGTCTTAAAAATAGAAACATGATAGCAGAATGGTATGGCAGAGCAGAAACATTTAATTCATGGTGGTCAGGAAGCAGGGCAGGGGAATAGCACCAGAAGGAAGGGGCAAGATGTCATAGTTAGCCCCCAAGATCATACGTCCATAACCCACATACGCATACCCAGAAGTGTGTTTTCCCCCAGGCAGTTCCCAAGCTAGTCAAATGACAAGGTTGGTCATTGCAGAGACAATATCATTTTAGCACTTGGATGAGAAAGAGACTTGGATAGGCCATAGTTTAGTATGCTTATGATAAAGCTAATTGCATCAAGAGAGCAAGAATTAAAACCAAATGGATGAGGAATTTTCTCTTACCCTATTTATGATATTGAAGATAGAACCCAGGACCTCTTATGGTATGGCCATTAATCATGGCATATCAGCTTGTCTGGTTTTAAGAAATGCCTAGCAGACTAGTAATGCACAGTTCTAGATGTGTCTGTGGAGATTACTGGCATGTAGATTAGCAAACTGAGGAGAGAAGAACCATCCCAATGTGAGTAGCACCAACCAATAGTCCTGTAGCTTGACTGGAGTGAAAAAGGGAAAGAGGAACTTTTTAATGAGCTCTCCTTGAATGGGTGCATCTTCTACTGCCAACTGGTTTGAACATGGTTTCCAGTTTCTCTATCCTTCTAAAACAGACTCATACCAGTGACTCTTTGTTGAGGTTTTAGACGTCTGATTTTGGAATGCTGCTGCATCCTTGATCCTCCTGTTCTGCAGCTTCCACTTTCTTGGATTGAGCAATTAATGGATCCTTTGGCTGTCCAGTGTGCAGATGGCCATTGTGGACTACTATGGTTTATATCTATACTCTTCCCTGCCAACAAAAGCCTCATGTACTCATAGGTGGGGATATTGGGAGTGGCTGGTTCATGGGTGTGTGATACTGGATTAATCTACTGATGGGTTTAACATAGTTTTGAGTATAGATGATGGATTTACTGAAGAGGGAAGACTCACTGGTTTTGAGTGGCACTAACTAATAGGCTTGGAGCGTGGATGGGTTAAAAAAGGAAAACAGAAGGAAGGCTACTTTCTCATGATTTGTTTCTTTTCTGCTGTGCCTCTCTTCCATGCTGCCCTGCTTTGGAATCAGCCATCTATGGACTGAAAGTTCTATAAACTGAACTAAAATAAACCTTTTCTCGATTAACTTGTGGATGTCAGATATTTTGTTCCAGCAACAAGAAAATAACTATGTCATAGACTCTCTTGCCTCTCATCCAATACGCCTACCTAATAAATCCCTAAGTATAATTATAACAATTCCATTCCCCTAGAGAACCCTAAATAATACAGTTGGTAAGCATGTGCTCAACCACTGAACTGTACCTCCAGCTCCCTTTATAAGTATTATTTTAATAATAGAAACACTTAACACAAAATTTCTCTTAGCAAATTTTTGAATATACAACAAAGTATTGTTAATTATAGGTACATTGCTGTACAGTATATCTCTAGGACTGATTTATGTGTTGAACTGGAAATTTGTATCTTATGATTAGTACCTCTCTTATTTCTCACCCCCACCACCTGTGGTTACTACCATTCTGTACTTTTTTTTTGTTTTTTTTTTTATAAGCTTAACTTTTTTAAAAAAATTTTTTGGTGCTGGGAATCAAACTCAGGACCTTGTGCTTGCCAGACAGGCCCTGTGTCACTGAGCTGTATTCCCAGCCCAAGCTTAACTGTTTAGATTCTGCATGTCAGGGTGTCATGTACTAGTATTTGCCCTTCTGTCTGACTGATTTCTCTTACCATGATATCCTCTTCCCATTGTTGTCACAAATGGCATCTATGGCCATACCACACAGAATGTACCTGAATTCATCTGATCTCAGAATCTTGGAAGCACTGGGCCTAATTAGTACTTGAATGAGAGACAAATGGAGATTTGTTCATTTGTTTGTTTGTTTATTTATTTTTGCTGACTATAATACCCTATTGTATGTATTTTCCATATTTTCTTTTTCCATTTTTCTGTCAGTAAGTTGCCTTTCATTTTGTTGACTGTTTCATTGGCTTTGCAGATATTTTTTAGTTTGATATAATCCTACCTGTGTATTTTTGCTTTTCACTGCCTGTGATTTTAATGTCATAGGCAAGACATTATTACTAAGGCTAATGTCAAGATTTTTCTTTACTTTTTTTTCTAGGATTTTTATGGTTTTAGGTCTCACATAAGTCATTAATCTATTTTTAGTAGATTTCTGTGCATGGTATAAAGCAAGGCTCCAATTTCATTTGTTTTGCATTTCATATATCCAGTTTTCTCAGCACTATTTATGAAGAGACTGTCATTTCCCTATTGTATTTTCCTGGCACCGTTGTGAAAGATTGGTGGACTTTATGTGAGGTTTTATTTCTAGGCATTCTGTTTTGTTCCCTTTTTTGACCTCTCTCTCCCTCTCTCCCTCTCCCTCCTCTTTTGATACCAGGAATTGAACTCATGACTTCATGCTTGCCAGGAAGGCGCTTATGCCGCTGAACTAAATCCCTGGCGATATGTCTCGTTTTACTAGTACCATACCTTTTGTTGTGGAACAGTGCTGGGGATGAAACCCAGGACCTCACACTTGCTACTTTTTTTTAATTTTAAAGAGAATAAAACAAAGCAGAATAAAGCCAATCAAAACAAAACAGAGTAAGTGATAACAGAGTTTCAAAACAAGATAATAGGAAATCAACAATGGTTACCATAATGCCTCTTATCTTCAAAATAGCTGTCCATACCATCAGACATAGGAAAATCAAACAGAATAGAACTAATAAAAACAAAACAGTGAACACAGTATAGGACTTCAAAACAAGATAATAGTAAATCCAAAATAGCTACCATAATATATTTGTTATCTTTGAAATAGCTGCCCATGCCATCAGATGTAGCAAAATCAAACAAGACAAAACAGAATAAAACCAAACAAAACAAAGCAATGAAAATGATACAGGATTTTAAAACAAAATAATAGGGAATTAACCTTCAGAAGGAGATGCCCTGTAGATGGTATACTGTGTATTGTTATCCCCTAAATAGATGATCAGATTGCCAGCTTTAGGCCTGCAAAGTCAGTAAAACATTAAACATTAAATGTTGTGTACATTTGAAAAGAAAGTGTATTCTACTGCTCTTGAATACAATATTTTATATATGTTAGATGAGTTTGGTCCATCGTGTTCACATTTTCTGTTTTCTTTTTGATTTTCTATGTGAAAGATGTATCCATTATTGTAAGTAGTGATTGAAGTCTGTTTTTTTGTGGCTACCTGTTTCTTCTGTTGAATTTATTGGTGTTTTCCTTATATATTTTAGACCATGCAGGTTTGATTCTTGTTCATGAATTCTCTACCTACCCCTATGTCTTCAAGATTTCTACCTACTTTGTCTTCTAGCAGATTTAGTGTTTCTGTTTTAATATTTAGATCTTTTATCCATTTAGACTTTAGTACATGGTGATAGGCATGGGTCTAGTTTTAGTTTTTGGCATATGGAAAGACAGTTTTTCCAGCACCATTTATTAAAGAGACTGTCTTTCTTCTAGTGAATGTGTTTGGCCCATTTATCAAAGATAAGGTGGCTGAGTGTGTTTGTAGTTGTAGTTGTAGTTCTATTCAATTGATCTTCAAGTCTGTTTTTATTCCAGTACCATGCTGATTTTATTACAGTAGCTTTGTAGTATAACTTCAAGTCAGGAATTGTGATGCCTCCTGCCTTGCCTTTGTTACTCAGAATTGCCTTTATTATTCTGGGTCTTTTCTGTTTCCAGATGAATTTTAGGAATGATTTCTCTAGATCTGTAATGTATGCCAGTGGTATTTTGATTTGGATTGCATTATATCTGTGTAACAATTTTGGGAGAATGGCCATTTTCACAATATTTATTCTTCCTATCCATGAACATGGAATGTCTTTCCATTTTCTGAGATCCTCTTTGATTTCTTTTTTCAGGGCATTATAATTTTCCTTGAATAGATCTTTTACTTCTTTTGTTAGATTGATTCCTAAGTATTTCATTTTTTTGGATGCCATTGTGAAGGATGTGGCTTTTCTTGTTTCTCTCTCAGTGAATTTGTTTTTTGTGTGTAGGAATGCTATTGATTTTTGAATGTTGACTTTGTATCCAGTTATATTACTGAATTTATTTATTATACCTAAAATTCTTTCAACACAGTTTTGGGGGTCTTCTATGGAGAGTATCATGTCATCTGCAAATAATGATAATTTAACTTACTTTTTTCCTATCCTTACCCCTTTTATTTCTCTCTCCTGTACCAGTATATTTCCTTTTCATTTTCCCCTTGAATTCTGTAGGAATTTTCCTTGTGATTACCTTGATTGGTGCATACAACTTCTTAAATAAATATTAATTATTAACTGATTAAAAAATTAACTTCAGTCACATACAAACTATACTTCTACTCTTGCCTCACAGTTTGTTTTTTTTATTGATGCCAGGCTTCTCTTTATATTGTATATGTATTGATAAATTGTGACTATAGTTTTTTTTTTTTAACAGTTTAAAGTCTTTTAATTTTTATGCTAGGGTTTAACATGTTTTATGCACCACAGTTACAGTATACCTTATTCTGTATTTGCTAATATATTTACCTTTACCAGTGAGACTTATACTTCCATATACTTTGGTGTTGCTGGTTAGCATTCATTTATTTTAACTTGAAGAGTTTTTTAATGCCTCTTGTACTGTAATTCATTTTCATGAGTGATAAATTTCCTCAGTTTTTGTTTGAGGACATTCTTTATTTATAAAGGATAGTTTAATCTAGTGATGGTGAACCTTTTAGAGTTTTCAGTGATATAAACAGCTCACTATGGCATGTGTGCCATAGGTCACCACTGACTTAGTTATAGTATTCTTAGTTGGTAGTTTTTTTCTTTCAGGACATTTATTGGAAGCTGATCAGGCTACTGATATTCTAAAATGATTGTGTGGTGAAGGCATATATAAAAGAGACAATGTGATATTTTTGTGGCGTCCAGGAAGGTCAGAACTCTCCTGGAATTAAGACAAGGCTTCTCTGGACTGCCGGTATTTATTGGATCTTTAACAATTCAGGAGATGTGAAGTGGAGGGCATATCTAAAGCAAAAACCTACAAAAATGAGCAGGCCTTGAGAAATCAGAACAAAGACATTCTAGGCAGTTAATCTTGCTAATTAAGACAACTATCTTATCTCTAAGGTTGGCAATTTATTGCTCTTGAATTCTGAGATTCAGCTGCTATAGCTGCAGTGTTATCTTGTCTTCAGAGATATGAATATGAGCTTTCCCTAATACAGCCAGAAAGTACTGTGGTCAGTAATGCAACCCTTACATAGCCCAGTTCCCAACAGATGTTGAATATGTTATCCTGCTGTCTGCTTATCTGAAAGATTCCTGCTGGAAAATCCAATGATAGACATGTGGGTGCTTCCTTATATGTGACAAGTTACTTTTTGAATAGGTAATTTAATTATAATGTGTTTTATTGTAGATTTCTCTAAGTTTTATTTTTAGAAAATTTCAGCCATCATTTAGGGAAGTTTTTTTTTTAATCTATTTTTCTTTTTCTTTTCCTTCTTTGCCTCACAATTCATTTACTGGTTTACTTAATGGTGTCTCATAAGTCCTGTAAGCATTCTTTACTCTTATTTATTCATTTTTTCTTTCCTTATTGGATAATTTCATAAGACCTTTCTTTGAGTTTGCCATTTCTCATCTTGATCAAATATGTCATTCAAACTCTCTCTATTGAAGTTTTCATTTCAATCATTGTATTTTTGAGTTTCAGTATTTTTTGTGGTTTCTATTTCCATATTAAACTTACCATTTTGTTTACCTATTATTTTCCCTGGTTTTGTTTAATATTTTCATATAACTCCTGTATTGCTACATAGCTCCTGTGCTTTCAAGATAATTGTTTTGCTTTTTTTTTTTGCAGCTCATAGATTTCTATTCCCTTTCTTCCAAGATAGAACCTAGAACCTTGTAGATATAAGCACATGTTGTACAAGTGTTCTATATCCCAAGCCTTGATTTCTATTTCTTTTTTTAAAATTTTATTTAAAGAGAAAAAAAAGCAAAACAGAAAAAAGGGTAGAAACAATGCAGAAATTAAGAGAAAAAAATAAACAGAAATCACTTGTTGATAAATTACATATTGTCTTCTTAGACATAGTTGTTCAAGTTACAAAATTAAAGCATACAAAGTGGACATTCAAACAGCGAGGCTGCAAATAGTTCTGTTCAGTGATCCAATAAAAACTTAGCAACATGGTTATCAACCTACACACTTAAAGATAAATGCAGTTATATCATTTAGAGCACTTTCTTTTCCTTCTTTTGCTTTTTAAGTCCATTATCTGTTTAGTTATATCATGTTTCAGCGTGCTCAGTACCTTACTGATCTGTTTTGTTGTTGTTATTTACTTTTTAATCACTTTATATTATTCTGTTGCTTTGTTTTTGAGTTTCTCCTCATCCATTCCCCATGGATCAGCTTTGGTGGAGTTGGGAGTTTTTTGGAGGTATTTTGTTACTTTGTTATCTGTTTTTTTTTTTTGAAGGTAGCAAAATACAGCACAACAAGACAGATCAGAGCCATCTGAGACAGTGCAGTGAAACTGGCACAGAACCTTACAGCAGGTCACCAGGACAACAGCAATAGGCGCAATAGTACATCCCATTCTGTTCACATTAGCTGTTTTTCAATCAGGTAGAGCAAAATGGAAGGAAATACTGAACTTTTAAAAACAGAATATTGTTAGAGCAGTACCATTAATCAGAACTGAAGAAAACAGTGATAAAAATATTTGCCTTCAAAGAGATGGTAGAAGGAAATCCTCCTTACTTGCCACACTGCATACGTTCATCCTCCCAAGAGATACTCAGACCTCCAACTCCCACTTGCTAATGGGGAAGGGAATGGATCAATGTTTGATTCTTAGCCCATGCACTGGCAGGCCCCCAGCCACTTACCAGGGCGGCAAGCTGGCTGCCTATTCTCCCAGCGCCCCAAGTTCCAACATGGTGCACAGCTCAGGAAATGCCAATAAATGCCCTGGAGTGGCGGGGCTTGTCTTCTATTTCTTCAGAATCGGTTACTGGTGCTTTTTTTTTTTTTTTTTTTTCCTGGTGATATCATGACTCCCTTATTCTTTATGATCTTTTGTTTGTACCTGTACATTTAAAGGAACAGTTACTTTTTTCTTCTATACAGAATGAATTTTTTATAGACATGCTAGGTAAGAGATTTTGGGTGGTCTGGCTGGAAGGTCCATAGATGGGTTTTTTGCTAGGTCTGCAGAAAGAAGTTGGCTCTATGTAGGATTTATGGGTAGATATATTTGGTGCTAGAATCTGTAAGAGGCAGGCTGTGTGCTGGGGTCTGCAGATGGTGGTTTTTGTTTACTGCCATGATTTGTGTGTGTGTGGACCTGGTGCCAAGTCTGGTGAAGTTGGATGTTTACTTCAGTGTTTCTATTCTCCATGGGACACTTATGGTCTAAGACTATCTTCTAGGCATTGTGCTGCAAAGACTGAATTCTGGACTTTTTTTTGAACTTACTTTTGTTAGATTGAATTACTGTAAAACTTATTTTTCTGCTGGGAGATGAATGCTGGAACTGCCTATTGTGCCATTTTGCTGATAACACATCTCTACTTCTTCAGATTTTTAGTTTCTTTAAGAGACTTTAATACATCATTCTTTCTAGGAAGTTGTCCATTTCATTTTCATTTCCAAATTTATTGCCATAATAGTGTTCATAAAGTTTCTAAAATATGTGATAATTTCTGTTTTTTTTTTTAAACTGGGGAATGAACCCAGTTGAAGTATATCCCCAGCCCTTTTTTTTGGGGGGGGGGGTACTGGGGATTGAACTCATGACCATGTGCTTGCAAGGCAGGCGCTTATGTCGCTGAGCTAAATCCCTGGCCCTGCCCAGCCCTTTTTTAATTTATTATTTTGAAGCAACATGTGCTAAGCCACTATGTTGCCAGGCTGGGTTTGACCTTGTGATTCTCCTGCCTTAGCCTCCCAGAGTGCTGGAATTACAGATATGGACCACCATTCCCAGCTTTCTTTTTTTTTCATTTAAAGGTATGTATTTACTTCTATGCACCGCCTAGTCTGTGACACAGAAGTTTGTTTAATAATCCATTTTTATTATTCATTAAAATCTGGTGGCAATAAAATCTCTTAACAAAATCTATATATTAAAATTTGACCCTGGAAAAATAGAGTTGATTTGGAAAAGGAAACTTAATACGGCAGAAGTTTTGCTCCCCACCCCTTCAGAATTTGCTATGATAGGATCTTACTTTGATTGTGGGGCAATACTTAAGGATTGAAGCCTGGGCCTTGCACATTCTAGGCAGGCTGTCTACCACTGAGGTACATCCCCAGCTTTAAAAAAAAAATTATTTGGAGACAGGATCTTGGTAAGTTGCTTAGGCTGGCTTTGAATTTGCAGTTACTGTTAGGCTCGTGGACAGCTGAGATTATAACTGCACCACCATGCCTAGAAGTAGTTTAAATTTGATAGTCTCGGTATTGCCCAGGCTGACTTTTAACTCATGTGCTCAAAAGATCTTCCTGCTTTCTTCTCTCAAGTAGCTGTGACTGCCATGCCTGTTGAAGCTTACATTTTAAAAATTTGACATGGACATAAAACTAAATTATTATTGTAGTATGAACAAAGCAGAACGTATTTTTCCCCTCAAGATAGGGTCATGCTATGTGGCCCAGACAGATAGCAAGTGATCCTGCTATTTGACCCTAGAATGAACACTTTAAAAATAATTAGTCTAACTCTACTATACAGAAAATTCATCATATTAGGACATTGGTTTAGGAGAATACATTCAGTAAAAAGTATATCCTTGATATAAGGATAATACCTTTGCAAAGTCAAAATGAGTGATTAAAAATGCTACTTCAACCAATATCTAAAATTCTTCTGCATCCCTTTTTGTTATTAATGTTGTGCTATGGGGGATTGAACCCAGGGCATTTACACTGAGGTATATCCTCAGACCTTTTTACATTTTTATATTGAGACAGTCTTGCTAAGTTGGCCAGGTGGGGCCCAAATTTGTGATCCTCCATTTCAGCCTCCCAACTGATGGGATTACAGGTGTGCGCCACTGTACCTGGTTTTCATAACTTTTTAATATCATAATACTAAAGAAATCATAGTACTAATATTTATATATGAGAAATGGATGTTAATAAAGTATAATTTTTATGGATCTTTGATGAATAATGTTTATATGAAAATGTGTCTATTGTCTTTTTATGAATGTTTATATGAAAATAAATCAATGTGTCTATTGTCTTTTTGCAGGAGATATTGAAGCAGAGGTAGGTAAACAAGAGATTTATTGAGAAAAATCCCTATGAAAGTTAATGAAAGCAGGATAGAGCCAGGAGAGGGCTGGGAATTTAGCTTAGCAGCACAGTGCCTGCCTGGCAAGTGCGAGGTACTGAGTTGGATTCTCAGTACAAAAAAATAAAAAGAGCTAGGAGAGTTGCTTCACCATCATGCAGATCTGACAGTGTTTTAGCCAAGTCAGTAGGGAGTTGTGTAGAAAAGATTGCTTGTTTAAGGACACTGATGTAGGGCAGAATGACCAAGCCTTTGTACCTGAGCTGTGGTTTGTCATTGGTTGTGGGATGCTTGGGAAGGTTTTGGTTTTGGCTGGAAAACTGAGGTAGAATATGAAATAAAGGCTCTATCAGCTAATTATCTTTCCTATAGCTGAATTATACATTCTTTCGAGCTCAGTGACTCATTTCTTTGACCAATAGACTAATCATTATTTATTTGTTTTCAAAGAATTGTAACTGGTTGTTCAAAATAATATGTAATTTTAGTAAAATGTCTTTGGCTAAGAGATACACCAAAGGGTTAAGGGAAAAAAAGATACTTTAATTTTGAAAATCTTAAAAATCAGCATGATTATGAGATATGTATTACTCAAGAACATATAGCAAGAAAATGGTTTTTGAAGGAAAGGAAATGTTGGCTTATGTAGTTATACTTTAAGAAAGGGCTAGAGTAGCTATTCTTCTGTACTTTTGTGATAATTAGAACATAATGTTTCTGTACCTTGAAAACATAATGTTAAGTGAAATAACTCAGATACACAAATTTAAATACCACATGGTTTTTCTTATAAGAGAAATTTAAAGTAGAAAAAGAACAAAATTAAAGACAGATAATAGGATGTAAGGGGATAGATTTTGTTCAGTTGGGAAGAGGAACAAGAGATGGAAGGAAGAAGGAAAGGAGGGAAAAGAGGTAGAAAAAAGAAGATTGTCATGTACATGTGCCAACAAAGAATTTGTACCACAAAGAATGTTATGATTATGTAATGGAAACATGTAGTGATAAAAATAAAAACTGAAAATAAGAGAACATAATGCTTATATGTATGAAATCTTGTCAAACTATGAAAAAATGAAAAGATTGATAGAAATGACACAGTTACTACTTTGTAGGTACAATTTAGAAGTTGAAGTCCATATATAAATGTAAAACTTCCAGAGATGACATGATAATTTGACAGATGAAAATGGGTCTTTGCACTTGAAGGGCCTGTGTGGACTATGTTTTCAATATTTTATGTCAGACAGCACTTCTGACTCCAGGCAGCTAGTTCTGCCTAAATAGTAAACACGTATTCTTGGTCACCCTGGGACTGGAAGGAATATAAGTAAAACAGCACAAATTTGTCCCTCCCTACAAGAGGAAATAATTTCTAAGCATAAAGCAGATGACTTTTCTCATATTCTTATAGAGGTTACAGGTTTTAGTTTAGGGAGATTTAAAAGTTGGCTTGATATTTAAGAAATAAAGTTTTTCCAAATGAAAGCATATTTTTTCCCCTGGAATAAATGTAGTAGGTGCTCATTTTAAATATTCAGAGAAATTAAAAATATATCAAGAAATCTAAAACTGGGTGTGGTGATGCACGCTTGTAATCTTAGCTCTTGGGAGGTTGAGGCAGGAGGATCATCATGAGTTCAAGGCCAGCTTGGGCTACATAGTGAGTCTAGGCCAGCTTCAACTGCATAGTGAGACCCCTTCTCAAAAAACAAACAGACCTACCATTAGATTTTTTTTTGTTGTTGTACTGGGAATCAAACCCAAGGCTTTCACGCGGAGCTATATCAGCAGCCCTTTTTTAGACATAGGGTTTTGCTAAGTTGCCCCAGCTAGGCTATACCTTACTATCTTTTTGCTTCAGCCTCCCAGATTGCTAGCATTACAGGTGTGCATTGCTACACTCAACTGTACTTATAAGTTTTTTCCTTTTTTTAAAAAATTCTTTTAGCATTTTAGTATATGTGTGTGTATATCACTTGTGCAAAATCTGTTGTTTGTAATATATAGGTAGTATTATATAAACTTTTTTTCATTTAGTACATTTTAGACATCCTTCTATGCTAATAAACATGTTATTTTTAATTGTCGTGTACTGTTTTTTTTTCTTTAAATGAACAATCTCTATTATTATTAGAATTTTTTGGAATGAGAATCCTAGCTTAAAAGGCATGAATATTTTAAAAACTTTTGAAATATATTAGTGATTGGATTCTATAAATTTTGCCAATTTGTACTTCCAGCGGTAGGATATAGGAGTATTTTGTTGTTTTCACGTGGTGCTGGTGACTGAATCTAGGACCTTGTGCATGCTAAGCACATTATTGTACCACTGAACTACGTCACCAACCTCTGTTGTTATTTTCTAAACAGCTATGGATATCATTATTTAGTTTAACTTTTACCAACTTATAATAATTTTAATTTACTATAAATATTTGCTCTAGAATGATGAAATGTTACTGGGAAGTAGTAGACTAGTTTCCCTTGGGATAGCTAGAAGTAACCTGCACAGAAATTTTTAAGAACTTTCATGGTAGAAGGGATGAACTGATAACTATTAATAGATTAAAGAAATGAGAGAAAAATCCAGCTTGCTCTTTCTTTAGGGATTTTAGTCATTGTCTTCTAGGCCTTCTGAAGATAATGAAAGAAATAAAAATAGAACACTTACTAGGAAATAAATTTCTATTTATAATACCACAAATATGACATTTCTGACTAGTTTCTAAGAACAAAGAGTACTCTAGAATTAGATGTTTACTATTTTCTTAAGAACTTTTAAATACCAGTTAGGCAGCCTTTTTTTTAATATGAAATTGAATTTTATATCTTTTTTCATTTGGCATAATTTTAGTTCCATTTCAATTTATTTTATACAAATGGAAGTGTTTTTATTGTTAATTGAAATTGTTAAGTATTGCCAATAATATACCCACACCCCTTTACTCTAGGTGCTCATGCATACTAGGCCAGTGAGCTACATTCCCTAGAACAAATTGATAAATTTTAAGATATATTCCTGTGGTAGGCTCATTTGGAAGATTGCCAGTGATTTGTTTTTTGATTTATGTATTTAAATCATCCTAATTCTGAGTAACATAGATTCTCAGGAATAATAAAGAAAATACTTTTGTGTTCTCTTTATTTTTAATCAAAACTTTATCTGAACATTTATTTGTTAATCAGACTTCTCATACCTCCCCATTTCCAAGATGTTAAACTAAGCTGTTTAAAATGGAGCAGTATTTGAGATTTTTGAAAGTGTTTTTCTACTTTAGGTTTTCAGTTAATTAAAAAAATTTTTTTAGTGCCATTGATATTCTTGTTTTATTTCTTATTAGAGCTTGGTAAGCCATGCACATATGGTCCCTGTCCCAATAGATTTGTGGTACTGTTGGCATCTCTTAAAATAAAAGCAAAGCAAAACAAAACAAAAACACTACAATTACAATTTTCAACATGTACTTTGAAGGGAAAAGTAGTTCAGGGTTAGAGAAGAATGGAAAGACCTATTTTCAACAAAGTGTCAGGATAGGCACTCTGAAGAAGTGATGTATAAACTAATGTGCAGGGTTAGAAAGAATCAGCCATAGTAAGAATGGAATTTACCCTGGAGTTTTTTGTACCTCCTATAATGTTGATTGCACTTGCTCTCAAGCCAAAACTTGTAATGGGAAATTCACTGAATACCACTTTCTTCCAAGTATTGATTCTCTCCAGTATTTATTTATTTGTTTGTTTGTTTGTTTATTTATTTATTTTGCTGACTACTCTTCACTGCTTTTAGGTAGCTGAGTTATACTTTGTTCAGAATTTATAGTTGTTATCTATGGAAAGATTAATCTAGTGGATGCTTATTTATCTTGTAGAAGCAAAACTTTCCTTTTTGTGTGGCAAAAATTCTATTGATGATTGTATGTGTTTCCTAATATCCATATCAGTTTTGTAGACATGTGTAAATTGGCTAAGAAATAGTAGTTTTGAATATTGTGCATTACCTGATTTGGAAAAGTCAGTTCCTGATCTTAATAGAATGAACAGTCTAGTTGGGAAGATGATCAGGTAAACTGAAGATAATAATATAAGTCAAAGGAGACATAATAGGGGAGTAAACAAAATTGCACAAAGGGCAAAGAGGAAGGGAAACTTAATCTAATACAGAAGAGATAGGATGAGTCATGACTTTCTAGAGAAAGACATTTCTGTGTTGTATCTGTGAGAAATAAAGACATGTCAGATGAAGAAAGGAGTAAAAGTTTTTTTTGTGAAGAAGAGAAAGAGTGTAAATAAACATCTGTTGTGACCCTAAAAATGAATGATCATTACAAAGTTTACAAGTACTCATTTTGCTGTGGCCATAGCAGAGTGTGTATGCAGAGAAATGCCAGAGAGATTGGACCCATCTGAAAGGGCCTTGAATGTCATGCTAGGGACTTTGGACTTTATAAATAGTGGGCAGCCATTAACATATTTTAAATGTCCATGTGATATCATCACATTCATTTGTTAGAATGATTTTTTGGTAGCAGTCTATAGAAGAGGGAGAAATATAGGGGATAGAGATACTAAGAAAGGCCACGTTGGACCTTGGGGCGCTGGGAAAACAGGCAGCTGCAAGCGTGCCACTCTGGTAAGTGGCTGTGGCCTGGCAAGCTGTGGCTGCCCCAGGGCGAGAACCATATCAGCGTTACCTGAGATCCGCGATGCGTCATGTTGGACCTTGGAGCGCTGAGAAAACGGGCAGCCAGTTCACCCCTCTGGTGGGCGGTTGTGAGCCTACCGGGACGCAGGCTAAGAATCAAACATCCACCACCACCCACCCCACACAAGTGAGAGCCAGAAATCTGAGCATGTCTTGCAAGTTTGACTATAGGCAATATAGCAAATAAGGGGGATTTTCTTCTGCCATCTCTTTGAAGGCAAATATTTTTATCTCTGTTTTACTCTGTTCTGATCAATGGTATTGCTCTATTCAATATTCCGTTTTTATAATTTCACTCTTTCCTTTGATACTGCTCTATCTCATTGAAGGAACAACTATTGTGAAGAAAACCAGATATTCTATTGTACCTATTGCTGTTATCCCAGTAACCTGCTGTGAGGTTCTGTACCAATTTCACTGCACTGCCTCATAGTTAGCTATGTCCTGTCTTGTTCTGCTGTATTTTACTATCTTCAAAATAAATAAATAAATAATAAATAAATAAGAAAAAATTTAAAAAAGTAAATAACAACAACAAAACAGATCAGTAAGATACTGAGCAACCTGAAACATGATATAACTAAACAGATAATGGACTTAAAAAGCAAAAAGAGAAAAAGCAAGTGCTCTAAAGGATATAACTGCATGTATATTTAAGGGTGTAGGATTGATAATTATGTTGCTAAGTTTTTGTTGGATCAGAGAACGGAGCTGTTTGCAGCCTCACTGTTTGAATGTCCACTTTGTATGCTTTAATTTTTGTAACTTGAACAACTACATCCAAGAAGACAGTATGTAATGTATCAACTAGTGATTTTGTGCTGTTCATTTTTTTTTTGAAATTCTGTATTGTTTCTACCCTTTCTTTTTTCTGTTTGGCTTTATTTTTCCCCTCTCTTTAAATAAAATTTTTTAAAAAAGAAAGAAATACTAAGAAAGAGGTAAGGAATACCAAGTCAGTCACAAAAATTATTAAAGCCAAGTGGAGTGGTGATAGAGAAAAGGAGATGAAATCAAGTGAGCATTGCATGTGTTGTATTAATGAGTAGAAATTATCCTTTCTTGCAGAGGTTGTTATAAAATACACTATTATACTGTAGGGCCCAGACTTTTATTTCACAAATAAAAGGAAGAGGAAGAAGCAGCACATTTGGCCTCTGCTGGAGGCATCGCCTCTGATTTGTAGGAAAGAGCATTTTGAGTTTATAAAAGTGATACTTTAGCACTGATAAATAGAAGAAACTATTTAAAGTTGTCATTGGTTAATTTCTTACATATGTTATTGCTTGTTTTCTTCTATATTATGTGTACGAAGTATAAGATTTGTCATACTTAGTTTTTGTCTTTTTTTAAGCAAAACAGTAAATGAACAAGAGTTTAAAAAGTTTTCCTTCCTAAAATGAAAAGTCTGCCTTCCTTTGTTTGTCCTCCTTCCAGTTCTTCCTTCCAGTAAGACTTCTTTTCAATCTGTTTTATTGGCAGACACTTTTTAGAAGAATAACTGTATTGAATAACTTTAGATGGTATCTGTTGGTTCTCCAACCTGAAAGATGGGGAATTTAGTAAATTTAATAACTTCCCCCTCTGCCTTCTTAGGTGTGTTAATATTGTTAGTTTAAAGAATATTTATAACTTTAAATGATACTAAATTTCTTTTTTGGAGGAGTATCAGATGTTGAATCCAGGGCTTTTGCACTAAGCTACATCCTCAGACCTTTTTTAAAATTTTGAGATAGGATCTCACTAAGTTACCTAGGTCAGGCTCAAACTTGTGATCCCCCTGGCTCAGCCTCCCAGAGTGCTGAGATTACAAGTGTGTGCCACCATGCCTGGAAATTTTCTGTTTCTTGAAATGTCAAATGTATAGTATCTGTTGATTACCTGTTACTAAGGATAAGGAAATCAGTATACTTTCTACTTAGCTTTCTTCAGAACACATATTATTTGTTGACTTTAAAAATATTCATTTAGACATTATTGATGTAATTTAAATAATTGTCTTTTCTTAAGATGAATTGTCTCTTTGTTATTTCTTTCTACTTTTTAATCACTTAAAAGTTCATATTCTGTGCTAATTATTCTTCTACATTCCTTGGAGCAATCTATGATATATAATGGGAAAAAGTATTACTGAGTACCATTAGAGGACATATAAAAGAAGGATAGGAGGATTATTATCATCTTCAAAGAGTTTATAATCTGTCTTGTTAAAGAAGGAATAGACACATTTTCCTTGTTATTTCAGGTGACACAAATTGGTGAGAATATGATTTTATTCAGTGTAAGGAAAAATAGTTTAGATCTTTCTAAAAAGAACCAACCTCTTAGTTCATTTTTGTCATCATTTTTATTTCTTTTATGTTTTAAAGCTGCTAAATTCTGCCAGAGGTTACATAACTGTTTGAGCTTCCCTGGTTCAAGATTTTGAGTAAGATATACAGGAAAGGAGCCCTTAGTCTGGGTGTTAAAAAACATTTCTAAAAGGAGATAATACTTGAACTGAGTCATATAAAATTTGTAAGAGTTTACCTAGTGATGGAGAAAACAGGGATAAAAGTAGTCTATAAGAAAGGCAGAGGAGTTTGAATGGACCTGGTTTGTTTAGTTGCTGAAATTAAAGTGCTTATAAGGATGTAAGAGTTAGGTAGGTTTGCAGTATTAGGAATTCAGGCATTATCTTGAATATGATGAGAAATAGGTTAGCAGCAGTAACACATAGTACAAATTATAGCAGTGTTGGGGGAAAATGATTTGGTGTGGACAACTGTGAGGTCAAGGAGAACAATTAGGAAGATAAATGATAAGGATCTGTTGTTCTAGAAATGGGAAAATGTTGCAGTTTAAAATCTTAAGTACATGCTTGTTATTGATGTGGGAGATTTTCCTTTTTGAAAAGCTAGATGATCATGCAAAGAAGTTCCTAGAAGGTGGCATTTACTGTAGTCTAGAATCTAGTTTCTAGTATTACGGGCTCTGGAAACTGTACTTTGTGTATATGTGCTTTTTTGAGACAGGGTTTCATGATACAGTTCAGGCTAGCCTTGAACTCAGGTTTATCTTGAATTTGCAGTTATCCTCTTGCCTCAGCCTCCTGAGCGCCGGGATTACAAGCCACCATGCCTGACCTGGAACTGTAGTTTTGATGGGTTAAAACTTAGTATGTTTCTTGGAGAATACCAGTTTTTAAAATGGCATTGAGAAATAATAACTTTAAGTATGAGAATATTTAATAATCTTCCTGACCAGTATATTCTTTCCCTATTGGTTACTTTTGTTTCGGGTGTGATTTAGGCTCTGCCCTTAAGATGCACTTTGACTTGCATCTGAGCTAACTGGGGAGAAATGTAGAGGGTGTGGGCTTGATTTTGCAGGTATGTGATTGTGAGAGAGGTGGGATGGTTGTGACTTTGTGTGGCTCCTTCCCAATTTAGCGGTAGCATTCTAACTGGCAGATTCTATAGCAGCTTCCTTGCTTGCCAGCTACCTGCAATGATGTTAGCAACTTTTGTGATTGTGGTTGAAGCAAAGTAGTTCTGTGGATTAGCATTTGTTTCTGGGAATTTAGTTACTCAGAGCCTGCCTCTTCATGTTTTCCAGTTATTACTGTGAGCATCTGATTCTTATATTAAGTTCCTTTTTCCTTAAATTACTTGGAGTAGATTCCAATCCTGGACCAGTGCAGTAGTCATAATCACAACTGACAGGCTGTGCATCCTTAAGGGATGTAGAAGGGTCATTGGTAGTTGGTTTGTGGCACACAGTGGTAAAAGTGACTTTTCACCTGTGGTCACTTGAAATGAAGTATTGGTTAAAGGCAGAGCTCTGGTGGACTGAGTGGCAATATACTTTAGGAGACACAGGATTATAAAGGTTATGGGAGGTATGTTTTCAATTCTACTGCAGAGTTTAAAGTAGTGATTCTCAATCTAGGGTGATTTTTACTCTCTAGGGCATATTTAGAAATGTTCGGTGACATTTTTGTTTGTAGTTACTGGGTGAAGAAAGAGAGTGCAGCTGAATCTAGTGGCCCTAGACCAAGGAAGCTTCTGCATAGGACTGCCCCTTTGCTCCAAAGTTGTGTAACTCAAACTGTTAATAGTGCCAAGTTTGAGAAATTGGTTTTAAAGGAAGTGATAATGTTAGAGTTTTTAAAACTTGACTGAAGTTATGGTTAAAGAACTAAGGAGGTCTGATGCAGTGGCATACACTTGTAATCCTAGCTGTTTGAGAGACTGAGGCAGGAGGAGCTCATGTTAATTACACTGTCTCAAAAAATAAAAAGGGTTGCATATGTAGTTCAATTTTAGAGTGTCCAAAGTTTGATCCTCAGGACCACCAAAAACAAAACACAAGGCTAAGTTTTTGTAATTGACTTAAAAGAATCTTTTATGTCTCATAACTGCAGAACTGTCATAGCCTAAATATAGGTTGAACTCAAAAGAGTTTCTTCAGATTTCTTAGGTGTTAGGTCATTGATTGGGAAAGAATGAGGTTCAAAGAATTGGAATGAGATTTAGGAGTATTTAGATGACTAGCTGTTCCTAACCCATAAGCCCAAGGAGCCAACTTAATTGGTAAAAAACACGTTTTATTCGTTAAAAGAATTATAAATGAATTTTACTAACTTACATTAGCAGAACCCCAGGAAGTACACATGAAATTGGTTTTTGAGAATGCTAGATAATGAAAGGAGGAATCATTTATTTCAGGCTGAATTTATTAAGATGGCTTCATCTATAGGAGATTTCAGAGTGGAAGCATCTAACTGTTTGCATGTTTAGATATCAGGATCATGAATTTTGTACTGAGCTACAGTGAATAAAATTGAGCTTCTAGATTTGGGACCTGGGGTAAATTTATTATATGCAGCTGGCTTCATTATTCTTTAATTATGTCTCAAAGGCAAATGTTCTCTACTATCTTTAAGAATATACAGTTATGAAGTGAATGTTGGGATTCTTAATAAAGTCTTCTCTGTCCTTGGTATGAATATGAGAGATGCTACATTAAACACGATCTCTACATTCAGTGGAATCTTGGAATGGCAGAGACTAGTACCAATATGTAACCATCAGAAACAAGGTGGCATGGTTGACATATTAAACAAATCGATTCCTATAACTGACATGGAAGAGCAATTTATCAAGATCCTAATCTGGATTATGGAACTGTAACAAATAAGCAAAAATAGAATACTTCAGTTTTGACTATCATAGGATTAATTTTATGTCACCATAATAGAATTGCCCAATCCCCGTAACTTTATCATTTCAGAGATCTAGAACTCTGAAGAAAGAAGGGACAGGTAGTGCTATCACAAGTAGGTGCAATTAATTTTCTTCATAGCTTTCTGTAAATAATGAACCTTTTGGCTATTTTTAAGCATAACTGAGCATCAGGGAAAGGAATGTACTCGAACCTTCCAGGGATTATTGGAATCTGAGGTAATGATAACTTCTGCTGGTTTAAGATGCCATTGTGTTTTACCAAGGGGGTTGGATACTTAAGAGAATCAGATGTGGACTGAAGGGCTGACTTAAAGTTTTTTATAGTGGACTTAATGAACCCATGAATTCATCTTGTGGTTGTTTCTTGTTTCTTAGTGCATATTTGGAATAAATGTATTCAACAGCTGGGAGAATTCTTCAATTCATATTCATGAATGGAGGGCTATTGTGGTTGGGAGGACCAAGTGTAACCTTTGGGAGTGTTTTTTTTTTTTTAAATTTAAATTTAAATTTAAATTTTTATTTTAAAGAGAATGAAGCCAAGGGAAATAGAACAAAACCGATCAAAACAAACCAGTGTGACAAGGACTCCAAAACAATACGAAATCAACAGTGGTTACCATGATGCCTCTTGTTGTCCTCAAAATAGCTGCAGATACCTTCAGACATAGTGAAAATCATACAGAGCAGAACAGAATAGAACCAGCAAAAACAAAACAATGAATGCAGTAAAGGACTTCAAAACAAGACAACAGTAAATCCAAAATGGCTACCATAATATATCTTGCTTTGTTTGAAACAGCTGCTCTTGCCATCAGGTATAACAAAACTAAACCAAACAAAACAGAACAAACCCCAACCCAACAAAACAATGAAAATGATACAGGGCTTCAAAACAAGACAACAGGGAATTAACAATGGCTACCATCCTCATAAGGTGGATCCCCCTTGATGCCAGACTGCGTACTGCCATCCTCTGAATAGATGGTCAGACCACTGACCCTAGACCTGCAAGGTCAGTGAAACACCAAAATGCCACAAGCATCAAATTGCATTTTACCTCAATGGCTATCATCACAGCCTGTGTTTCTCTGGATCAGCTGGTTGCTTATGTGAGGGGTACGTGTGGGGGTGTGGGATTATTATTTTTGTTTGCCAGCCCATGTGCCAGAAGGGAGACTGGCTATCCCCTGTTGCTCGCACTGGTTCACAGTGAGGGCTTGCTTCTTGATGAGGCCTTGTTCTCTCTCCCTGCAGTCTGTGAATGGCGCTGACTCATGGGGAAAGACGTGGGTCTGGCTGTCCCCACTCTGGCAGTGGCCCACGAATGGCATTGGTATGGAGGGAGGGCTTGTCTCTTGGTCAGGCTTTGTTTTCTATCTCCACAGTCTGTGAATGGTGCTGACTCATGGAGAAAAGCTTGGGTCTGTCTTTCCCCACTCTGGTGGTTGCCTGTACCTGGTGCTGGTTCTCAGGGAGGGCTTGCTTCTTGGTGAAACCTTGTTCTTTCCCCCGCAGTCTGCGAATCTGTTTTGTTTTTAATTTACCAAAAACAATTTAATCTTGAGGTTTGAAATGTTCAGGCTGCATATAATTCTCTTGTTTGCCTATTTAGAAGATAGATTTTAGGGGGATTCAACATGGCTGAATAGATGAGGAGCCACATTAGAGTTACTCAGAGAAAAATCATCTAAAAGCACAGGTAATTGGAGGAAAGAGAGGGACATACCTCCTGAAATCAATCTGAAGTAAATGATTTGTAGATCAAACAAAACATAGGACTTTATAGAATGGCAAAGTAGCCTACATAGCTGCCTGTATGCCTACATGGAGAGCAGGAACCACCATTCTGGAAAGTTCACAAAATGAAGGACTGGAGTAGTGTGGCAAACCCAAGCTTCACAGGATAAATTTGGGGTATAAGACCACTTGCCTTTTTTGCCTTCCTCCAAACAGAAGGTGTTGCACCCTGATAGCAAATTTACTAGCACACACAAGAGTGAGTGACTGGGAAGCTGTCCCCTCCCCATGGGTTGCTAGTTTGTTTTTTTCGTTTGTTGTGTGCTACACAACAAAATTAGCAGCTGACTGGAATTTTTAGCCATAAGATTAGGGACTATAGCAGTGGCAGTGGTAGTGAGTGGAACAGCACCACCCCTCTTATCCTGCTTCCAGTGATGAGTGAGAGAGGTGCAACCTTAAACTGTGCAGGATAATGACTCAGCCTGCAGCACTGACTCTGCCTTGCTTCCAGCTATAAGATGGGAGAAATGCACCAGTGGGACTGGAATTGCAGAGACTGTGCAAAGGCTGGAATGGGCTGACTACTGCCTAGAAGCAGCCTCAGGCTTTCTCTGTCTGAGAGCCCCACAGCAACTGGGAGAACAATACAGAGACAAACAGGGCAAGGCCATGTGGGTAGGTGGGGTGACTGAGGAACATACAGAAAGTTGCTGGCTGAAGACTCTGGCCTCAGCCCCAAAACCTGGAGCCCAAAATCAGCACCACATCCAGCACTAATCCTACTACAGACTTGGCGGGGCTACGCAGTACAGGTTTGGCTCTGATTTGGACACTACCACTGTACTGAAGGCATCAGAAGAATTTAATTGTGGTGGTATTGTTGTTTTGTTTTATTTTCCTTTTTCTGTCTTATTGTTTAGGGTTTTACTTTTTTGTTTTCTTTTTTTTTCTTTCAACTATATTTTGATATTTTCATGTGAGTGAACATTTTCTCTAGTCTTTCTGATTTGCTTGGTTCACTGTTCTTTTGCTTTCTCCCTCATTCTTTCTCTCCTGTCCTTTTCTTCAGTTTCCCAGAGATTAGGTGATCATCCTTTGTCTGTTTGCCTTGTATATCCCAATCAAAATACCTTTGGTATACTTCACAGAACTAGAGAAAACATTCCTGAAATTCATTTGGAACCAAGAGACCTGGAATAGCAAAAAAATTCTGGGCAACAAAGGAAAGGCAGGGGGGCATCATAATTCCTAACTTAAAATTATACTACAGAACTAATGTAATAAAAACAGTATGCTACTGGCAAAAAAGCAGACCCAAGGTGCAGTGCAACAGATTAGAAGATGCAGAAACATCTCTAAACACACTCAGCCACCTTATCTTTGACAAAGGGGTCGAACACCTTCATGATAAGAAAGATAGCCTCTTTCATAAATGGTGCTGAATTAAAGAATGGGAAAGAATTTTAGCCACATGTCCCTAATGAACTTATATCTAGAACATACATATTAAGAACTGAAAAGCATCAGGCCCCCAAAGTCAAAGATCCAATCCAAAAGTGGGCATCTGAGATAAACATGCACTTCTCAGATGAAGAAATGCAAATGGAAAATAAGTACATGAAGAAATGTTCAACATCACTGGCCATTTGAGAAAATGAAAACTAAAACAACACTTAGATTTCATCTCACTCCAGAAAGAATGGCTGTCATCAAGAAAACAGCCAATATGTTGGAAAAATTGGATCTCCACATGCCGAAGACTAAAACTAGATCCATGCATATCACCATGCACAAAACTAAAGTCTAAATGAATTAAAGACCTAAATATTAAAACAGCAACACTAAATCTACTGGAAGACAAGGTAGGTAGAAATCTTGGAGACATAGGGGTAGGCAGCGAATTTATGAACAAAACGCAAAATGCATGGGAAACACTTCAAAGAATCAACAACTGGGATCTCATATTATTGAAAAGTTTTTGCACTTCAAAGGAAATCACCAATAGAGTGAAAAGAAAACCCACAGAGTGGGAAAGAATTTTAGCCAGCAACCCTTCAGACAAAGGACTTATATCCAGAACATATAAAGAATTGAAAAACATCAAGCTCCCCAAATTCAAAGATCTCCAAAAATGGGATCTGAGATGAACACACAGTTACCAGAGATAGATATACAAATGGCAGATAAATACATGAAGAAATGTTCACCATCACTGGTCATTCAAGAAATGCAAATTAAAGCAACATTGAGATTCCACCTCACTCCAGAAAGAGTAGCTGCCATGAAGAAATCAACTGATAACAATTGTTGGCGAGGCTGCGGGGGAAAAAGGAACACTGCTCCACTGTTGGTGGGAATGTAGACTGGTGCAACCACTATGGAAATCCATATGGAGAATTCTCAGAAGTCTAGGATTGGAAGTTCCATTCAATCCAGCTGTTCCTCTCCTGGGTATTTTCCCAGAACTGACAAGTTCATATCACAGTGATATATGTGCACCCATGTTCATAGCCACACAATTTGTGATAGCTAAATCCTGGAAACAACCAAGATGCCCATCAACTGCAGATTGGATGAAAAAGATGTGGCATTTTTATGCAATGGAATATCACTCAGCTATAAAAAAGGATGATCTTGAGGCCTTTATAGGCAAATGGAGACAACTTGAGACTGCCCTCATTAATGAAATAAATAAGAATCATATTTATAAATATCACATTGTGTCTCTAGTGTAAAAAGTAATAAGAACTATAAGAGAAATAAAACCCAAAATGTGTAATTGCTATTGTAAAAAAAAGAGGAAAAGAAAGGGCTGTAAGGGATATAACTGCACGTATGTATGAGTGTGTAAAATAGATGACCATATTGCTGAACCTTTGTTGAATCTTTGAGCAGAACTGTTTGCAGTCTCGATGTTTGAATGTCTACTATGTATCCTTTAATTTTGTAACTTGAACAACTACATCCAAGATGACACTATGTAATTTATCAACTAGTGATTTCTTAGTGTTTTTTTTTTCCTTTAGAATTCTGTATTGTTGCTACCCTTTTTTCTGTTGCTTATCTCTTTACATAAAATTAAAAAAAAAAACAGCCAATAAAAAATGTTGGTGTGGCTGTGGGGAGTATAGACTAGTACAACTATTGTAGAAATCAGTTTGAAGATTCCCTAAAAAACTATAAAACTGGAAGTCTAGCTATTCCCCTTCTGGAAACGGACGCTAGATGATTCGATTTAACTATTCCCCTTCTGGGTATTTTCCCAGAAGAATTGAAAACATTATCCCACAGTGATATATGTGCACCCATGTTTATAGCATTGTAATTTATAATAGCTAAATCTTGGAAACAACCCAGATGCCTATCAATCATGGAACAGATAAAAGAGATGTGGTATTTTTATACAATGTATTGTTACTCGGCTATAAAGAAAGATAAACTTGAGGTAAATGGATGTAACTTGAGACCATACTCATAAAGGAAATAAATCATACTGGCATGTGTAAATATGATATTGTCTCCCTAGAATAAAAAAAAACTGTAAGAGTAATTAAGATCCAAAATATCCAATAGATGTGAAAGGGAAAGAAATTGCTCAAAAAGAAAGAACTGGGATAGGGGAAAGGAGAAAAGAAAAAAGAGGAAAGATTATATGTGCGTATGTATATATATATACAAGATAGATAACTATACTGCTAATCTCTGTTAATTCATCAAAAAGAAGAGTTTTTGTTTTCATTATTTGATTTTTTTTTTTGGTACTAGGGTTTGAACTCACAACCTTGTGGATGCCAGGCAGGCACTAGTGCCGCTGAACTAAATCCCCAGCCCCATTGTTTGATTGTTTAATCATTTTTTCATGCCTAACTCTTGTAATCTGAACAACTACTTTTATTATAACAATATGCAATATATTAGCTAGTGTTAATTTTCTATTTTTTTGAAATTCTGTATCATTTTTATCCTTTTTAAAAAATTTTATTTTAGAGAGAATAAAACCAAGCAAAATCAAACAGATTAAAGCAAATCCAAACAAGACAGTGTGACACAGGATTTCAAAACAAGGTAATAGGAAATCCACAATGGTTACCATAATGCCTCTGGTTGTCTTCAAACTACCTGCCCATACCTTCAGACACAGTAAAATCCAACAAAACAGAAACTGAATAGAGTCAATAAAAACAAAGCAATGAATGCAATACAGGACTTCAAATAAGATAATAGTAAATCAAAAAATGGCTACCATAATATATCTTATTATTTTGAAATAGCTGCCCATGCCATTAGATACAACAAAATCAAACAAGATAAAACAATAAAACCTCACCAAACAAAACAATGAGAATGGGGAGAACCAAGGTGGCCTATTGATAGGTATCACAATAGAGAGCTTCTCTGAGAAAAACAACTCACATGCTAAAATCTGACACCATGGAGAAGACCGGATGAAAGGAGAGGAATTCTTGTGACCTAGGAAAAAACTGAGGAAAAACAAACAAACAAAAAATAAGAAGCACGGATGGAGGGCTGGAGTTGGGCATGCTCCGATAGCTGTGCTAGGCATGTCTTAGAGTCGGGTGACTCACGATCGAGCTGAGGTTGCATCTCTGCCGAGAGCAGGGGTTGGTGAGCTCAAGACCCTTGGCAAGAGGAGGTGCTGCAGTGGGGAGTGGGCGAGCCGAGCTGCACAGACTTTGATGAGTGCTGGGAACTGGAGTGAGTGAGATCACCAGCAGGACGACATATTGGATTTGGGCAGGACAGGCTTGAATCAGCGGCTGAGGTGGCTTTAGTTGGAAGCTTCTGGCCCAAAGTGGATTGGTGGTATCTGCTTGGGCTGGGCCACACCCCTGTTGGGATCCAATAGCCAGGGATAGGCTGTCCTGAACCTGTGACATCCACAGGGCACATACTGATGTGCTGAAGACACTCACTGGTTGAGAGGGGAGGGGCTGGCCACATCATCCCTATATGCACCTCACAGATCAACAACAAACAGGAGAGGTCAGCACTGCCCTACCCAGTATGCTGCAGAAAAACTGTAAGCAATATGAAAAAGTCTGGAGACCTCCACCATGCACCTGTCTGAAAGAAACCAGAAATACGACAAGACAAGAGAAACAACAAAAAGCCTCCAGCTGCCAACCCAGGGAAAATAAGCCCAGAAGAGGCATATACAGAGGAGATTGAGGGCAGCAAACATGCAATATCAGACATGGCCTCATTGGAAATAAAGAAATACTTCCATGACCTCATTGACGAATTTAAATCTGAAATTCTAACTCAGATGAAGCAAGATATAAGAAGATTAATAAAAGAAATGCTGGTTACTCCTCAAGATGACACAAATGGAAGAACGGAGGAACCCAGAGAAAGGAGAGAAGCCTTTGATGAAGAATATAAACAAAATCTAGAATACATGAAACAGATCCAAAGAGAATATCAGGAAATTAAAAACTCTATTGAAAGCTGGCAAAACTTCTTAACAGAAACTAAAGACAGACTTTCAAAACTTGAAGATAGATTTACAATGTATGATCGCGAAAGGAAGGATCTCTTAAAAATAACAAGGAACCAGGAAGTAATGATACAAAGGCTAGAAGACAACAAGAGGATTTATAACTTAAGAATAAAAAATGTGAACGAAGAAGCAGGGACAAATACAAATGAAATAAAAAGGCTATTCACAGAAATAATTAAGGAAAACTTCCCAAGCATAGGAAACGGAAGTGATGTTCAGATATATGAGGCATACAGAACTCCAGCCAGCTACAACCAAAACAGATCTATACCCAGACATAAATAGGATCACAGAGTCACCTGGCTCTCCCCTAGTCAGCCCACACATGGAACTGACTGCAGGAGGTCTTAGCTTCTTATTGACTTCCTGTTCTCCTTCCCCACAGTTCGCAAATGGTACAGATTCACAGGAGAGAGCTGATGTCTGGCCTTCCCCCATCAGCCTGTGCATGGCCCTTTTGTTTGTTTGTTTGTTTTTTTAAAAAAATGGTGCTGGAAAAATTAGCTTTTCATGTACCAAAGACTGAAACTATAGATATGTCTCTCAGCATGCACTAAGCTAAAATAAAAATGGATCAGAGATTTCATGATTAAAACAGAATCACTAATTTTGCTGGAAGTGAGTAGATACAACTCTTGAAGACATAGGTGTAGGCAAAGATTATGTGAATCAAACAATCATATGGGAAATATTACAAAGAATCAACAATTGGGATCTCATTTCATTAAAAATGTTTTTGCACAGTAAGAGAAACCACCAATTGAATGAAGAGACAGCTCACAGAGAGGGAAAAAGTTTTGCCAGCTGCTCCTCAGACAAAGGACTTATACCTATAGAATATAAATTGAAAAAAATCAAATCCCCCAAATTTAAAGACCCAACCCAAAAATGATCATTTGTAATTAATATACATTTCTCAGATGAGGAAGTCCAAATAGCAAATAAATATTAAAAAAATTCTCCATCACTGCTTATTCAAGAGGTGCAGATTAAAACAGTAATTGAGATTCCATCTCACCCAAGAAAGAATGGCTGTTATCAAGAAATAAACCACTAACAAATGATGGTCATGCTAAGGGAGTAAAAGAATCCTTCTCCACTGTTGGTGGGATTGTATACTAGTATAAGCACTGTGGAAATCAGTGTGGAGATTCTTCAAAAATATTTGATCCATCTATTTTCCTTCTTGGTGGTATCCTGAAAGAATTAAAAGCATCATACTACAGTGCTTTATGCACACCCATGTTTATATTTGCACAGTTTCCAATAGCTACATCTTGAAAACAGCCCAAGTTCTCATCAACTGATGATAAAGAAGATGTGGTTTGTTTATTCAGTGGAGCACTACTCAACCATAAAGAAGGGTATACTTGAGACATTTCTAGGTAAATGGATGCACTTTCAGACCATACCTTAAGGGAAATAAATTGGACACATATGTTCAAATATCATATGGTTTCTGTGGTGTGTGATACCAAAAGGGTAAATAAGGACCAAAATGTGTATTAGATACTATGAAATATGAAGAAAATGTTCTAATGGGAAGGGGACTAGGGAGGGTGGAGGAGGAAAGAAAAGAAGGGAAAAAATGGGAAAAGAATAAAATGGAACTAAAGCTTTTGTAAATAAGGAGGGGAAGACTGGTTAAAGGGAGAGGGAAGGGAAATGGGAAAAAAAAAAGAATCAAGATATATTGTGTTCAGGTGTAAATTCTCTGTAATGAATGTGATCATTATGTATATCCAAATTGTTCCAATAAACTTAATTTAAAAAATGAAATAGATTTTATAAAATGATTGTCATAAACTTTTTCTACTATTCTTGTCATATTTAGTGTTCTACATGATGTCACCTTGCTAGACAGAGGCCTAGCACACAATAATTAGATACTGACTTACAAAATGTCTCAAACATCCAGTTTACTTGGAACATCAGAAATAGCCAACAGTCAAGTACATTGCCACTATATTGGCTCCACAACTAGATCAGCTTTTTAGTTCTTTGCCATAATTTATTTATAGGGAATCTTTTTCTATCACACTATCCTATAGTACATCATCCTGGTCCTCTCGTAGAATGATGGTATCCTGGTAATTGACAGGACTTAGTGATAGAAAATAGTAGGCTAAATCACTTGGAAAAACACAGGTAATGGCAGAGCTTGAAACCCATAAAAAATTGAAGAATGTAACACTTTAGTTAAGTTTTTGAGACTATAGTATTTTAGGATATATTGATGTATATTTACTGAAGTAGAAAATAAGCTATAGCATTGCATATTCTCTGTTGCTCAAAAGATGGTAATAATGCGTGGATTTCTTTGGGTTTGAAGTTAGCATATAGTACATTCCAGTGCATTTTCCTAGTCTCTTTATTAAGTAATCCATAAAGTTGTACTTAGGTTGCTGTATGTAACTTGTAGCAGGCCCTGACATGAGAATCACAGTAACCCCTTCTTTTTAGACCTAACTGTATATTCTTTCAAAAAGGCTACTGTCTTGCTATTAAATTTGATAGAGAACAAATGCCCAAATACTAGTTACCAGTGATATGAGTTATTGATAGGATTGGGCAAAATGCAAATACTGGAAAAACACGTATGTTGAACAAAAAGAGGGCCTTTCTTTACTGCTATCCTTATAACCTCACACACATAGCTTTGTTCTGGGGGATTTCGGAATATGCCAGGTTAACAGACTGTTCCGTGCAATGCATTGCACTTAATAGACTGTGAGAAGACTCTGGTAGACACTGGCAACGACCTTATAATATCTATTCTTTTCTCCTTGTTTACAAGCAACTTTTTTTTTTTTTTTGAGGAGCATCACAATTGTTTTTTTAACTAAGAGCCTCCATTGCCACTGAGCATAGTTGTGTGACTAGGCATTGATTAGTGATATAAAAACAAAATTGTTCTACCTGGAATTTATGTGAAATAATCTGTCTTCTAATTTCTGTTTGAAACATTTGTGATTTTTTTGAACTCTGACAAACATAGTAAACAGTGAGGATTGAGAACCAAATTTTGTTGTAGATAGTGAGGTGATAAACCCGAAGAAACTGGATTCCTTGAAACCTTAAATTTGCTGTTAGTCCTAAGTAAAAGTATTTTGTTTAAGCTACTGATATTTTAGGTTTTTTGCATATGCTGCTGAATGTAATCTGAAGTGACACACTGAATTCCTTGATGAAAAAAGGTACCACTCTTTGAGGTGGATAACAGAAAAGAGTGTAGGAGTGTAGATGGTTTTGGGAGCTTGAGAAACACTGTTCCATTTGTTAGGAAAAGTCAGTGGTTATTTTTAGGAGAGAGAAACCTTAAAAAAAAACCCTATAGTAAACTCTTTATAACTAGCTTTATAACTTTAGTCACTAAGCTCTAATTCATTTTGAAGTATGGAATATTTGACTTTTGAGGAGAACAAAGCAGAAATCTTATAGCTTGAACTGTCCATGCTGTTCTGCTCCAAGTTGAAGGTAAGGAATTAGAAATAGGAGAAAGATTTGTGGAGGGGACAGCATTGTAGGCAGAGGACAGATTTATATTAAACTACCTGGAAAGAAGAAATTTGTCATGTTTATATAAAAGGAAAGACATAATAAATTCCCAAGGTTTCTGAAGATCCTTTAACATTTTGGAGTTATTCTTTCCTCTTTATTGATTAGGGGATCCTTTGATAGGGACACATTAAATGAGTTTTAAGTTAAAATGTATGTATATTATGCGCAGGTGCACTGAGCAACAGGAGTAACAATCTTTTATTTAAAGAAGATAAACATGATGGTTTTTGGTCTTATTCAGTCAATAACTTTTCCCTTGGTTTAACAGTGTTCTGTTTTAATTTTTTATTTTTTGAGTCTGAGTCTCACTGTGTTGTTCAGGCTGGCCATGAACACACTGTATAGGCTAGACTGCAGTGATCCTCCTGTGTCAGCCTCCTGAGTACCGGGATCACTTTAAAATTCTTATGCTATAATTAAGCATCTACTGTATAATAATCTTATCTTCAATAGGAGAGTAACTTAAATAACATAATGAAAGTGCTAAAGTCAGAAAATTTCTTTGTATTTTCAATTCTTTTATGAAGAATCTATTTTATAGATACTATAAATATATTCATATTAAGGCTGTAAGAAATTTGTGTGACAGTTTAATGTATTTTTTGTTGAATTGTCAGTAAAGAATGACTATTATTTTGGTGGGAGATTTAGCTTAGCAGCGTAAGTGCCTGCTTGGCAAATGTGAGGTCGTGAGTTTGATCCTTGGTAGGGAAAAAAAAAAGAAGAATGACTATTTTGTGACATAATGGTAATGTATTTCTGAATACTTCAATAAGCAAAGATACAATAAGATACTGTAGAAATTTTCATAAAACAGCAATTGCTTTCTATTTCCTGTTCTACCCCATTTTTGTTGCCCTTTCTTTAATATTTATTTTTCAGTGTTATACAACAGACATGACTTTGAGATAGTCATTTGGTTTTGGGATGGTGCATGCACTAGTGCCTCATGTGTCATAAGCATGTGTTCTACTATTGAGTCACATCCTTACCTCTCAGTTTGGTTTAAGATGCCATTAACCTATCTAAAAAGATGTCTATTCTACATGATGCAAAGGAAATCTTTAGGCAGTAACCTGGTGCTTTTTTCCAGAAGGCAAGTCATTGAGATTTATTTTAAATTGTTACTTTAAACTGATGTAGTTTTCCTTTGAAGGTAATCTTGTCTGAGAAAAAATTTAATCTGCTTGTCAGCAAACACAGTTTTCTGCCCCCTTGTGGTAGATGTGTAAATTTCACATTTCCTTGTGGTTTATCACTGATAGAAATTTAGAGCCCGAAGTTAGTAGGACACCTGGGCTCAGGGAAGTTAGAGGATTTGTTTAGGGCCACATTAGTTTAAGACAGAGCTAAGACACGCTTCAGATTTTCTTATTATCAAATCATATTTTTTTCAAAACATGATACAAAAGTATATTTGTACACCAGGCATGATGGATGATACTTGTAATCCCAATACTCTGGGAGGGTGAGGCAGAAAGATTACAGATTTGAGCTCAACCCATGCAGTTCAGCAGTTTAGGAAGAGCCTGTTTCAAAATTAAGAATTAGAAAGGGCTAGGGGTTTAGCTTAGTGCAAAAGCTTGGATTCAGTCTGTAGTACTGGAAACAGCAACAAAAACCAAAAACCAAAACCTCAGTAAATATATGTTTTAGTTTGTTTTCTGTCACTGTAATTGAATAGCACAGATTGAATAATTTATTAAAAATAGTGGCTTCTGGAGCCTAAGACGTCTAAGACTATGGTTCTGGCAAGGTGAGAATTTTCTTGTTGCATTGTAATGTAATGGAGAGCATCCCATGATGAGACTAAATAAGTGAGCCAGAGAGAATGCTTTTATAACAGTACCACTACATCATAACTTGGTAATCTAGTCATGGCTTAATCTGTTTATGTAAGCTCTGCTCTGGTCATTTCCAGAGGTCCCTTCCAACACTGCTACACTGGGGCATAAGTTTCTAACACATGAATTTATGGAGGACACTTTCAGACCATAGCAGTTTATTATAAAATATGAGGATTGGCTTAGATTAGTATCAGTATGGGCAGGTATTTATACTTTGGGTTATTTTTGTTTATTTATAATTGCTGTTGATATCTTTAATGTAGTGGTGTTTTGAAAATTAGAAAGACCCTTCACTTGGAAGGTTGATCAACCTAGGAAGGAAAGTAAATGTCATACTGACTTTTAAGAAAATGTAGTAACTTGTGTTTAAGCAGTTAAATGACTGCTTATAGGAGAAGACTGAGCTGGTGTCCAGTTTTTAATAATTAGTAGCAAATATTAATTATTGCATTACTGGATTGACCCTGGCATGGTCTAGTTTCTTTCAGTAAAATGGGAAGACTAAGAGAGAGTCAAGGCCCTAGATCTAGATTTAGCTGTTACAATCATACTCAGATTACATTCTAGACTATAGAATCAAGAAGTTGCTCTGGCAGTCCCCATCTAGCCCCTCATAACAATATAACTACTGTGATTACAAATCAAATCAGCAGTACATTTTAAGGACCTGTAAGTTTAAAGCAATTCCAAAGATTGAATGCAGATGGAAAATACTGCCCTGGTAAGATTTTTAAAGCCAATTGAAGACTTCAGCCATTGGATTGGAGAAGCACTTGAGTACTAGATTTACAATGACTTAGATTTGCATTTGTGGGCTCCTTGTTTATACTGTGATACTGTAGGAAGATTACTTTGTACTTTAATTCCTTCCTCCTTCTTCACCTCCTTTTTCTTCTCCCCTGCCTTTCTCTTCTTCCCTCTCTCCCTCTTTCTCCCTGGACTCTTTCTTCTTCCCCTTTCTCCTCCTCCCTCCTCCCAATCCTCCCTCTTCTCTTTTTCCCCACTCTTTTCTACCCTCCTCTCCTTCCCCAGCACTTTCCACATTCTCCCCTCATATCTTTCCTTTCCCTTTCTCCTTCTCCTTTCCCACCTTCCTCCCTCACTTCCCCTTCTGTCTTCCCTCTCTACCTCTCCCTCCCCTCTTCTCTTCTCCTTTTCCCTTCCACCTCTTCTGTCCCTCTCCTCCTTTTCTTCCTTCTCTCTTTCTCTCCCTCCTCTTCTGCCAGGGATTAAAACCAGTGGCTTATATATGATATCTATGTCCCCAATACCTCTAAGTTTCTCAGTTTTTCTCTTTTTATCTCTCCCCTCCTTCCCCTCCTTTCCTCCCTTTTTCTCCCTTCCCTTTCCTCCACTCCCTCCCTTTCCCTGCCTTCATTTTCTTTCCCTTCCCTTTTCTTTTAATTGGTCCCAGGGACTCTGTACTGAGTTGCATCCTACATTGGAAGCTCATTTTTCATTTTGAAACAAAGTTTCACTTCATTGTTTAGACCAGATTTGATTTGGGGATCCTCTTGCTTTTACTTCCCAGAGTTCTGGGATTACAGATCTGAACCACCACACCCAGCTAAATTTTATTTATATGTAAAACAGAGACTAATTTTTTTAATGTAATAGATTGTTAACATTCAATACATCATAAGTAGTAATTGTACAACATGGGTTGCATATGGACCTGAGGGTGTCAATCTTAGGCAAATAGAAAAGTATAGTACTAGGGAATTTTGGATTTTGAAGATATTTCAGCATACAGAAGAACTTCCTAATAATTGAGGAAATAGTGATTTTATTTTCACTGAGAATAGGTGTTAAAACAGTATGTAGGTGGTATTCAAACATCGGAAGTATTTAGACACTGAATTGTTACAATTTTTCTTTTAATAGATATGATTTCTAAAATTCACAAGGACAATGATTTATGTTTTCATATTTTTGTTCTTAATTCTTGACACTTCAGTATTGCTTCTGTTCAAACAATTTCCTTTAGCTGATCTGTAAAGGTAGGTTTGTTAGTGACAAATTCTTTGAGGTTTTTTGTTTTTGTTTTTGTCTTGGTGTATCTTCTTTATTCCTGAAGGACAGTTTTTTTCTTATAGTACTGAAAATACGTTCAACTTTTGGCCTCTCTGGTTTCTGATGAGTAATTTGCTATCATTTGAATTGGAGTTCTTTATGTAAAAATTGTTTATCTCTGGCTTCTGACAAGATTTCTTCTCTGGTTTTCAGATGTTTAATAATATGTCTTCTCATAGATTTCATTACATCTTTCTAATTTGATATTTACTAATCTTTTTGAAGATATATTTTTGTTTTTGATATATGTAGAGATGTTTCAGTCATTACTTCTTGAATACTCTTAATTTTATGCTCTTTGTTATCTCTTTTGTAGGGCTTTAGTGATATAAATATTGCATTTTTGTTAAAGACATACAGCTTGTCAGGCTCTGTTCTCTATATTTTAGTTTATTTTTTTTCTAGTGTTCAGATTGGGTAAATTCTCTTAATCTCTTTATAGGTTCACTAATTGTATCCTATGCCATCTTTGCTAGACTATTGGAACTATTCAGTGAAATTTGAATTTTGATTATTTTGTTTTTAGTTTTTGTGATTTCCATTTGGTTTATAACTTCTGTTTTCTGATATTTACTATTTCATTCACTTCAAGAAAAATTTTAATTATTGATATTTTTTTAACAGCTGTGTAAAGTCCTTGTCAGATAATTCTTTCATCAGATTCATGTCTGCATTGGCATCAGTTGGTTATCTTTTCTCATTCAAGCTGTAATTTTTCGGGGGTGGGGATTTAGCTCAGAGGCATGAACCGCTTGAGCGCTGGGTCGTAAGTTCAATCCCCAGTACCAAAAAAAAGAAGAAGAAAAAAAACTGTAATTTTTCTGATTCTTGGTTGATGGGTGATATTTTTAATGCCCTATATATTTTGGCTATCATGTCTGTCATTATGTTTAGATTTAGCATGGAGACTGTGGTCAAATTTTGTGGGGTCTTGCAGTTTAACTTTAGAGCTTTTTGGTAACTTCTTGGTTTAACTGAATACCTGCTGCCACCTCAGGCAGCCATACAGGTGCTGCCTGAGGTGGCAGCAAGTATTTTCCAGGCTGCATTGTCCCTTTTTTTGGTTTAAGGGTGGTTAAGAATCTCAGGCCCACAGGGACAAAGATGTTTCACTGAACTAGGCTGCTTTTTGTAGGTCAGTCCCCGTTTCTGGTACTGTTCCACTCCCCTGATGTCTTTTAGAAGTACATGGAAGATTCTGATCTGTGGGAACATAGGGGTCCCTGGCCTGCTTGCCATGTTAAGAGTCACTCTTTCTGGTGTTTTCCTAGCTGCCCAGTGTCACTGAGTTGGTGAGGGGGATTGTCACACCCATGGGCTGTGTGAATCACTTGTGATAGTGGAGATCTTTTTGTTAATGCCGTTATCCTATGGTTGGATAGAAGAGCTTTAGGCCTGTGGAGATAAGCCTTTTCAAGCCAGGCCATTACTGTGACAGTGTCTCACTTGCTGATGCTGCCTGGTCACACTGATTCCTTTCTGTGGGAAGGGGAGCCTCAACACCAGTAGTAAAGCTAAAAGTATCTCCTGGCTATATGTTATCCACAGTTCCCCTTGTCCATGGTTGGGGTTTGTCTTGTATTGTATATGGATCTTTAGTTTGATCTGGGGTAGCAGTCAGTGTATTTGGACTGCTGCCTTTTGCTTATGTGGGATTGGGATACACCAGATCTGGTTTGATTTCTACTGTGGATGGCAATACATAAGATGTCTTACCCATGCGTTATTTCTCCATTCTGGGGTTCCCAACCAGTTTATGTACCTCTTTCCACCTTTCAGAATTCTCTTTTGGCTTTCTCTTGTGTTGTTTACAGTTTATACTTGCACTTAGTGGGGAAGAGCAAGAAGAAATGTGTCTACACTGTCTTATATGGACTAGAAGTGTGACATTTAAAAAATCCTTTTGAGATATAATTCACATAGAACTATTTCAGTCTTTAAAATTTTTTTCTCTAAAACGTATTTTTAAAAATTTTTATTAGTATATGTTTACAGTACATAATGATTACATTCATTGTGGGGAGTTGGTACATGTACAATTGTACACGTTGATGCTTGTTTCATCTACTTTCTTTCTCCTCTTTTCCCTTTCTCTCCATCTCTTGTTCTCCTTACCTAGACAGAAAGATCTCCCTACTTCTATATCTACCTTTTATTTTGTTCTTTATTTATATTTTTGACTTCTCATATAAGAGAAACCATGCAATGTTTAAGCTTGTGTGTCTGATTTATTTCACTTAACCTTATGGGCTCTAGATGCATCCATTTTCTTACAAATTACTCATTTTTCCCCCTTCTTTATGGTAGAGAAGTACTCTATTGTGTATAAATATCACATTATCTTTATCCATTCACCTGTTTATGGATATACAGACTACTTTCAAGATTTAGCTCTTATGCATTATGTTGCTATAAAGACAGATTTGCACATATCAATGTAATATGGTATCTTTAAGTCTTTCAAGAAGATTCCTAGAAAGGGAATAACTGGAATTTTAGTTTCAGTTTTTTGAGGAATCTTCATACTGATTTCTATTATGATTGTACTAGTTTATATCCCCACCAATAATGTAGAAAGTTTCCTTTTTGCTTATAGCCTCGACAGTATTTGTTGTTTGATTTCTTGGGAAGACTGCACCGCAACAGAGATTTTTTTGACAGGGAATACCAGGTATCAAACTCAGGACCTGGCACTAGACAGGCAGGTACTTATGCCACTGAGCTATATCCCTGGTCCTGTTATTTGATTTCTTGATGATAGTCATTCTTTCTGGAGTAAGGTAGAATTTCAGTGTTATTTTAATTTGCATTTTTCTAATGGCCAGTGATGTTGCATATTATTGTTCATTTGTACTTCTTCTGAGAACTATTTCAGTTGCCCATTTTTGATTGGGTCTTTTGTTTTGGAGGGTCTAATTTTTTTTGAGTTCTTTATATATATTCTAGATATTAGTCCTCTGTCTGAGGAATATCTCTCAAAATTTTCCCCATTCTGTAAGTTGTCTCTTCACTCTGTTGGTTGTTTCCTTTGCTATGCAGAAGCATTTTAATTTGATTTGATCCCATTTTTTGATTCATGATACTATTTCCTATGCCATAGGAGTTGAAAAAGAGCTTGCCTGTGCCTATAACTTCGAGTTTTAACTATTTTATCTTTCAGAAGATTGTTTCTGCTTTAACATTTAGTTTTTGATTCATTTTGCTTTTGCTTTAGGACATAGTGAAGTATATAGGTCTAAATTCATTCTACTGTGTGTGGATAGCCAGTTTTCCCAGTATCATATGTTGAAGAGGCTGTATTTCCTCCAGTGTATGTTTTTGGCCTTCTTGTTCATGATCAGATAGCTGAATGCATTTGGGATTATGTCTATATTGTCCTTTCTGTGCCATTGATCCACATGTCTGTTTTTGTTCCAGTACAATTGTTTTTATCACCGTAGCTTTGTTATGTCACTTCACATCTAGAATTGTAGTATCTCATGTTTTGCTCTTGTTACCCAAGTTCACTTTTATTATTTTGGGTCTCTTCTGATTCCATGTGGATTTTAGGATTGTTTTCTCCAGTTCTATGAAGAATTCTGTTGGTATATGGATTGCGATTGCATTAAATGTGTATACCAGATCTGCATACCAGTACAGCTTAGCCATCTTGACAATATTGGTTCTTCCTATCCAGGAACAGGGCATATCTTTCCATTTTCTTTCTTTCTTTCTTTCCTTTTTTTTTCTTTTCTTTTTTTGGTACCAGGAGTTGAACTCAGGACCTTGCACTTGCCAGGCAGATGCTTATGCCACTGAGCTGTATCACTGGCTCCAAAATGTTGTGTGGTAATGGTGAAGGAAAAGACAGATAGATCAGCAGAGCAGAATAGAGAAGCAGTACAAACATGGCCAACTAACCTTTTAGCGGGTGCTAGGGATTGAACCCAGGGCCTTGCACATGCTAAGCACATGCTCTGCTACTGAACTATATCCTTCACCAAAAAGGCATATTGAGTCTGCTTGACATCAAAGGGCAATAGAGTGAGCACATGTTTCTTTTTTTTCTTTCTTTCTTTTTTTTTTTTTTTTTTTTTGGTACTGGCAATCAAACTCACAACCTTGCTGAGCTGTATCCCCAGCCCTTCCATTTTCTAATGTCCTCTTCAATCCCCTTTTTCCAAGAACTGCAATTGTAATTGTAGAGGTAATTCACTTCCTTGGTTAAGTTAATTCCTAGCATTTAATTTTTCTTGGTACTATTATGGGTGGTATTTCCCCCCCCCCCCAGTGTTTTTCTCAGTTCATTATTGTTATATGGAAACACTATTTTTGTGTATTGATTTTATATCCTACTAGATTGCTGAATTTGGTTATTAGGAATCTTTTGGTGCAATGTTTTGAGTCTTCTATGTAGAGGATCATGTCATCTGAAAGTTATGGTAATTTGACTTTTTCCTTTTCACACATCCTTTTCTTTTTCTTACCTTAACTGCTCTTGCTGATGCTGAACAGAAGTGGTGATCGTATTTGTAAAGAGAAGTCTGCTGTCACTGTTATCTTTGTTCCTCTGTACATAATGTATTTGTTTTTCAGCTGTTTTAAAAATGTTTTTCTTGCCGAGAATATAGCTTAATGGCATAGCACCTGCCTGGCAAGTGTGAGATTGTGAGTTCAATCTTTGGTACCAAAAAAAAAAAAAAAAAAAAAAAGCTTTTCTTTATATTTGAGTAACTTGATGTATCTTAGTTAGTTTTAGTTAAATTTTAAAAATCAAATTTCTCAGATATAACTATTAATTATTCAAGTAGCCTAACCCTCTAGAACTTCTGTTACATGAGTATTGGGATGTTATGAACACAGTCTGTTCCTCTGTGTGAGCTCTTTTCTTTTCTTTCCATGTGGTTCATTCTTGATGTCAGGTGATTATCTTACACTAAACCATAGTCAGTATTCAGTTGAGTTGGGGAGATCTTTTGCAAACCTCTGAACTTCTCTCTCCTTGTTATTTTTTCTTCTCTTTGGTACTCTGGCCTATGACTTTTAACTTCCTTGAATTTCCTGAATTCTTAGCTCATTTACTTCAGCTCAGACTTCTAAACTTCATCTGGATTCTTTTTCTCCTTGAACTATAGTTTGGAGTTCAACTGAATATCTCACCAAGGAGTAAGCTAGGGTAATTGTAGGATTCAGATCATTTGTTTCCTTTTGGTCAAGGTCCATTATCCTCAACCTACTCTCTGGTTTCAGAACCATTGCTTTATGTATCTTGTATTTTTTAAAGTTGTTGCAGATATAAGGGTACATTTAGTCTATGTAACTTTGTCTGGGTGAGGAAAAGTTGCTGAGGTAATAATTTTAGACTATGTAGCCATTATTGTGTAGCCATTTGGAAAATCAGTGATTTTGATTGAGGGGATTAGTGTGATGAACTTTGATTTTATAGAACTTATTTCCATACCATCAGAAACTTGAGCAGACTCAGAGTGAAGTTAAATAGGACACAGAGATGATGAAGCTGCTGCTCTCATCCAGGTGAAATATGATGAGAATTTGAACTACATATTAAATCGATTGTGACTGATGCTGGAGGTGGGAGCACATTAAGTGGCTACTTGTAGGACAAGCCTAATAAGATTTTCTTATGATAAATTTTGATATATAACCTTAGATTTCACAGCATTTAACCACTACTAATTATTCCTTCTTCATTACTCTTTTTTTTTTTTTTTTGGTACGAGGATTGAACTCATGACCTCACGCTTGCCAGGCAGGCGCTTAAGCCACTGAGCTAAATCCCCAGCCCCTTCTTCATTACTCTTAAAGAAGGAAATTTAATTCAGTAAGATGACACATTATTAACTTTATAAAAATGTTAGATCAATAAATTTCAGTTTCTATTCTTTTCTGTTTGTTTTTTAATATCAACATTCTTTTATGTTGGAGTTACACATTATCAATGAATTGTGAATTTATAGAGAGTAAAGTGTCACTATTGTGGTTTATAATTTTCAATGGCATATCTCATTCTTGATGTATTATGTTCAATTTTAAAATACATTTTTATTGTGTAAAGTCTGTGAGCTCTTTGCTAAGTTTAATTTTGGAAAAAAATAATTTTGTGTATACAAATAAACTTTCTGAATTATAGAAGGCTATACTGGAAAATCAGAGAATCACATTACATTGCTATCTACATTTAAAAAATAACCACAAAAAGACTTATTTCATTTAAAATAGACTCATTAAATGCTAAATGGTACAAATGGGGAAGCGTTTTGTGGAGTGATTTCCTGAGTGCTTTCTTGTGAGTGAATGAATAATTTTTCTTTTCCTTGTCCTTTGAAAATTGGTCTTTATTTGATACAGTTAAATCTACTTATTTTGGTGAACTTTGATTTTCTGGTAATTTTGACATTAAAATACAAATCTGGTGAGTAAGCAAATTGCTTTTTAAAAAGTTGTTATTTGCTTAAAGTAGAGTTTATAATCAAGGATGTGAAATTAGGATCTTACAAATTGAATGTGGTTTTCATCTTTTGTGTATGCAAAAGTAAAATTAAATTTCTTTTGATTAGCATCTGCTTTTTAAGTTAATTCTGTGTAAGGCCAGAAATCTGGTTTTCTACAATTGTACTTTTGCTTCAGTAGTTACCTCTGAGGTATAGATCTCAGTAAGGTGAGAAGAACAAGTGTAGAGCATTATGCTTATATTTTAGAATAGAATGGAATAGAAGGACTGGAACCAGTGTCTGTAATATACATGTAGCATGTTTCAACCATAGCTTTTTCTCCTGTGGAAAACCAAAATTTTAATCATACTTATGCTAATATAAGTGAAGATTTTTGGAAAAATATTTTCTAAAGGAACTCCTTGAGTGATATTTAGTATAATAATGATAATTTCCTTTCCCTCAATTTTTGCTTTACCACAAACTTTTCTATTAAACTGTTAAAATGGTTATGTTTTATGGTACATATACCTTAACTAAAAATAAATTAATAAAAATCGAGTAATATGTATATTGAATTGACTAAAGAAATTTAACAGCGATATAATCTTTTTTTTCCTTGAAATTCAAATTTCAGAGAAAAAAAGAATAAAACAAAATTTCGAACACAATAGTCAGGGGACAACAATGGTATATACACTGTGCATTGCCATAACAGGGATATAATCTGGGTCTGAAAAAGCTTTTGTAAGGTACAATATAACATCAAGTGTGTTTTAGTATATGTGCTACCAAAATGAGCTTCATCAAGGGTGTTTTTTTAAAAAAATAATTTATATATTTCATTCAAAAGTAACTGCAATAAATAAGAATCCAGGACTGGGGATTTAGCTCAGCACCAAAAAAAATAGTAAGCATCTGTGGTCACTAAAAGGCCTTGTTAGTAGCACTAGTTGTTCAGAGCAATAGATTCTCTTGGGGATTTTATTAGTCATGCTGTCTTTTTTATCTCAAGTATTATATTTAACCTTGAGTACTACCATGATAAATTGGCACATATACTCTTACTAATGTATATTTTATGCATATATTACATTTTTCCTTACATGAACTCTACAAGGTAGGTAATACTATGCTTATTTTATATATTGGGGAAAAACAAAGCATAGAGAAATAACACAATTTTCCTAGGGTCATATAGGACGTAATGGTGAAAATGGATCTAGAACCTAAATCCATGTTTCCTTTTTTTGGGGAAAGCGGGGACAGAGTCTAGCTGTGTAGCTCAGGCTGACCTTGAACTCATAAGTCCAGTCTGGCTTCAAACTCATGGCGATCCTTCAGCCTCAGCTTCCCAAGTGCTAAGATTATCAGGTGTGTGCAGCCACACCTGGCTAAATCCATGATTCGTATAAAAAATACCTAGTAGGATCCTTGGCACAAATTGAAATAGAGTTGAAAAAGAGAAGACTGAAGGACTGGGAGAGACCTAGAGAATGAAGGAGAAAAGATTTTTTTGGCTGTCATGTAGAAGTGGGGCTGAATTATTCCTATATAGCTCTAAGGCTACTTCCAAACTTCAGGTATTATGAATTGTACTGCTATAAATACGGGTGTGCATATGTAACTTTAATATAATGACTTTAACTCTTTTGGGGAGATACTTAAAAGGGGAATAGCTGGGTCGAATGGCATATCTAGTTTTAGTTTTTCGAGGACTGTCCATACTGATTTCCATAATGGCTGTACTAGTTTACATTCTCAACAACACTGTGGAATGTTCCTCCATGCCCAGAATTTGTTTTTATTTGATTTATTGATTATTTACATTTTTTGGTCTTTTTTGTTGTCATTTTTTTTCTTTTTTCTTTTTTGAGACAGGATCTCACTATATAGTTCAAATTGGCCTTTAACTCACTATGTAGTCCAGGCTGGCCGGGAACTTGCAGCAATACTCTGTCTCAGCCTCGTAAATGCTGGGATTACATATAGGGGAACACTATGCCTGGCTAATTTGCATTTCTTTAGTGGCCAGAGATGTTGAACATTTTTTCATTTACTTATTGACTGTTTGTACTTCTTCCAAGATGTTTCTGTTTATTTCAATTGCCCATTTTTTGATTGGGTTTTTAATTTTGTGAGATCTAATTTTTCTGAGTTCTTTATATTTTCTAGATGTTAGTCCTCTGTCTGAGGAATATCTGGCAAAAAAATTTTCCCATTCTATTATAGGTTGTCACTTCACTCTGTTGGTTGTTTCCTTTGTTTTGCAGAAGTTTTTTTTTTATTTATATAATCTCATTTTTTTGATTCTTAGTACTATTCCTTATACAATTGGAGATCTGTTCAGAATGTCCTTTCCTATGCCTATGACTTCAAGAGTTTTACCTATTTTATTTTCCAGCAGATTATGTGTGTCTGTTTTAACATTTAGATCTTTGATTCTTTTTTTAAATTTAGTATATAGAGATATGGATCTAAACTCAATCTTGTGTGTATGGACGATCAGTTTTCCCAGCACCATTTATTAAAGAGGCTATCTTTCCTCCAGTGTATGTATTTGGTCTTTTTATCAAAAATGATAACTGAATGGGCCTGGGGTTGTTTCTGCATCTTTATTCTGTTCCATTAATGCACATGTTTACATTGTGCTAGTAACAATTTTTGTTTAACTAATCGTATTAGCTTTGTAATACAACTATCATCCTGCCTCACCCTTTGTTACCCAGGTTTGTTTTTGTTATTCTGAGTCTCTTCTCCTTCTGTATGAATGTTAGAATTGTTTTCCTTAGTTCTGTGAGGACAGCTGTTGGTACTTTGATTGTGATTACATTGAATCTGTGTATCAGTTTTGGAATTACATCCATCTGGACTCTGTTGGTCCTGCTTATCCAGAAATAGGAATATCTTTCTGATGCCCTCTTCAGTCTCCTCCAAGTACTGTAATTTCAATTATGGAGATCTTTCACTTCCTTGGCTAGGTTAATTTCCAAATGTTTAAGTTTTCTTGATAATATTGTGAATAATACTATTTTTCTAAAATCATTTCTCAGGGTTTTCATTATTGATATATAGGAACATTACTGATTTTGTTTTTTGGGGGGCAGTTCCAGGAAGCAAACTCAGGACCTTGTACTTGCCAGGCAGGCACTTGTGCTGCTGAACTATATCCTTGGCCCACATTGTTGATCTTTGTATATTGATTTTGTATCCTGCTGCACTACTAAATTTGGTTATTCTATTAGTCTTTTGGCAGAATCTTTCGATCTTCTAAGAGAATTGTGACCAGCAAATAATGTCACATTCTTTTTCTATAACACTTGACACATGGTTTTTCTTGTTTGTTAATATGATTAATTTATTTACTAATCCTAATTTATTGATTTCTGTAGCTGTATTGTATAGTTCAGTAAAATATTGTATAGTTCAGTAAAATAGAGTAAATCCTTTTCTTAAGTCTTTATACTATAAGTATTAACCAGGGGTTCGAGGTCATATTGCTTGCCTTTCCCCAAGAAATACAGATAGCCATTTATTTTAGTGGAGAGAAAAAAGTTTATATATAGGTAGCTCAGAAGTAGATGAAGATGCCTCTTGGTAAAAAGGAAAAAATGTATTCATAGCTCTGAAAGGCATGAAGGTGCCTCTTATTACCTCAGATCTCCATTTCACTTTGTTTAGGTGTGCAGGGGTTTTATTTAAGGAAGAAAGTAGAGAAATACAGTGAGGCAACAGATAAGGAAGTTTCCTGTGCTGTTTCATCCTCCAGCCTTTTGCAGATTTTTCTTTTTCTTTTGGAAATGAAATTGAACCCTCCAAACTCCTGGAGCCCCAAAGTACTCAAAGTACTGCCAATGTCTGCTGGTTCCTACAGTTTCCAGAGGATGCAAAACAGCAGTTTCCTTCTAGGCCCTACTCCACTTCCCACCCCTGTGGCTGGTTCTGACACAGAGATGGTCCAGAGGCCTTTGGAAACCATCAAACCCTGGAGAGATGTTAGCTAGCACCTATGGGGTACTGCCTCCTCCTCCAAAGTGAGAGCAAAGGTATATTCCTTTCAGACAGATAAGTTTGTTTTCTGGTCATGGTGTAAGTTTTCTGTTTGTTTATCTGAGGTGAGGAGGGGAAGGAGTGGCAGATAATGCTTTCAGCAAGAGGAGGTTGGAGAAACAACCTGTCTCTAACAGAAAAAAATTCTATGTGTGCACATGTGTTACTGGGATTGAACACTGGGCTTTTGCACAAAGCTACATGCCCTGTGGCTCCCACCTCCTTTTTTCTTAGATTTTGAGACAGAGTCCTTCTAAGTTCCTAAGTTGCCAGGTTGGGCTTGATCTTGTAATTCTCATACCTCAACTTCCCACATATACCATGCCTGGCTATTAAGAAAAAAATTTAGTTTTTAAAGATTTATTTTACCCTCTTGGTTACATAGGGGTATACAGGACTCCATCAATTTTAGTCTTTCCTATAGAAATTTTATTCTAATGTCAGCTGCTATTTTCAAATTGACCATTCTGCTTTCTAGTGAAAATCTGTTGGCTGTTTTGGTCTGTCTTCTGTTCTCAAGCTGTTTTCATTATTTTTTTCTTATTCCTATGCTAATATTTTGCACACTTTGTAGATACTTGCAGTTGTTCTCCAATTGCAGAAGTTTGGAGGTTTTTCACCTGGTTTTATTATAAATGCTATCCGTAAGTATTTGGTTATGCTGTGTTTTTCAAAATTGTGGTAAAAACTGTAACAAAAAGTTTGTCATCTTGATGATTTTTAACTATGATACAATACTGTTAATTATATATATCGTCATGCAGTAGGTCTCTAGATTTTTTTTAGTTTTCAAAATTGAAGCATACTCAACTACCCTTTCCTAGCCCTGGCTTATCACTGTTCTTTCTAAGAGCTTTACTCTTATGGAATCAAAAAGTGTTTGTTTTTTTGTGACTGGCTTATTTCACGTATCAGTTCCATTCTGTGCTTCTTCAAATGATAGTATTCCTTTCTTTTTTAAGGGTAAATAAATGTTCTCTGCTGATGGACATTTAGGTTAACCACATGTTGCCTATTAATACTGCAGTGAACAAGGATGTGCAGATACTTTTGTGAGATCCTGCTTTCAGTGAATGTTTGGAGATATACTCAGTTCTGATTTTAATTTTTTTCAATATCCTCTGTGCTATTTTCTATTGTGGCTGTGCTTCTTAATATTCCTATCAGAATTACACAGGGTTCCAACTTTGCCACATCCTTGCTAATTCTTGTTATTTTTCTTATTTTAGAAAGTAGAAGACCTATTGCATTTGAGGCAGTATCTTATTGTGTTTTAATTTGCATTTCACTATTGATTAGTGACATCAAATATCTTTTGTTTGTGCTTTTTGGTCATTTGTATATGTTTTTTGAAGAAATGTCTATTTAAGTCCCTTGTTCATTTTAAAAGTTGATTATTTTTGTTGTTGACATGTTGATATTCTGTATATATCCTGAATATTAACTTCTTATCCAATTATAGTTTATGTGATATATAGCTTGTTACATAAATACATATTGACATGTAGTGTCACCTTGCCATCCAAGGACAAATAAATCTATGACTGTTCTTTTCTCCCTGGAGAGATGAAGATGGGATAACAACTAAAAACAGGCAAATAGGGTTTAGAAATTTTTGATGAAAGTAGGAGGACATTCTAAATGATTTATTGTGCCAGCTTATGCATTCATCAGCTTACAAAGTTACATGAAAGGTCAGTGATAACTAAAGGGAACTATTGTATTTGTGTAACATACTTATTCAAAGGTTTCTGCTAGTATCTTTCTACATTAATAGTATTAAAGAGAAATCTGCCTCTGCCTGTAATAATATATTTAGCCTGTTGTTTAGTTTTGTATTTGAAAATGTGTTAACCAGTAAGAAAGTCCATACTTAAATTCCCACAATTCTTGAATTTCTTGGCAGTATTATAAGTGGGTTGAATATAATGTTTGCTAAATGTATATAGTATTTGCAAAATAAAGTCACTGTGAGAAGTCATTGTTTACTTTTAGATAGCTGTGCATTACTTCTTAAACCTAGACAGGATGTCTTTTTCAGAAGATTTTGGTTTTAGATACTCTTTTTCATTATTTCATTTTGGCTCTCAAAAGCCTACATTTCTTACATTGGACTTAAAAGATGCTGCTATTACATCCAAAATAGACTTAAGAAATGTCTTTGTTACAGAATTTGGAATTTCTTAGTTTTTCTGTCCCTGATATTTGAAGAAAGTTCTCCTATATCTGTTACTTTCCTCCAAGTTTTTTTCTGACTGAATCTTCTTTTTATGAAACTTTCAATACTCAGTTTGAAAATGCTTAATTTATCAAGATGCTTTTACTGTTTAGCCTACTTTGGTTTTTGGTGACAAGGGAATACAGGCCCATTCTAGGTTAAGTAAGAGAGAGTTGTTGTATGTATGGCTCAAATATTTGCTGACAGATGCTATAATATTTCCTGAATTTATTGGAAATAAATCCTGAATAGCTGTGTTGGCTTTTCTTATGACATTTCTGTTCATTTCTGCATGTCTCTATTGTTCTGTTTTTATGACAAATCTTTGCCTTATTAGAATATCTCCTGTTTTATGAGTTTAGTTTTATGTATGACCCCCTGTGGTTGTCTGGGTTTTCTTCAGCATATGTTGGTATACTTTTGCATGATTTTTTTCTAACAGAAGTTCCTTAGGATAGGCATATGATATATGTAGGATATCTCTTATGGCTAGGTCACTCTGGTCATGTCTTTTGCCGGTTTATAATGCCCTTACATATCTAATAGTCTCATTCATTTATTCAATAGGTAGTTTATTAAGTACCTATTATGAACTGACATTGTTGTAGGTATGTAGGCTTTATCAGTGAACAAAGCAAGCCAAATCTCCGGTATCATTCTGGTGAGACAGCCAAGTAACTGTAATAGTTGAATCAATTACTTAATAATTTCTCTCTGGTAAGAAAAGTGGTATGATCATGAGCTCCTAAACATGCTTCCTGCCATTCAATAGAGGAGGATGGAGGCAGTTGGATATCATAAGAAAATTCTGGTATAGATAACCACTGATTTAGTTGTTTCTATCATAAGCTTGATAGAAAAAGATGATTTAGTGAATGATGTACCAAGTAGCCTTTCTTAAAATTTGGAATAGTTTCTGTGTCTGCATTCTAACAATATTATTAATTCTTGTCACTTGGTATAATACCATGTATGCTGTTTTGGATAAAACAGAATATTCATTCTTTCTTTCTCTCTCTCTTTCTTAAATTCCTACTCATTCTTTAGTTTCTTTTCAGTTGTTCTTTTTCCTTATAGCTACTGGAAACTCCATACCTATATCATAGTAGTTAGCAACTCCAGAAAATATTGTATGGCTTCACTGGGGTCATTTGCTGAGGCCAAAACAGCATGACTGACTAGGCTAGCCCAGCAGCCTTACCATGACCTCTACAAAAGTCAACTACCAAACCAAGAGAGGGAGAAATATCTGATGGAGCAAGCATTATCTCACTTTTTCTGAATTTGGTTTAGGCAGTTTGTCTACCATCCACTTATAATCTTTTCATAGAAAACCGTTTACAATATATTGTTACCCATAAGGCAACAACTCTTCTTTAAAAAAAAATAAAGAACTCCATTTGATCATCATACTTCTTAATGCTTTGATAGGGTAGGAGAATAGGAGCAGAAAAGAAAGGCACAAAAGTGCTAATAAAGCATACTTCCATAAGTTCCTCAGTAGTTGTTAACTTACTTGGGAGGCAGAGGCAAGAGAATCACAAATTTGAGGGCAGCCTGGGCAAGATCCTGTCTCAATATGAAAGGAGTGGGAATGTAACTCAGTTGGAAAGCAATCCTCTCCCCTCAAAAGTTGCTAACTTCAGCAGTTTATACATTCATTATTTGAAAACCAAGTCATTACATGTCCTTCTACTTCTTGGTAGTACTGGGGATGGAACCCAGGGCCTTTCACTGAGCTGTATCTTTCAGCTGTCTGTTTCTGTTTAATTTTTTATTGAGACAGGTTCTACCTAAGTTGCTACGTTGCTTGAGCTGGGCTTGAACTTGCAGTCTTCCTGCCTTAGCCTCCTAATTGGCAGGAATAAGTGTGTGTTACCATGCCTGATTTACATTTTGTAATAGTAAAGCATCATTTACCATTTTGACTTTGCCTTTTCTAATTTTGATTTTCAAGTAATACTGTGACATTCTTATCACATGTAAATCATATTTCATATGCATTGACAAATGTATTAGTATTTCAAACTAGGTCATGCTATGAAATACTATGTATCATGAAATCAGTAAATACTATGTTGCTTCTGGAGAACCTATGAAAGTTATGCTTTTTCTAAGGAGATACTTTTCACTTTTAAATGGCAGTAATTAAAATGATTGGTTGATTGATTGATTATGTTCATTGTTGGGTATTAAACCCAGGAACTTGCACATTCTAGACAGTTACTCTACCACTGAGCTACATCTTCCTCCCCAAAGAAACCAGTTTTAAAAATAATGATTAATGGTACTGATGTAATGAAATATGCCAGTCTAACTCTTACAGGTAGAATGTAAATAAAATTGTTGGTATCTTTCAGCTGGGTCCTTTATATTTGTGTACCCATGAATTAATATTTTTACATTTTTTGATTATATATAGTTGTATATCTAAGAGCATTTTCTGAGGAAAAGTGAGATGAGGGAAAGATTTATAAACAAGATGCTTATTGTAGCATTGTTACAATAGTGAAGAATTAGAAAATGTCAAACAACATCATGGGTCTTCATAAAATCTTAAGTAACAAATCAGTATATAAAGCCAGAATTAAGCCATGTTGTATGGTTCATGATTACAATCTCAGCTACTAAGAAGGTTGAGCAGAAAGATAGAAGTTTGAGGCCAGTCTGGGCAACTTAATGAAACCTCGTCTTAAGACACAACCCAACCCAACACCCCAACACAACACAACAAAGCAATTCCAAGGGTTGGGGATGTAGCTTAGTGGTGGAATACTTGACTAGCATGCCCAAGGCCCTGGGTTCACTCCTAGTACCAGCAAAACAACAACAAAAGCAAAGCAAAACAAAACACCAAACAAAAACCCACAAACCCAAAAAACTAGCTTCCTTATTAATTCTTTAGTAAAATATGTATAGATCAAAGAAAACCTAGGATGAAATAGTCCAAAATGTTAATAGTGGTCTCCATGTATGGTATGATGAGAGATTTCCTTTTTATATGTTTATGTACTTGACATTTTTTCTGGAATTAACATTTACTGCTTTTATTATTAGTAGAAATTAATATAAAATATTTCTTTAACCTAAAATGCATTAGATTTGATTTTTAGAATTGAATAAACAATATGGGATACCAGATGAGAAAAATAACATGAATTTTTCTCTTTACAAAGGCATAGAGGTATACATTTAAAGCAGTTTCTCTCACTATTAATGACTTTATTAAAAGTCTGAGTACTGTGGACTACAGTATATGCCAAACATTAAATATGCTATATACTTCGAGATAAAAAGATGGTTACTAAAAGAAAGCAAGTTTGCTGTCATTTCTTCTAGAAAATTTTTTGTCATCTTCTTTACTAGGCTAAATTAGGTTCTCTTCTATCATTGTCATTACCATGATACATTGACATCATTTCCTTATCAGTTCACAGTGTCAGTTCATTATCTCTCTGCCAGAATGGCTGATGCTTAAGGTGGTTTTTAAAGAATGATGAACCACATTTAATTTAGTTGACTTTTAATAAAATTCTTCATACCTCTATAATGAAGAATAGATAAGGAACTATTGTACTGTAGTGGTTATTTTAATTGAGATTTTTTTCAAATGGATTTTGGTTCTTTCTGAGTCAGTGAAATGAATTAATATGCATTCATTTTCTAAAGGTAAAAATTTGGCCATAAAATGATTACACTGTAGGTGAGAAGGGAGGAAAATGTGAATTCACAGGGATGAGATAGATCATAGTGGATGATTTTTTAAAAATATATAACAAATGAAATCAGTTGTTAAGGCTTACATTAGTTACACAATCAGAATGTTGCTGCATTCACTTGTGAGCAAGTTGGAACAGCATGCAGAGTAAGCACATGAAGCTTTGTAGGAAGTAGTTATGAAGCAGGAGTTTGGGGTGTGGCTTAGTGGTGGAGCACTTGCTTAGCTGGTCAAGGCCCTAGGCTCAATCCTCAGCGCTGCCAAAAATCAAAACAAAACAAAACACCTTAAATCTAACATGTACTTTCCATACCTGGTTTACTCACATAGTATGTCTTTGAAATTCCATATAAGTTGATCTAATCTTTGGTTGAACAAAGCTAATTTTTTAAGGACAGTGATTTTCAACCCAGAGGACATTTGGCAATGTCTGGAGACATTCTGGTTTGTAACAGTTTGCTGGTGGTAGTGGTGCAGTACTACTGGCCTCTAGTGAGTTGAGGTTGGGGATGCTGCTAAACATATTACAGCACTCAACTCAGCACTGGTCACACCCACAGTAAAAAACAATGCATTAAATAGCCCCAAATTTCATTAGTACTGGAATTAAGAAATTTTGCCTAGACAATGGTCAAGGTCCTAGGTCAGCCTGAGAAATTTTATTTAACCCATAACAGTACTTATAAACCATAGCTAAGCTTAATGCTAACCATGCCATTTCACTGATCACTAAAAATTACTCAGTCTCCTTAGAAAAGTACTTTTTAAATTTCAGTTTGGAATAGTGAGATTACTTGTCTTATTAGGACATGGAGAGTAGCAATTTCCATGATGTGATAGAGACACAGATTTTAATGCATTTTTCTGTTTTCCTTAGTATGTGTCAGCCAGTTTTTTAAATAGTTCATAGAATGTGAAATGCCTGCTACTTCAGTATTGTATTTAGAAAATGAATACTTTTATATCCTTTAAAACTTAAAAAAATTTAACTGATCTATTTATTCTAGTATTTATTTAGAAATAAGCAGTAGTATAGTTAGTATTAAGATTTTTGTAGTATCTTGTAACTGGTTCAATTTGATTTTATTAACAGGGTCAGGAGAAGGTTTGGGGAAAATAATCCAGAGATTTCCACAGAAGGACTGGGATGATACACCTTTTCCACAAGGTATTGAGTTGGTAAGTTGATACTGTATTAGTGCTCTTTTATAATATTTTCTTTTTATATTGAATTTCTGTTTACATGGTATTACATTTCCTCTTAAATAATTGATTTAATTGCAGTATATTACTAGAAATAATTATTTTCCTCCTGCTAGAACTCTAGGTATGGTAATCTTTGAATATATTGAGTTTGGAATGCCTATTGTGCTGCGGTTTTTCCCACTTAAAATTCCCTCTAACATTAAAGGTGAAATTTAGAGGGGCCAGGGATATATATAGTTCAGTGGTACAAGCACCTGTCTGGCAAGCACAAGGTTGTGAGTTCAATCACCAGTACCCAAAAAAACAAAACAAAACAAGGTGAAATTTAGGATTTTTGTGACTCAGAAACAAAAATTCCACTGATTGTTTAGTAAAAGTCTTACCCTCAGTAGCTTGAGGAAGTGTGTATCCCTAAACAAACATTGATAGTATTTTTTGCCAATTTCCAGGTTATTGTTTGAATGAAAATAAAATAGAAAACTAAACAAAGAAAAAAACACAAAAGTTTGTTTAATGGTGGTCACAGTTTGATTTTGACATCACAAATCTGAAATTTTCTCTTTTCTGCTGCAAGCTCTATGAATCGCACCATTACTGTGATGCAATTTAACTCCCCCCCATCCTGATCAGCCATTTTAAAGGAATTTAAATTGTTGAATGTACTTTTTGAAATCCAGGACAGTCTTTCTGTTGGCAAAATCCATTGTGGTAAAATGAAAGACTAGGAGTCATTGGAGTGTATTTTTGCTGTATGACTCTAAAATTTCGTTCTTCAAATACATAGGGTGAGGATGTTATAGTTGTGTTTCTATATTATACACACATACATATAAACAGTATTCTTCAAAGTAGTTCTTGTTGAAAGAACATTTGGCATAATGTCACAAAGTACAGGCTCTCTGGAGTCAACTGTCTGTATCAAAATCTCAGTTACATGGTGTATGACTTGACAAATACCTAAATATTTTGAACAGCAGAGTAGCAGTACTAATCTCATAGTGTTGTTGTAAAGATAAAATGGAAAATAATGCACGTAAAATGCATAGGGCAATATATTCATGTAGTAAGGGATCAACAAATGAAGTAGATGTTGTTTATTATTATTATTGCTGTGCGTTTAATGTCTTTTAGCCCCTTATTGAGAGGAAGATTAGTCATTCTCTTGTTAATATGGGTCATTAGTATTAGGAATAAAACTGATGTTGAAGATTGTAAATTTTCTCATCCTAGTTGATGACAGTCCTATTCTGCTTTACTGAGAATAAGAGAGACATTGCTGAGTATTAAGATTTGATTGTTATAATTTAACCATGTGAAGAATGTGGTGAGTTTGTAGACCCATGGAGAAAGAAAATCTTGAATTTTGGCATTAAAAATGGAGACCGTCAGGATCTAATGAAAAATGGCTTTTTGGAGAACTGCTTACATTCCTTTCTTTTCTCCCCCATGTATCTTTACATACCAGTAATTGGCCTTATGGTATAAGTAATTAGACATTTATATTACAAGAACTTTTAAACTATTTTCAGTGTTCCTCTTAATGGTGGTCAAAAGGGGAAAGATTTGGGGTAGGGCCCTCATACAAGTTTCTGAGTTTCTACCTCCCTTCACATCAAGTGTAAGGGGATATAATACTACATCAGTTTGACAGTATGAACAGTGAACCAGTTTCATAAATTTCAAGAACACAGATGTTATCAGGACAAAGAGAAATAATGGACTGGCATAATCGTTTCACTAGAATTTAGACTTTTTTCTGTTTTGACTGATGCTTATGATGCCTCCAATGTTTTTCTAGTAGCAGGGAAGAGACATATATTGATTTTTTTTTCATATATTGATTTTACTGTTTAATAAATATTTTTTTATTTGCATGACAGACACAGCCATGTTCAATTACTGTTAGTGTCATGTAACAGGTGAGGTGTGTACTGCTGGATTAGTGAGATAGAGGTATCAAGAGGTAGACAACTTTTTCTCACCTAATACTTTCCTAGATTATGTCTTGGATGATTCTTACAAGTTCAGAATTTGTGTTCTTAATTAATATTAAAGTATATATGATCTGTTGAATTGTTTGAAATTTTCTTTAAATTTTTCCATAATTGATAACAATTCTAATTACTTAGTAGCTATTGTGCTTTGTCAAATATAAGATAAATTTCTTTCACCTACTAATTTTTGTTCTTTTAAAATTAATATCCTTTTCTTGCATGTATTAGAGATGTGTAATTATTATGTATATAAATTTCAATAGCTTGAATTCTGACATACTGTGTGATCTTGAGTAATTTCTATAGCTTCAAGACTAAAGATGGAAATAATAAAATTTTGGTCTAAATGAAGGTGATCTAATTTAGTCTCTAAATGGTCTGTTGATTCCAGGACAGTAGTGATCCTTTTCTGATGAGGTACTAGAAAAAATTATTCTCTTTCCAAGTATTTAAAATTAAAGTTAGTACCTAACAGTTATATGATGTTGATAGTTTATGATATACTCCCATAAATTAGGTGATTGATGGTAGTCACCTCCCAACGTTGGTACACTCTGGACTAAGCCTTTCTTCACAATGGACCCTTAAGGGACACCCAAATTCTATTTACTTGATAGCACTGAATAGAGACCTACTTTACTTGCCTTATCTGAGGATACATATGGATCAGAACATAATAGTAAGTTGAAATTATTTTATATTGCCATCTCTTTTCCCTCAGAGAACATGTGTTTGATGCACTTAAATTCTGAATGAAACATCATTTGTTCAACTTGAACACTAAGTTTATAATTTGTGCAGAATAGTTTTAGGCATTCATTTACTAATCAAATCTCATGTTTAATTTTTAGAGGATACTGAATTTATTTTTTCCATTTTTACATAAAGAAATTGTGTTCTTATTCTTCTGTTTAGAAATGGTGAACTTTAATTTGGTTATATTTTAAAAATAAAAATATGAAAATAAGCTAAACCAAACATAATGACTACTTTTCTGATTCTGGGATATTTCTGTCTTTTTCTTGTGCATTTTCGGCATACATGGAAACCACAGACAGTCATATAAATAAAGTTGCAGTTAATTTTAGTGACAGTGTTTCAAAGAAAATTAAAGAATTGTTTTCCACAGGCATTTATGGCTAGAAATCTGTTTATTATTATGGGAACAAATGTTTTTATTGGTTAGGTCTTAGACATCAGCAAAATAGTGTTGTTTTGGTGCTAGCTCCTTTTAAAATTTTAGCCCATCTCAGAAGTGAATCTTTATATCATAATCAGAAAATACACAATAATATTAACAACATAATATAATATGACTTCAGTGAGGCATTTTTACCTCATTTTCTAAGTAGGTTGCTATACTGTGATAAGTAAATTTTGATAAGTAAATTTTGTGGCTTGTAAAAGAGGAAGAAACATTGTTAGGATTTCAGAATTTAAAGTTTTTTAGTTATTTATACACTAATGATTTTACTGTCTCTTCTATGAACCCAATCTTCAATAAGTGTAGAATATAGAGAAGTGGCAGGAGGCAAGCTTGTAGTTAACATTCTGCAGATGTAACAGAAGTGACTGTATTTTAGGATGCTGTTTGAAAGCAGAGGTATAAGTAAAGATACCACATAATGTTTTAATTCTTTAAGCTGTTTGGAATGTGATAACTATAACAAATAGGATACCAGTATGCCATTGACCTATATGTAAATACTATTTGGTCAAGCAGTTTAGTATGGAATGGATAACAGGGAATTTTCTCTCCTTTTAGTAGAGAAATAATGCTTAAAAGGAGGATGAGAAAGGTAGTGAACAAATTTTATGGCAGAATTCAAATTCACAAAGATTCTGATAGTTTAGAGTAATGAGAAACTTATCAAAAAAATGAAATAGGTAAACATAAAAGTTAATACAGGTGACTCTAAAAAGACAGCTGTGTATAGGTCATTATTTAAGGTAAAGATAGGTTGATAATATGCCAGCAAGCCATATTTGAGAAATATGAGAAAACAGATTTTAAAGTAAATCAAAGATACCTATGAAAAATGTAGGTAGCCTTTAAAGCCTAGTGCTGAGGTAGGATGTTAGGTGATGAGTTTAGTGTTAAAGATGGTTCAAATCTTGATATGAAGGATATGTGAGAGGAGATAAGACACTTATATGAACTACGAAGACATAATTTTTAAAATAGAGGATAAAAAAAAGGATTTTGAACGTCATGTTTATAACAAAGCAAATGATATAAGTAAAGTTAAAAAGCTAGAGAGTGGTGATTGTGCATAGGTCACACTTTTGTTTTCCACTCTCAGACTGTCGTCTCTTGGTGTAATAATGCATGGCAGGGAACTTGATAGAATATAGAAGGTGCGTCGGGAGTGGTAGATCTTTTCTCTGTCTCTCAGAAAGAGAATAGTCAATCTTTATAATAAGCTTTTCATTCCTCCATGTTCACTGAAATGGTTTTCTTTCCTTCTTAGGTTTCAGTTCAATTCTACTTAATGTGCATTGATACTCTCAGTTATGTCAGAATCTTACTCCTGCTGTCTGCTGATCTTAGAATCACCTTTAGACAAGACTTCCTTGCAATGTTGATTGAGGTTCTGCTATACTTGGTGGCAGAGGCCATGGAGAACTTCCCGAGGAAGATGGAGAACAACATAGGTCTCACCCACTATAAATCTATATTGTTTGCTAACAGCCTGGTTTTCATTTGCTAATGGAACTGTATTACCATTTATCTCTTACACAGTTTTACATCATGTCATACTATAACTTACACTGTACTTCTAAAATTCCAGTTCTTTTTTTCCCCCTACTCTTCCATTTCCACTAATCTCATTTCCATTGTGTACAAAGTCTAGGCTAAAATATTTTTTTACATCTTAGTTCATTATAAAGTGTTTCAAATGATCCTTTTGTTATCTTCATTTATCTACAAGCTGGATGTGGTGTAAACAATATGGGACTGGAAATTTAAGAACCTTAAGCAAAGGTAATTTAGTATTTCTGATAATAATACTTCTCTTACAGGACTGTTACCATGTGACTTAATATTTTAATAAATCATAATGTTATAATTTATTGTCATCCACTGTCATCTCACATAGTCATTATGCCCACATTTCAGAGTTCTTCTCTGGAGTAGTTTTTGTTCTCTGAATTCTGAAATCATGAAGTTTAAGAGTTTTTTGTTTTGTTTTGTTCCATTTTCTCTTTAACTACATGAAGGCTGATTAGTGGCAGTAAGGCAGATAAATGTAGGTTTGATAGGCTCAAAACATTGTCCTGAGCTGTGGCGTACAGTGCAGATATGGCCAAGTCCAAGTACCACACCACACACAGCCAGTCCCAAAAATGGCACAGAAATGGCATCAAGAAAACTCGATCACAAAGATAAGAATCTCTGAAGGGAGTAGATCCCAAGTTCCTGAGGAATATCTATTTTGCCAAGAAGCACAAAAAGAAGGGCTTCAAGAAGATACAGGCAAACAATGCCAAGGTCATGAGTGCATGCACATGCTGAGGCTATCAACACCCTACTCAAGCCCAAGGAGGTCAAGTCCAAGATCCTAAGGAGAGTGAACTGCAAACTCACTTGACTTGCCTCTATCGCCCACCCTGAGCTGGGGAAGCATATCCATGCTTGCTTTGCCAAGGGTCACAGGGTTTGCTGGCCAAAGGCCCAGGCTCCAACTAAGCCCCAGGTCAGATTGCTGCTCCAACTTCTGTTCCAGCTCAGGCTCCCAAAGGTTCCCCAGCCCAGACCCGTATGAAGCCTCCACAGTAATGGCCTCTATCTGCCAGTGTGAGGACAGAAGGACTAGTGTGACCCCTGGGCTGTCATTTGTAGGGGGACTGGTGTCTTTCTGTGCTCTTCATACAAATAAACCCAAGGCAGTATCTGTTAAAAAACAAACAAACAAACAAATAAACAAGCAAACAAAAAAACCCCTCATTGTCCTCAGGGTTATCTTAAACATTCAACAGGCAGAGGCACAGTTGTGGAAGATCGTAAAAACGAGTTGTGTGGGATATACCTGCAGGCAGTATATATTACTTCTACCTGTATGTTATTAATCAGAAGTCTGTCACATAGCCACAGTTTACTAAAGTGGGAAGTTGGCAGATAAAGCCTAGATGTGCGCTTACAAGAAAACAGATTTAGTGAAGAAATAGCTTCACTCTGCTGTAGTTTTACTGATTCCAAAGATCTTTTCTATATCTTTTTGACATCATTGGTTTAGTCTGTATGGTGTAAAAATAAACAAATGTTTGGTCTCTGTCTGTGTTTTCTGGCACAGAACTCCTAAAATTGTTGGAATTTACTGGCTTGTGTATGCTAGTGGGATGGCTCATGGCTTGAGAGAATGTAGATAGCTCCAGGAGGGGATGATCACAATGGAAACCAACTATGTGATTACATGGTTGGAATTTTGAGTCCTACTGAGTAGGGCTAGAGATTGTGTTTAGTTTCCAGTGGCTGATGATTTAATCAGTTTTGACTATCTGTGAAGCCTTCTTAAAAGCCCCTGAAAGATAAGTTCAGTGCTTCAGATTGGTGAACACAGTGATGTCCTATAAAGTTGACACACCCAGAGAGGATATGGGAGGCTCTGCACCACCTCCTGTTTGGTCATACCTTGTCCTATGAATCTCTTCTACTTGACTGTTCCTGAGTTGCATTTATTCTAATAAACCAGTTAATATAAGTATTTTTCTGAGTTCTGTGGATCATTGCCAAACCAGAGGAAAGGGATCATGAGATCTCCTGAATTTGTATGCAGAAGTTTGTGAGTAACCTAGCTGCCACATTTATTGCTGGAATTTAGGAACCTCAAAAGTAGAAGCTGTCCTTTGGGTCTGAGTCCTTGATCTATGAGATCTGTACTACTTTTGGGAAATTACCATCAGAATTGAGTTGAATTATTGGAGACATAGTTGGTATCAGAATTGGTAGGGATTGGAAAAACCATACCTTTGGTGTCAGAAAATGTGATACATCTTCATTATGTTATATATTTTCTTAATATCAGCATAGTTCTCATCTTCCATTTTTCTCTCTGTAAGGTTCAAGTTTTTAGTTTTTATATTTTTTTCAGTTTTGATGATTTATTTTCTCTAGAAAATGGCTTCTAGTATTCTGTATTGGAATCCTAGTTATACCTTTGATTATTCTTTTCTGTATTTCCTGTAATCTAACTGTACTGTCTGCATGTCTCAGGCAAAGCTAATCAATATTTTGGTTGTTTTGGTAGCATTAGGTTTCCAGTGTGAGGTGAATTTTGGTAACAGCCTGGAAAGTTAAATAAAAATTTGCCCAATTTCACTTCTAGTATTTTTTTCTGTATTTAAGTAGAACCTAGGATATTATTTTAACAAATGCTTTTGAGAATGAAACTAACTGGAACAAACTGACTTTTGTGGTTATTTATACATGTATGTATGTATGTATATATGTATGAGGCTTCTTATGGTAAAAACTGGGAACTACATAGGTATTGTTAGGGGAATGGGTAAATTAGTGCTATCACAGTCATTCATCAAAATATGAACCACTGTTAGAAAAGATGAGATAGAAGACAGTACGTTGGCAAATACCTAACAAGCATGTGCAGTGACACTAACATCACTAATCATTAGGAGATGCAAATCAAAACCAGAAGTTCTACCACATGTCTAAATATGAATGCTGTCAAAATAACCAGAAACTGGAATACTTTGACACTATTGGTGGGAATGTAAAACAGTGCAGCTGTTGTGGAAAACAGTATGTAAGTCTCCAAAAAGTTGAAAAAAAGCTGGGCATAGTAGCGCACACTTGTAATCCCAGCACTTCAGAGGCCAAGGCAGGAGGATCACTGAGAGTTTGAGGCAAGCCTGGGCTTGACTGAGTTCATGGCCAATCTGAACTATATAGCCAAATCCTGTGTCAGAAAGACACACACACACACACACACACACACCCAAACCACCCAAAATATGACTGAAAAAAATTTCAAAAAGCAATATGTCATTATACAAAACAAAACAAAACACACAGCAAAAAGACTTTGTTTCATAGATTCTCTTGAATCTGCACACTCTCTGGATGTCACTTGGACCTTCTATATTTTGCTGTTCATGTTTAGTGAGGAGGAGAGCACTAGATGGAATAAGGTTAAATGGGACTACTAGTTGCAGTTCAGCTAGGAATGCAGTGCCAAGTTTCTCCAACTGTTGCCTTTTTTGCCTGATGTCAGATATTCTTCTACAATCAGAATTTTGAGTATATTCAAATCTTTGAGGTGACTTGGATAAGACCTCTTCATTGAAATTTTGATTGGTGTAGATGGTAGTCAACTTTAGATATTAAAAATTTTATACCACATGTGAAAGATTTTGTAATATGGAAGAAAGAATACTCAACTATGATTTTATTGTATCTGGATGTGTGTTTATAATACAGCTTGCTTATCAAAGGCAATAGCTTTTCAGAGAAAATAGGAACTCTCTAGGTTAGTGATGGCTAACCTTTTGGAGCTTTTAGTGATAACAGCCGGCTGTGGTGTGTGTGCCATAGGTTCACCACTACTGCTCTAGGTCATATAATCTTTTTCAAAAGTATATAAAAGTATATAAAAATAGTAATTTTTCAGGGTATGGTGGTGCATACCTGTGATCCTAGCACTCAGGAGGCTGAGGCAGGATGATCGGTATGAGTTCAAGGCCAGCCTGGTATTCATAGTAAATTCAGTGCCAGCTGAATGACTTTATAAGACTCTATCTCCAAAAATGAAAAACAAAACAAAACAAAAAAAGTATTTTTGTACTATTTAACTCTCTTCCTTCATTCTTGGTCTAATAAAGTTCTTTGTTGATTCAGACTGTATAAAAATACTCTTTGAGTTCATGTTATTCTTTCAAGATTAATGTGGAACTCTCCTAGTTATTTTTTAATCATTTCTTTATAATTTAGCCTAACTTTAAAATGTCTTAAAGCCACAAGGATAAGTTGCAAATATGTCAGTTTTAAAAAATGAAGTATTTGGTGGCCTCTAGTGGTACTTACATGTCTGTAATACTTATGTGTGACCAATATACAAAAATTTCACAGTAAGAAAATTACTAAGGTTATAAAGTAAACATGTATTTATTGAAGAAAAGTTTTTTTTTTTATTTCTTGAAAACTAAAACTTTATTAATCAGTTTTATCAGTGGTATGGCATGTGTGCTAAAATACCAGATTATCACTACTAGACTTCCCTTACTTGCAAGAAATGCCTTGAAATTATATATCTGTATCTTACTTGGAAGTCTTTCTGTGTAACTTGTACTTGATGTTTATTATTAGTTTACTAGTTGCATTTCACTGAGATACATTTTTTTGTTTGAAGAGAAAAAAACGTGTAAAGGGCAGAGATAATACAGAATTTCAAAAAAAAGATAAACAGTAAGAAATCACTAGTTTTAAATTATATATTGTCCTCTTAGAAATAGTTGTTCAAGTTACAAAATTAAAGCATACAAAGTAGATATTCAAACAGTGAGACTGTAAACAGCTATGCATGCATGAGTCTCTACATGTATTTCTATCCTTTCTGTATTCGAGGGAAAAACAAAACATAGCAAGACAAAACAAAACAAATTCCTATAAAAACAGGAAACCAAAAAGTCATATAAAATCACAGTACAAGGTGATCTACAATGATTACTGTGTTGTCTCTTACTATCTTCAATAGAATTGTCTTATATCATCAAGCAGTACATAACACTATTAGTAAAAATAAAACATTGTAGACAGTATAAAACTTCAAAGGCAGGTAATAATCAAACCAGAGTAGATATTTAGTGAATCTTCTCATCTTCAGTGTAGTTGCCTATACTCTCAGACTTGATACTATCAATCATAACAGCTTTGAATAAAATATCAATACAAAACAGTGATCTAATAAACCAGATTCAATTACGATTAGTCATGGTAAAACAGTGTAGGTTATACAGAGTTTTAGATTAAGTTAATATGAAATTAAGGATGATTGCCATACTATATCGTGCTATTTTTTGGATAACTGTCTGTGCCCTCAAATCTAGTACAAGTAGAATGACTGGAACAGAATATAATACATCTAAGCAGAGTGGTGTGAATAATGTGGGTTTTAAATCCTGGTACATTATTAACAATATAGTGTATCAAGACCTTCTATATTAGAGATTCTAGCCATCCTTCTCTGCCTTATTTCTGCTATGCTATTTTTCTGCCTTTGTCTACTTTTCTCCTTTATTCTATTGCCTGCCCGTTCATTGAGGCCTTTCTGCCACTGTTCCTAAAATCCTGGTATTTTTTTTTTTTTTTTTTTT